>MNCL01000064.1:0-389807 GCA_001932985.1 Proctacanthus coquilletti
ATACATGCAAATCAAAATTTGATATAGAAAAAAATTTTAATAGAAAGCCCATACAATGTACAGCCCGTAACCTATTTATAACCATACCCTTTAATTTAAGCAAACCTAGAAGGATGCCAAGAGTGTTATTTTAGAAGTACATACCTAACCCCAAGAAATTCAAAAAACCATGAAAATTAAGTTGGATAATCCATCTTTGAGAGACAACAACTATTTTAGTGCAACATAAATATCTTATATATATATAAGAATATGAAACAGCTATAATGGCATTCCAATTATTTTGATTTCATTGCTGTCAATGGTGATTAAAATGCCTCGTGGTCAAATTCTAATAGCAGAGGGAAGAGGTGCAATAAAGGCCTATTCCGACTCGGGTTTGAGTTTTTGTGAAAAAAGGTAGAAAAATAAATCGATCCGATCTCGTCGTATGATATTTTTTGGAAAGTATGCAACTAAAGTACGTTCTGGTCGTCTTAGAAAAGTTTCAAAACGAGATGAGCAACAGATTTGTAATTTATCATCAAATTCAACAGGATCGCTGCGTGAAATTCGAAGTGAAATTGGACCAAGTGTCTCCGGAATGATCATTTGTCGCGTAATAAAAAGAAGTCCTCACAGCGTTCGCGCTAATACGAAACCTGCTCCCTGTTGAGCGAAAGAACACAATGCCAAAAGAGTGTAGATTGTTGAACAACTGACCGACAGTGGAAATCCGTGCTTTATAATCATTTAATGAATCTGTTTTGCATTTCTTGTAGTTGGTTTTTAGCAATGAAAAAAAAAATTTAACTTAGATGATCGTGATGGTTATATCTCCTATTGGCACGATCTATGGGACGCTCCCGTATATTTTACTAAGAGGAATTTTGGTGGAGATAATTGCATGGTGTGGAAATTGCCTCTAGTTTTTACTTCCTTAAAAATGACGAGTGCAGATTACATGAAAATATTGGATGAGCAATTAGTCTCCTTTTCGAAGAGGCATAGAAAAATAATTAATTTTCCAACAGGATATCGCGGCAATTCACACCATTCAAAGAATGAAAGAATGATTTGAAGAAAGATTTATAGAGGTTGTTGATTGGCCTTCTAGGACCCTGATTGTAACGCGATTGAAAACCTTTGGGAGATTATGGTACAACGTATTTATGCCAATAGCCGTCAGTCAGCCAATTCAAGAAACCATAATATAAATTAATAACATAAAAGCAAAAAGCTATAAAGCGGCTACATTTATCTTACACTCAAAACGTTGTTTTTAGTTTCTGAATCTGAAAATGATGTGTGATCCAAATTGGTCTGTATAGTTTTTTGATTTCTTTAAGATGATTTTTCAGTTTCATTTTAGTGATGTTCAAAACTCTTAAAATTAAAAGTGAGGTTAAATAGGTTTCTGGATAGCAACGATACATGTCAACATTTCATGACATTCTGATAATTAGTTTACAGGTTACAGTGGTTTTAGTGACCCCAGTTTGGATAACAATGGATAAAAAAGAATTTCGTGTGTTGATTAAACATTGTTTTTTGATGGGGAAAAATACTGTTGAAGCTTGATAAGCGTTATGGAGACCCTGCACCAGGGAAATCAACTATTATTGACTGGTACGCTGAATTTAAATGCGGCTGTACAAACACCGATTGTGCTGAACGCTCTGGCCGACCAAAATCGGCAGTTGTTCCGGAAAACATAAAAAAAAGTCCACAAAATAGTTTAGAAAGACCGTAAAGTGAAGTTGCGTGAGATAGCTGACACCTTAAAGATATCAGAAGGTAGTGTGTTTACAATTTTACACGAAATTTCAGCATGCGTAAGTTACTTTCGAAGTGGGTGCCGCGTTTGCTCACACAACAAAACAACAACGCGTTGACGATTCAGAGCGCTGTTTGGAGCTGTTCAAGCGAGGTAAAAGGGATTTCTTGCATCGGTATGTGACAATGGATCCACTATTACACACCTGAATCAAAAAGATCGTCAGCTGAGTGGACAGCAGCCGATGAAAGTCGTCCAAATCGACCAAAAACTCTAAAGTCAGCTGGTAGGGTTATGGCATCAGTATCTTGGGACGCGCATGGTATTTTGTTCATCGACATCTTGAGAGAGATAAAACTATCAATAGCGAATATTACATGGCATTATTGCATCGATTGAGTGTAGAAATCAGGAAAAAACAGCCTCACAGATCGGAAGGCTAGAAGTATCTTTTTGTGTTGAGTTAAAATGTTTATGTTTTTGTTTTATGTTTGTTTAAACCGCGTATTGATTGCGTATGAATTTTGACGAATTCTGAGAATATTACTTTAAAATTAATTTGAGGTTTAGTAGTGTAATAAACAATTATATGTCGAGTAGTCGGGTTTTTTGGCAACATGTTATATGTAAACTATTATCGTTATAAAGAATCAGTAAATTGCACCTATGTCGAAATTATCACAAGAGTTTTTCCTCTAAGAAATCCCCTTTGTCGGAGAAATTATTTGAATGCTGTGATGCTGGACATGTCCATGTTTTCCGCGTTTTTATGAAAAATTCTAATGTATTTTAAACATTTGGTGAAAAATATAAGTTCGCTAGGAGGAACCTAGACCTAGAAAGCAATTAGAAGCCAGGAGATAATTGTAGTAATTTCACAAGGTCGTTTTCCATATAATTCATTATTTTCAGCAAATTTAAGTGCACTTTATACAAGTACTTTGACAATGAAATGCTATTAGCTAAATACCACATGTACTTCCTTCTTTCTTGCGTTAGTCGAAGTAAAAAGATGTTCTTCCGTATACAAAGGTCCTTAGAACGGATTTAGTATCCCAATGGTACGTCATAACAAGACGTTGAAGGCATTACTTGCGGAGTATATCCTCTTTCATTAGGGCAATGCGGAAGGTGTTAAGTTGGCTAATAAACCGGGCCGAATGCGAAAAGACGTTCACATCCCGCGTAAAATCCCAGTCCCTGTCCGGGAGAACTTACGGCGGCCATTGCCAATGATTTTGTTTAACATCGGCAAAAATTTGCTTAGACTTAGCGCAGTCGTTGCGGCTATGCCCGGTAATGAATTGGATAAAAGGAAACGACCATGGACGGGGAGCACACGCACGGCACTCCCGGATCCCTACGACGTTACAAGTCACGGGGCGTTCTAATGTATGCAGTGGGTGGGCTTCATTCGCACTTGCTGGCTGCCTTCAACAAATATTTATATTGCAGTGGCCGTAAGGACGAGCGCCATTGCTGCTAATGGGACCCCCAGAGAGCTCTTCCCGGGATTTCCCGGTCGTTACAAATTTCATGGGTTGGACCATATCGTACTTACCGATAATGACGTGGACATAAACACTCGATGACTTAGCTATTGTTGGTACACACGTATAATTGCCCGTGTCGCTGGGGGCCGCTCTTCTAATTTTTAACCTGAAATTAAGGACACTATTGTGATATTAAGGAAAACATTTTCTTTTATACTGGTAATATATTCTAAGATATAACGACATTTTACTATGTTTATTTACATTAAAAGTATATCTAGTTAGCATGCTAATTTTAGAGGAAAATAAAGAAGTAATTGGTATAATTTACTGTAACCATTAAAAAGAATAACATCATAAATTCTTTATGATTGTTACATACAGCCGCGAGCTAAAATTAATAATGTCGCACACAATTTTAAAAAAACAAAGGCATAGCCTACAATATTACAAAATTACTATGATTATGATGATATGAAAAATTACTATAAAAAGTTTAATACAGTGAAATTATATAATAAAGGCAAAAACAAAAACAAAACAAAAAGCTAAATGTTCAGTCAATTAAAACAATAAATTTGAATAGTTTTAAGTGTGAGTATATTTAGAGTGTTTTTGTAAGTATAAGAATATTCACATATCAAATTAAGGAACGGGGTTTTATTTTTATGAAGACTAACGTAGGATGGAGAAACCACAAATCTGGTATATTGTCCATGATAATATTTACATATATTACGAACAAGGAGATGGATGTCAAGGGATGTTGCTCGAAAAAATATATTCAAAGTTTAAGGAAGCCTGCTCCTTGTGAAAGGATACGCGTTGAGGAGAATGACTTAGAATTTTTATCAGGAGCTGTTTGGATGATTTAAGAATATATAAAGCCAATGTGTTCTTTCTAAGAAGTGAAAATAGCAATTCGTGCCAAAATCGTTGATCTGTTTGAAAAAAAGAACTTGAATAATTCAAATCAATAGATTTGTATATATTTTTTGGAATATTTAATTTGGTTACTTGCCCACCGATTTTAGAAAAAAACTAAATCGGTAGACTGTTCCATACGGCAGAATTTATTATTGAGGCTTTCTCCACTAAATCAGTGGGATGTTTCTGGGATTTAATACGCATCGGACTCTTAGAAGGTACAGGCTCAATTCCCGTTTGAGAGTAACTTAGAACTTAAGAAATGTAAATTGATGGAAAGCGAAGAACTAATGATGATCTAAAAGGGAACTTTATATAATATGATTATTATAAACGACCATTTCAGTTGATTTGTCTACTTTTTTTGAATCGCCATAAATTTATGAAGTACATTACCTGAATTAATTTAGGCAAAAATCATATTACTTGCTAAAATTAACGCCATATTTTCGGTATTAATCCCAAAACCTTTTTTTCGTTTCAGTGTAAGTTACAATACTGAACTGCAAATTATTGTAAGAGTAGCACAGTAAGAAATTAATTAAATCAATTTGAATAGATTGACAACCTATTTTCAGCATGAGCGAAGAATTTAATATCGTTGGCATACAAGAATATTGTTGATACCTTTAAGACCTTAATGAGGTCATCGATGTTTAAGGTAAAAATGAAAGGTCCTGGGTGACTCACCTGAGGGACATGTTTTTATTGGTGGTGTTAAAAATTATATTGGGCTCATTTTTTAAAGATAATTTATGTTGAAGTTTTACTGTTCTTTGTAATAAGAAGGATTTTAGTAGAATATTAAAACTGATTTAACAACTCTAAAATCCATTATAACAAATTAAATTTCATAATCGCGTATATCCTTTCACAGTGCAGAATCAAACATCTCAGCTAAATTTATCAAGTCCCAAAAAGTAAAATATGGACAGTATTATTAAAGTAGATGAAGTAAAATATATCTTTGCTTATAAATAGACGTTGTTATAAATCTAGCATGCTGTGTAATAAGAAATAGAATAAATGGTTTTAAGACTATGATGCGTTCGTTCATAAACGCTGTTCTAGATGAGCAAGAAAGAAAAATGTTACTCAGCAGAAGACCAATTAAAATAACTTATTGCTTATTTAATTTGAAATAAAGCTCATTTGTTCTGCCTTAAAACACCACTTTTTACCTTGAAGTCAGCCCTGTGTCCCAATTATTTTCGACTGTTATCCGATGTGCAGTATCAATCTCATTTTGATTTGTTGTCGTGTCTATGATTTCGTTCCCTAGTAAAGAAACGAGTCAAAACAAATGATCCGAAGATTGGTGGATGACGGGAAAGGGTTTTCGCTTACCTTTGTACCAAAAAATGTTCCCTAAGTCATGCGGACCCTGTGAAACCTTGCAGGTCAGATTGATATCACTTCCCGACTTTACGTAGAGATCAGATGGTCCCAGGATGTTTGCCTTGAGTTCTGAAAAAGAAATTGGTATGAGGATAAGTCGCGACTCCCTTCAGAAGATTCTAGCTCTTCCGTCGAGGCGAAAAGGTCTTCAGAAAGGAAGGACACAGTCATGTGAAGCCATTCGTGCCGAACTAAGTGAAAGAATAAGAAGGTCACTGGGGGCACGGGTAAAATAAATTAACATCTCCGCGTTAATACCGTATGATTCCGGCGGAGCGGAGCAGTTAGCAAGAGTAAGTGCTTGTTTCCTTTTGTCTTCTTAATTTCACGGAGCAAGGAGCCTCCACGGTTCCGTAGCTGCTGTCTTGCTTTTGTTTCTTCTAGTTGCCTTCCAAGGAGGCCCAGACCACGCGCCCCCCCAGTCTGCAGTGTGGGGGCGGCTCTGCGCGAGCCTATTTTTAAGGCCGAACGTTTCAAATTAAATTGCAGGTGTAATAAAATTAAGAGGAACTGACAAGCGGAAAGCTGCCAAATTGTGCACGAACTCGTAAAAGGTTAAGAAATGTCATTTAAGGTGTTCCTCTTGAGTTAATGGGCGAGTGAAGTGTTAGTAATGGGCCTTCCACCTTCTTCCTCCTTAGATCCTAATATAGGGTCTTGGAATACGGAAGACATGGGGCTGCGGGACGGGGTCCTCATCGTCGGTTCAGCGTTGAAGACGGGCCGCTTCTGGGCGTGAGAGTTATCAAGACACGTTGGATAGTAAAATCTTATTTCATATCCTTCAAGATTAATGATAACGGTGTGAGGGATGTGATGAGTCCTCCGCATCTTCTGATCATTTATTTACGTAAGCAACAAAGGAGTCCTCGGCTGCCATTGTGAAGCGTGACACCAGTGCTGGTGCCGTGCCTCTTGTTGTGCCAGATGGCGGCCCTATATCTTTCTTTAAATGTACTCCTTCAATTTCGTCCTTAACGAGTTGCTTGGGAGTTTTCTTACAAAAGCGAACTTTGTTTCACGGGACGCACAGCCGCATCGCCGCACAGCCGCACAGCTCCTCAGCAGCACCAGAGTGCGGTTTTGAATTTCCAGCCGAAATGAGAAGATAAATGTTCGATAATTTTTCAACCAAAAGGCAGCAGGGGTGAGGAAGATTGCCTTAATGAGTTTGGGGTAAACTAGCACCATGCGGATGTGCTTCGGCATATCCCAAGCGCGTAAGATGATTAATGGCGGGATAACAATGGAAATCTTAGAAATTCAATTTCATAGAAAATTCACATTTATTCTTTTTGTTTTCTATTACAAAATGTGCTAAATTAAAATTAATTTCGAGATGGGTTCTCTAAGGGTTCTCTACCCCAAATGTGAACGTTGCAAGGCGGATTATCGTTACTCCAAATACAACGAGAATTGGGTACGTGTACCTAATCTTGCTTTTCCCTGTTTATCGATAAACACGTCGTTATTTTTTAAAATATAATAGATGTAATCCTCGTAGAACGCGAAGGTTCGGCTACAGAAATATTACGCGTTATAGAAATATAATATAGAAATAGAAATAGTTATATGAAGTTCAGATTTCATATAAAATGTAGAATTATATTCCGTAAAGTAGTTTTTATATAAATAAAAAAGTAGTTTTTATATACTTATATAAGCAATAATGAAATTCAACACAAACATATTTTATTTATTCAAAAATTCATATAATCAAAAACAAAAATAAACTATCTAAGCAATACATAATATAAGATTATAATTTAGATAGAATTTTAACAAAAATGCGTGTAAATGCATCGATTTCTAAGTCACGCGTTGAAAAGGAAAAGAAACGATAGAACAATGCGTTAAATCGGGATCACGACCATGTCGTAGTCGAAATTAGCCACGACCGCGTTATACGAGGGTAGGCGCAATTAGTAAACCGCGTTATATCGAAACCCTGTTGTATAGGTACTGCGTTATACAAGGGTTACCTCTATATGAAATTTACCATTGTTTTTCTTTAAGAAAACAGGGATTGTTATAAAGAAGTTACAATCCACGTAATGTACTTTTCTTGTGGTGGCTTTTGTAAGTTCCTACCTGCTAACTAAGAACTACCTGATGGTACCAAAGGACATTCGGTATTTTAGAGGAATAGGTAAAAAGTGGTAACGATTTAAGTTTTACTATGTCAGACGAATCCCAGGATACAAAATATACGTAGCTTTAAGAGAGCGAACAAGACACCAAGTACGCAGGTATCGCGCATTCTAAGAAAACATTTTAATAAACTAATAGTGTAGAACGAGAGCTTACATGGCGTTTCTAATAAACATATACACATTCATTCTCATGAGAATATATAACCTCTGTTATCAGATAGAATCGTCTATCAAGGTAAATGGTGTTCTGCTCGTTTTGCTTCTTTTGTTTGTTTACATTTATCGTAGACACAGCTGCGACTAGTATTTTATATATCAAAGATAGCCATTTCAGTTTGATTATAATACTTTCGAAAAAGACAGTTTTGAGAAATAGATGCACAATTTAACGATATACTGCATTTTTTGGGACAAAGTTCTCCCTATGACTGGTATAATTCCATTTGAAGTTTTCTGTTTCCAACAAAGCTATTTTTATGTATTGTATCTCATTTCACAAAATAAACTACGAGTGATTTTTAATTGCCTTTGTTCTTTAATTAAGTTTAAATTTAATTTAAATACAATATTTTTTCCTGGATATAGAGCAAAAAACAACTTTTTTTAGTTCATTACGGCAATATTACAACTTCGAAAAATAATAACTTTTGTACTTCTGCTGAGATAGTGCTGCATTTTACAATGGATTATTTATTAAAGTCGTGCATTTCATACTGTTGAATTTGTTTATTTTTTTATATTGTGTTAAATTTAAATAAAACACTACTTAGTATCGAAATCAAGGTTTCGTTTTTTCTGAGTGTTTAAATTATGTCCCAGTCTTTTATAATTGAATTACATAACTACTTAACTAACTACTTCCTTTACGTGTAACATGTGTTTTCCATAATCATAAAACCATAAATCATATGTGTTGTTTTCTGCGCATGTAAAAACTACATATTCTTTGAGAAAGTTAGTCCAAACTATTTGGATTTTTGAATCCAATTGCAATTGATTTTATTAAAAATCATTTATTCCATGATTTTTTTTTTTGGAATATGGTTTCATTATTATTTCTTACAATATTAATTTACGTGTGCGTAGTTTTTTTAAACGGTACACTTCATTAACGATTGATCTCTTGTTTTCACAAATAGTTAATGCTTAATCTCTCTAGGCACATTTTGGCATACAAATTTATATAAAATTAATTTTTGTTGCCTATAATTCTCGTCAATCAAAACAAACAAAATAGCATTCTCAATCATTTTTTATCATGTTTAATAATATTCCTATCGAATTTAATGTAACTTCAATAAAGGCAGTCCATAATAATGTCTCCTTTTCTTTTACTATTTTAATAAGTTTAGTGTTGGAGAAAGACAAAATTAGAACATGGATTAATTTTGAAACAAAAAATAAAAAATGTAAAAGGTAGGATAAAAAAATGTCATGTAAAGGTTGAAAAAGTTCTAATAATTCTAAAAGTATTTTGTCCAAACGGCTATTTAGGTAAGATACAACAAATTTTAACTGCTGGTTTTTCGTATACAACACAAATTTATAAACTAAAATTAGTTCTTACAAAAATGATAAATCATAAAAAAATTTCTAAGAACTTTTTCCTATACTTTTATAGTATTTACTTGCAGTTTGCTTTTATATAAAATGATTTTGATATAAACTATTATTTTGATATTAAGTTTATTTTCTCAAAGAAAAAATTAAATTTCTAAAGTTTGGAAAAGTTGCTAATCCAATCCTAATGAAATTTTAAAATGTTTCTGAAATCGTATTTATTTTCATGAGTTAGTTTTTAATATCTTTTCACGTAACCTTCAAACTTGTATTCCTTTTACATTCGAGTAATACCAACAACAATCAACACTTCATTTTGTAATTAAGAGCACGTGTGGTTTACAAAGAACACCCAATTCTCTTTTAAAACAGTATCACGATTTTGATTTAACACAATCTACAAAAATAAATTCAATTTCCTTGTTACACGATTTCAGTCGATTTAGCACGGTTAGAATAAGTCGCTTGATTTAATTAAAGAAAAAGTATTCACATTAACCGTAATTTTCTAAATGCTGCAATGCTCTTCTCAACAAACATTAGAGCGTCAATCCAAAAAGTTTACTTTTATCTTTTTCAGCATTTGATCGAGAAATGTACCACCTTAAGAGTTGAATTACCCTTTGCTTCATGAAATATACTGTACATGCATATGCAAATCAAATTTGTCTTCTTATAAAGACTCTTTAATACTTTATTTTGTATGAATCCTTATTTTTTAGGTATTTTATACAAGTTTTAAGGATATTCAACCAAGTCCCTATTTTTCTATGTACACGATGTCCATTTTTGCACGGTTTGTTCTAGGCGGTTTTTTCCGGAACTTATCAACCGTGTAAAAACAGATTTGGGTGTATGCACATAATTTTGTATCTACTGTAATTTTCTCATGAAAAGATTATGTATTATGTTTCCTAATACGACCTCATTGGGACCAAAGTTTGGAAATTGGACATTTAAATCTTTCAAAGATAGAACGAAAGAAAGAATTTGCCATTTAAATTTTCCAAAGATAGAACTTTAAAGCTATTTTATGATCAACTTTATTATAACGCGTTCAATTGTATGCATATTAAAACTATATTCAGTCAGAACGCCGTTCTAGTCAACTTTAGAGTCTTTATAACCAAATTGAGTTTTTTGGTGGACTGAGTGTTATCAAATCACTCTGCGCGAACTAATTCTACCTACACCGGACTTTTCACTTCACTGAGCTAAATTTGAATCCTAAAGGCCGTTCGGTTCGAACAAGGACGATAATACAATATCTGCTCTAAAATAGAAACCAAACGTTTCGATTTCGAGTAGAATGACAACTACAATCTTCATCTTTTCCATTTCAATTGTGTCCCTGCTCTTGAGAACCCTAATCTAAAAAAAAAACTCAGGATCCCCGAAGGTTCTGCACAAGCTGTAGTGTAATTCACATCGAGTTTCTTCATAACATCCCTTCAGGTGTGAGTATGATATTTCCCATGGCAATTTCATTCAATGTTACATTTAAGGAATCAATTGAATTTATTGACCCTGCGGCCGTCCGGAGGCTTTACTTTTTCCTTTAATTTAAACCGCAAGGACTGAAGGATATATTGGTCGATTCAAAATTTATGTTTGAGTGTACACATATGTGCATGTGCCTATGGTGTTCACTGCTTGAAATTTATTGACATTAATCTCATTCAGGACCACATCTGCAGCCGCAGTTTAAGTTTTATGGGGTCATTCTTGTTTATAGAGGCCACGCCCGCTGCGAATTTAATTCGGCTCGTTGAACGATGATTATTAACACTGTAACCGAAGAGATTAATCCGGAGCTCCTCCTTAAACACACAAAAAAAAAAACTAATAATTAATTTTAATGGGACACGCAAAAATTAATTAAAAAGCATTCGGTAATAAATAAGTTCAGTGGAAAAATATATTTTGTTGCTTGAACCCCCCGAACAAGAAGCACGGAACGTTTATCCATTATAAAAGAGAGCCACGGTTTGATTTAGCACTTACACGCCCGACCTCGTTATTTTTATTATGAGCAATATAATTGAAAGAATTTTAATTCAAAATTCTTCATGACGATGTCTGATAATTATTTTTTCGTAGGTCTAATGAGATGAAAGCTGAACCACAGAGCGGCGACAAGTCACTTTTAGCGCCTCGATATTAATAATTACTCGGAGAACCCTGGTATTGCAAATGTGGATGGGTATTTACCTGATATTAAAATTATACCCATGCACGACCCGGGCTCGTATTTTGCACCAGAAATCGAGTGGAGCGAAATATTTATGAAAATGCATCCCAGTTTTGCTCCTGTGCACTTGTTTCACCTTTTTAATATTTAACCCAAAAATTCACGGAACCTCCAAGTAATAAATATGTTAATGTGCCCGAGAGCAAGTTTTATCCGCCAAAATTAGGCTATTGCTTTTAGTAAATTTGTGCTATTTGGAATTATTACCAACAACGCATCAGCCATTTTCTGTTGCACCTTTAATGAATAATGTACGTACTACAGCTGGCTATTTTCATTATACTACTGCATCCATAGATACATATTTCTGTTATCAGTTCGCGAACCGCACATATAGAAATAGGTAAAATATGGTCATCTATTTAGCAAAACTGCGTATCTTTCTAATTTTATCTATTTGATACGAAATTAGTATTCATAATTTATGTGTCGCAATTGTTGATAGTAATAGATAGCAATTCCATCAATAGATAAAGAAGATATTTTTCTTTCCTTATTATTAAAATAACTGATTATAAAAATCTGGGCATGTGTTTACATTTAATAGAAAACTAATCTTTGATTTAAGTTTTTTAACTCTTTATGAGAGGAAAGATTTCGATTGACGTGAATTTGACTTCAGTCTCAAAATTAGTAAGTTGTAGTAAGGTGTTCAGAGATAGTTGAACTCGATTTTTGAAATTAGAATTAAACTTGCAGCTGTTTAATATAGGTTAGACGATTTTTACTTAGCACCATTCCTTACGTTCTTTAAGAAAGAAAAACAATTTATAATTACTATACTTACACTGTAAATACGAGCATTAGTAATTACAAAAATTTGTGTATTTATTGTATAATTGATTTATGAATCAATTAATGCTCAATGGTCTGTATGTAATTCTAGGCGAATGAACAGCGAACGACCAGTTAACCCATGGATTAGTATGCCAGTCGTAGGTGAGCCTCAATGCTAGGGCTAGTCGTTGCTTGGCTAAGTTTATGGTCTGAAAAGAGCAAGTCCAACTTCCACTTTACGAAAAATTATTTACATTTTTGTACTAAGACGAATGCTATTTTGATAAGCAACTTCAAAAAATGTTTCTAAATATTTTTATGTATATATATATATATAACTTACAATATATAAATGTTTTAGAAGAACTACATATTCTTAATTTCTTTTTTTCTAAGAAAGTGAAGAAAATTTAGAGTTAAGTTTTGCGAATGTTTGTTGTGATTTTATTTAAAAAAATCTTTACTATAACCCTGGTGTAGGTTCCAGTAGCGATCTCCATCTCGACTTCTTGATCTTCTATGTTGACTGGACATCTCAGGGAATTGTTGACACTGTTGACACCCTTGATCGACTTTACCAGATTTCTTGTTACATATGAAGCATTCCAATTTAATTTATGTTCATGTTTACAGTCACAACGGCGACATGCCTGACTGACTTGATGCGACTTTTGATGACTTGGCTTTGGTTATTCACTGACTCTTCTTTGTGCTGCCCTTAAGAATTCTTTTGAATGAAGTTCTTTTCTTTAGATAGCGTTTTGCAGCGTAGGCTGAATGAACCTTGAACTCCTTTCAGATACGATGGCTATTCGACAATATTGTTCGAACGTCAGCGAATCCTCATTTAACAGAGATTGCTGTATTTGTTGTTTCGTAACCCAATGATAAAACGATCGGCCAATGCATCATACAAAATTTTTAATTTTATGACACCCATCCCCTATTTGGTTAATGAAATCACCGGAATGGCATGTCTGCGACAGTATTTGAGTCTTATAATAAATTTAATTCTTGGTACGCTTTGTTAAATTTGTAATGCTCAGCACGTTTATTTTGCTTTGGACAGCAGAAATTTCGAGCAACTGATCAGTAATTCGATCTAATGCAAATGAAAATCTGCCTCATGCGATCCTCATATGCCCGCCAATTACCGCCTGGTACAAATGGTTCGATGGAACCCAGCAATCTGCTCATTTTCACCGCAATAAATTATTTGACTTGTTGCACAATTTTTCACTATGATTTCGATTTTCATCAAAGTGGACGAGTCCCGAGCACAAAGGTGACTTGAACGCTTGTACTTAACAGGACTGAAATCTAAACACTAGTTGTGTTGTTGACTCAGAGTATGTTTTGGACAGTACAAATAAGTACATTTTTTAATAATATAATAAAATGTGTACATTTCCACTTTTAATATACTTTAAATCTCATCCTTCTGTGTAGTATGTACTGGTATTAAAATGACGTCATAAATTTATATTATAATTTTCGGGCTAACAGACTTCCTAGTTTTAATTTTTAGAACGGTGATTTTAGTTTCTTTTAAAAGACATATTTGCAGAAAAAAACCAAATAGTTTACTTTTTTCAGCGCCTCCATCTCTAGAATGTTTGATTAAAAATTATTATTTAAAATAAGACTGGAATTAATTTAAACACGTTTAATTTGATATATTCCATGAAGAAGAAACACTACCAGCAAAATACAAGCGGAAAATTTTATTAGCATTGCTAAAACTTATTGAACAGGGACTTAATTTGTTTTTCACAAAATATTTTAAAAGGAAGTGATTATTTTTCACATTGTTCTTGTGTTTTCTTATAAATAAAAATTCGTGCCTTTTTGTAGATTGGGATGACAGACAAAAGGATTGATAAATAGACAGGAAGACAAACAAAAAGTGATATCTTTTGGGCGTGACAAAGTAAAAAAGCACACAAACGAATGGCTGACGAAAATTTTTAAATTGATTTAACTGCCTTTCAGTGATAAAGGTCTTATCAAAATCCCTGCTGTAGCATTCAGACGCCGTGAATACAAAAAATAAAATCCATAGACAAAATTCCTTTTGATTTTATATATTTTTAAAGTAAAATGGAGTAAGAAAGGTTGGACGAGAGTTGCTGAATATTCATTTTTTGAGATATTCTATCCAATAAATATTATTCCATTCTATAAGGAAATTTTTGGAACATAATTTACGGTAGCATCCCTTTGTTATAAGATATAACTATGTGTGGACGTATAATTAAAAAACTCCCACTTTCTGTTCTATCCAGAAAGTTCTCTGGAAGAATATGAAAAATTGTTTCATATGCATAAATCCAGCAGTAAAGTTAGGTACATTGAATAATTTCGAAAAAAAAAATGTGTTATAGGAGTGTTTGTGATCGAATAGAACAAATAATAAGTTTTAGGATTCATGTTTGTCTGTCTGTATGTTTAGTCTCGTATCACGTGAAAACGACTTTACGGATTTCAATAGAACTTTCACTGGGAGATTGCTTTGAGCCCAGAATAGAGTATAGTCTACTTTTCATCCCGATCGAAAGTACTTTTCCTATCCATAGATACGTGCAACTACCATAAACATACCATAAACCGTACTTGCGAAAAAAACTGAAAATACTTATAACGCATATGACACGAAAATATTTTATAATGTCTCACCATCAACATTGGTTTACAAATTTCGGAGCTACAGACGATCAAATTATCAAGCATATGATTCCATACAAACTATTTGAAACGAACGGCAAAGACAACTTTGTTGTGTGTTGTGACATAGCAAAAGGGAATGTTGCGTTGTAAGGTATTTCTATTCCCGTGGTACGTATTCCCAGAGATACCACATTTCATGTGTAACTACTCATAACCGCATATTCATACCAAGCATTCTAGAATATCACTACAGTTTATATACATTCACTATGCGTTCTTAGTTGCCTACATTGTTTTTTGATTAGACTAGATACTGTAAATCTTTAGGTCAGGTTTGGTTTATATTTAGTTTAGTTTAAGTATCTATCTTTAGTTTAGGCACGGCAATGAACGCTATGAACATCAACAGCTCTTCCAGGTTTATCCACCAACAATGAATTTCATTGTAATCTCGTAATGCCTGGCTAAAAACAATTTCTTTGCTTAACATCAATGCTAAAGTTTTCAGAGTTTTTTGTTGGCTTAACTCCTTAACAGATTTTGATGAAATTTAGCAGAGAGATAGCTTGCAACATGAAAAAAGACTTATATATGTGAAATACGGAAAAATACAAATTGCACGTGGACGAAGTCGCCGGCAACAACTAGTAACAAATAACATTTAAATTAGTTTATGGTATGCATGAGAAATAGACAAATAGGTCAATGTTCTTCAGTTCACCGGACTATATCTCCAAACTACGTCTCAGTAGATTTTGATTTCGATACCAGGATCCGTTCTTCTGGTTATATACCAGGACTCGAATGAATCCCCAGTGTGCATCAAATATTTTTTCGAACATTTTACTCCCAAACATTAGATTCACTTCGTTTAACATCCCTTAGTAGCTTGGGTTTTGCATAAAAATCAAGAAATTTGCGTTTTCTTACGAACGTTGCAAGTGATGTTCGCAACATCTTACAATGGCTTACTGAAAGCATGCCCATTTTTCAATATCAAAAGCAATGCTTTTAGGGAATATGCTAAGGAGCATAGCCAATATCCGTAAATCGTGACATATTTTAAAGAATCGCGAAAGTGCCTAGAGTGAATTTTTATCCTGCAAATTCCCAACTTTGCACGTCGCCCGCGTGCTGCAGGGTGTGTCACCCAGTGAAGGTGGAAAAAGTGCAATAGCACCAAATAAAAAATAGCCCGGATATAGAAAAGTGGGCAAACATGTGAAGAAAAATATAAAGTCCTTTCCTTATTCGAAAAATATTAACTTGGGGCCAATGTGTGTACCTAGAAAAGTTTATTGATGCAATTTATAGCTTGTACAATGCACCCATAAAATTCAGCGCGTGTAGAAAAATTCGTTGCAAGTTTAATAGTGTGTTCGCGGAATCTTATGAGTCGTTTCGAGTGTTTGTCCCGGAGATCTTAATAGTTTCTTCTACATAGTCTTTGGATTGCTTGTTCGTCCCATTCCTCATGCAACGACAAAATCGATCGTACTAAAATCGACGTGCAATTTTATATTCGCCGTGCTGACTATAGCGTTCCATTTATGGCGCATACATCGCGAATCTCGATCTCGCGCACAATGAGAGAAATCATGTTATGTCAATTCCGCCAGCAGCGAATTCAATATTTTGACTCACTGTACTTATGTTACCAAATTTATTTCATTATGTTCTATCGTGAAGTGGATGTGAGGGCGAAGTCGACTGATGTTCGTATATGTAAATTTCGTTCCAGATTTCTTTGGCTCGTTTTTTGCCGCGCGAATTCGTTCGTTCTCTCTCTGAATTTTCTGATTTTCTGAATTTCCGCTATAATTTATTGCAGGAAGAGATTTTTTGCCGAAGTTGATTAAGTACGCCACCACTTCATGGAAAAAGGCAGCAATATATACCCGGGAAATAAGAGTTGAACTTTAACCGATGAATTTCCTGCGTGATGCTTCAAAATTATCACAAGCGTTTGAATCGTAGTGTTTCTGCTGGAAGGTTCGTTAAACTGATAAATTCATGAAGAATGTCTAATTTTAGAAATGTATATCTTAAAAGCACATAAGTAATATGATTTCTTGGAAATTTCTTGATTATCCAAGTTAATCAAGGTATCCACCTGTTTCTCATGTTGTAAATTTGGCATATTTACTCAACAGATGAAAATAAAAAAGCCATTATTCTGAAAGTAATTACAGAAAAGTTACAAAGTAGCTCAAAATTTGGGAAAAAATCATTCAAAGATTCTTTTAAATATCCGGGAGAAATTATACAAATCTAGGAGTTTCTTTCTGTATCGAGTCCGTTCTTCTGGATAGAAGACCTGAAAATGATGCTATTATTGAATTTATTCCAGAAGTAGTACTTACTTGTAAGAGCAGGTTGTTATGTAAAATACATCGATAAAACAAATTTTATTGTATTTTTTGAATTTGAAGGTTAGTTATTATTTTTTAATAACAAACAAAAATTAATCAATTTATTTATACTATAAAATGAATTATATGTGATTTTGCTGAATATATTGTTATTAAAAAACTAATACATATTTTAATGGTGCTTCTTCCCTTTGTCATTTAATTTCAATTTTCAGTCCTAGAAGATTTTTTCAAAAAAAAAAAAAAACAAATCCAAAATTGTCACAAATACATGATGACAGTATTTTCTAAAATAATAGGGTTTTCGGCTTTGTGGATCTTTGAAGTTCGTTTACATGTACTACGTTGATTGATTTACAATGGATGGGTATTGTTAAAAATATTCAGTAAACAAGTTTTACAATTTCACAAATTGATTTTTTAAGTAAAAATTACACAAATATGAAAAATTGTGCAAGTGGTAAGATTTTATCAAAACTTCCAGTAAAAATGAACGTGAGAAAGTCTAACAAATCTTCAACAGTTTAAATAACAATCTAAATATAAATTTATAAGTTTATATAGTTGACTGATAACTTTTGAACATAAGAACATACATTTTCAATGCAAACATACTTAATTTTGAAGCAGCGTTTTACAAAACAAACGTCTTGGTTTTTGTCTTGCGTTATCCTTAATGACGCAACAGTTTTAAATGTTTTTTAAAATCAGAATTGGCGAACAATTTGTATATATTAAATAGGTTTTATTATTAATTTGCCATAAGATACTAAAGGAGTAGAAAGTGTTGAACTGAAAATATTCATAACTATGTTAAATCTTTAGGTCGCAGATTATTTATTATTCCAAGGATACAAGACCAATTTTGCATTATTTTTGTACTGAACGAAGCAGAGACACGGACACAGTTGGGACACGACTGGAAAGCGTGTTCTAAGGAAGCTCCATATTATTTTAATTTTCCTGTTTAACAAAAAGAAATGACATGGGTATGTGAAATTAAATTTTCAATTAAGCATTTTTGTGTTTGCCCAGTGTAATTTCGACTCTTCATTTAAGGAGATATAACGTCATTCATTTCGTAGGTAGCTTTATTATCGACGAGCACGCCAGCCTCGAGTTTTGACGATAGAAGTAATTAAAACTCGGGTAATTTTACAAGTAATCAACTTTTTATGTAGCTTTTTGGAAAGAGGAGATCTTCCTTTACAAAATAATACCATCTTTTAAATTTATTATATATTGTCTAAATTTGCCTTTGAAAAATGACATGGGTCTTGATCATGGTCCGTTGATCTGTACGTATCGATTGATTAAGTATCAGAATGGAAGCCTATTGATTTTCATAATGATTTCTCAAATAGTTTCGTTTTTATAAACAGTTTTCTACAAAAACTTCCTTCTTCGCGCTCGACGACTATTCTCGGCCTTGTGCGGATCTTCTTGCCCCTTCTCGCTGCCCTATCACAACCATGGCGTGGCTTAGTCGGAAAAGGCTCCGATTGGATGATTCGGCGTCGCACGCGGGTCCCAGAACTACTTTATGTTTTTTTTTATTTTATAAATTTAAAATATATATCAATTAATTTTTATTATTATGTTTTTTAGATATTATATATTTATAAATACACATACTGGCCAATAATAAGACAATTCTTTTATAAGAAAAAAAACAAAACGCGATAAATTTAGGTATGCAGGTTTAATTTCCGAGCTATTTGACTCTCGTCTTAGTATTATCGAACATCCAGGACGTCGCTACGCCACTTCGACACCAAAGAAATATAAAAAAAACCATCTTAAAACATAGTACACAATTAATAAGGGTACTAAGACTAAACTGATTGCATTGAGATTATTTTTAAAGTACGTTTTCACTCCCAAAGCTTTTGAATCTGCTTTTATTCCTCTTATTTTGCATTTTCGGTCTTTACCTTGTAAAAAGAGGATTTTAAATTTGAACTTAAATCGTTGAAGTCTACCATCAACATAAAAGTTGGTTTCCGGCCGTTATCGAAAGTACATACACTTTTTGTAATTAGTGGCTCATAAAAAGCAGATCTCCTGAATAGTTGTGAGCGGAACACAAGGAGTATGGTTTAAGTATACCAAAGACCTGAATAATCCCATTTCCATCTGGAGGATTAGCATCGTGAATGATATAGCTGAATAATCTTTTTCTAATCTACTTGCCATAAAAGATTTCTTCTTAGTAAATCTTTGAAAGCGTTTTGAGTAAAGGGCTTCTTGTTTCAGCCGGTCCTCACTTCTAAAGGGTACCCCCAGTGGGACTAGCTTGGAGTTTTTAAAACTGTCGTGAATTTTTTAAATGCTTTCGAAGTTTTAAAAACCTTCTTTCGAGGAAGTTTCATACAGATGCCCGGGCTGGTCTTGTGCGCAACCCTTGCTGGTGCCCTTTTACACGTTTCCGTGGCACTGATAATGCTCGTGTAATGCTTAATGACCTGTAATAATAATGGAGCTAACCGGAAGGCCGTGCTCAGAAGTTTTTCTTATTATAAGAAAATTCGTTTTATCTGAGCGAGAGTTTCCTGCTGAGACGCCCCTGCATACAAAGTAGGCCGATGAGTTTTGAAAAGGTGCTGGTAGCGTTGGTTGGGGATCGAGGAGGTGCACGAGAAAAAGTATCGTTGAACAATTTCCTCAACAAACGAAGTCCTCATTTGATAGCCCTCATTGGAGCTTCCGAGGTGCATAAATCAGGGGCAGTGAAAGGGTGGAAAGTTTGTTGATGGCGTGAAGAGATAGATGGTAAGCCCTTTGAAAAACATAAATGCATTTCGGCGGTTTTTGACGGTATGAAGCATTCAAACACCATTACCAGCACATTTTGACAAATTATGTGCTACATTTCGAATCTTTCGCGATGCAACCGCCGCTGGCTGTTATTGATGATTCGATTACTCACCAATGAAATTTGCATAATGGTAAATCTTTCATCTCCGCGCTCGAGGCTATTTGATTGAACTAATTCGAAGGACTAACCGGCACCCTGTATCACTTGCGACGCGCCCATTATTTATGAGCACCCTGTTCAGATATGTTCGCACTATAGGGTGAAGCGTGTATTGTAATGATAAATGGATTTGCAGGCGCGCAACCGTGCAAAGCCTGGCCATTCATCACTGCTAATTACTCCACATTTCAAGTGGACAAAGGATGGAGGGGTGAAGTTGCATATATGTGACTTATTGTGACACCAGAAATCAGAAACGTGTTCTCAATGCTAACGCCCAGAAGATCGAACTTCTTTTCTTCCTGTGTTGGGGTGAGTATCGTGCGTCCCGAATGTCCCAAATGTCTAAAATGTCGTAAATATCGAATACTTGTTAAATTTCGGGACTATCTCGGGAGCCCTGCTGAATGCAAGCTAAGTAAATTAAACTCCAGAGTGTGTAAGTTTTGGAGTTTCCTTTGGCGCTTGTGACATCTCCGAGTGATACGTGACAGATTGATTAACGTCCCGAGCCGTGCCGCCAGTGCAAGATCGATTTGTAGTCCTTTCGCTTTACAGACGGTAAGACGGTAGTACGCTTTCTAGCGTTTATCCAAACTTTAAGGAAACTCTTTAACTTGTGACGTGCTCACTTGCAGTTTACCAAGGGTCCTCATTAACGAGTTCTGTTAAAGTAATTAACATTTTCGGGAGTTTTGGCTGCTTAAGGCGAAACATAGCCTCACATATGATCCGATGCGAAGCGAGTAATATTTCCACGGAGGAAGTTGCCTTTGAAGGTCGTAAACATGTAATTGAGGGAATGAGGGAATGCTGAGGGAGTGGAAGGATGTAATAAACGAACTTAGCGTTATTTTGTTTAGTTCTTAAGGAAATTATCTTCGTGGTGATTTGCCGTAAAGTCCGGAACATTAGCACTTGGCATTGAAGTCAATAGGCGTAAACGACCGGACAAATTAAGATCGAAATTTCACATAATTGTGTAACTGATTAAACACTTGAAGAAGGAATGATGCGCTTATAATTCAAGAATTTTTGATTTGAGTTTGAATATATCCTCTTTTGTTTTTGTTTGGGATTTCAAAGACTATTTTTTCAACTAAAATAAATTAAAAACAATATTTCAATTTAAAATAAATTAAAATCAAGTCAGTTTTATTATTTTTTATTAGAAAGTAGCGTGAAACTCTGATCATGCGACAAAATTGAATTATCAATTATCATTTAATCTAACAAAAAGCGTTGTTTGGCTGAAGAACAAGGTAAATAGGACCATTTCAAGGTTGAATATTACAAAATCAAATTGAGGCACTTACGAGCAGAATCGAAATTACAATTTTCAACCGATTGACTTTAAGTTTTGAGAAAAGCTTCTTTTTAAAATTAAATAAAGAAATACGTAAGAATTTTCTAAGAAAAAGAAAATTACAAAATAAAATTAAATTATTTTTATATCAATTTTATTGAGGTCGAAAATGAATTTTTCATTGAACGTCTCATAACTTTTCCAAATTCGTATTGTTTGCATAATCTACATTAATGTTGATCGTTTTTGTAAAAAAAGAACTTAAAATTAACCCTTTTTGCCTTACGTAGCAATCGCAATAATAAAAAGTAAATAATATGAGATTTAATGATAAATAATATTGGATTTAACAACAAATTCAAGGGTCCGGTACAAAATTTTAACACCAATTTCGAAATATTTAAGTGCTACAATGCATTTCAAAATTTTAAACCTCGCTTTTTAATACTCCGAATATTCATAAAATGTCACTGAAATTTATTTTATGGGGAAATAATAAATCTTATAAATAAAATCTTATAAATACATTTCATTTAGTTGTTAAACGATAAAGTCCTTATAAAATGTCCGGAAAACTCTCTGTTAAAAATTATCAAAGCAAGTAAGTGATTTTTTAAGTTAATTTCAATTAATTGAACCCTTATTTTAGACTTATGCAATATTTCATTATTGTTTTATAACTTAGCTGGCAAACTTAGCTTTTGATATCAATCTCAGCTTAGTAAGCCAAGCATTGAGATTTAGCTTTGGCCGTGGCTAGGCCGATTATGGGGCTCAGTATTAACCCAATATTGATCCACGCCATGGGATAAGAAGGCTAAAAAAATTTTGAAAGAAATTATGGAAAAGTCTATCCAAGAAAAATACAGCGGAACTGGGCGTTCAATAAAAAATAATGTTAAAAAATTAAATTGCAGTGCCACTAATCTCATAAAATCATGTGTGGCAAGTGAATACTTATTTATATATTTTTATAGTGTGCATTGTCATGACTCTTAAATGATAATGATAATTAAAACCATTTAGGTTTTAGTGTTGAATTGAACATTCTTTCGGTGACGAGTAAATTTCTGGCCGAAAGTGGCGATCAATTTGTTTTTATATTTTGATATGGTGATGAACCCTATTGCGCACGTCTACGAGGAAAAATTAGTTTATTTTTTTATTGACAAGAAATTCTTTTAGTTTTATATTACTTTTTCGAATCCCTGCAACTTTCATTAGAAAGCCTTCTACTGCATCGCGTATCGGTCTGTGTTATATGCCATTATATTTTATTGTTTTGTATCGAGTACTCTTTTATTTCACATTAAAAAAGAAAGTTAAATATTATAAATAATAATGAGTTTTTTTTTTCTAGAATTGAACTTGCACTTTTTTCTAATATTGTCCTAATGCCTAAGAATAATACTTGGACGTGGTTACCTACCACGTGTGAAACAACACTTAACCGTACTTATTTCCAAGCTTGCTCCAAAACTTTTTAATTGTGGAACAAGCTTGGCCTAACGTTAAAACAATTCTGTCTCGGGGAAAATCTGACGTGAAAAGAAAAAAGTCTTATCAGTCGTCCATTATTTGTTTTATGGTACAAAAACATTCACAAATATTGTCAAGTGTAATTAATCACGAAAGCGGATAACTATAATTTTATTCTTTAAAATATGAGTTTTAAAATATTCTTTTGCTCCCAAACACAACAAAAATGTTAGGACTTCATATAAGTCTTTTATTCAAACAATGTAGTAATTTTTAATTTTATTTATAATTGCCAACTTGTTGCTTTTATTTGATTTTTATTTTATTTTTTTATTTGATTTGAAATTATAAGAGCGCAGTTAATGCAAGCAGCAAGAGACAAAAAGACGTTAATTTAAAATTTGTGTCCAACAGTGTTGTTTAGCTCGACAGTTTTTACTCAAATCATTGTTTTATAATTAGAGAAGAAAAATTTGTAAGTATTAAATTTTGATTGTAGGATTGGTGAGAAAGTACAGCTAACATGGAAAAGAATTCGTTATTTGAAAAAACAATATAAATCTGACTTTAGTAAGTAGACAATGTTTTTTGTAAAGACCGCAAAGAAAATATTAAGCAGTAATTCTCAGGTCCTAATATTTTTAACCCTGAGAATATACACCTCCGTACAGAACTTGAGAGCGCACACAGGGTCAGGTTGACCCCAGAACATTTATAAACTGCTATATCTCGCGAATTATGCTCTTTTGTAGGATTTATGTTATAACGTTAATTTTTTTAGCTAAGAGTATGTACTTTTGGGTAGAATCGTTAGTCCGAAAAAACTAATTAATAGCATAAAATATGTGCTCAAATTGGATCTACCTCCAAAAATGACATTTTTGGCAAAAAATTTTTGGAGTCCAGGTGATCTCCTGTATAATTCCAGGGTTAAAATAAATTATTTGCAATTCAGTGGGCATACACAATTAAATTTTTTGCAAAGTTAAAGGTAATTTTTAAAGAGGCATATTCGAAATAAAAGTTGATTGTGCGAAAAATTAAAAACGTTTGAAAAAATAATTAATTTATTTGAACTGTGAACGGATCAAACAAAAAAGCGTTGATAATTTTATATACTTTTGGAAATATTTTTATCGCGTTATTTTATATTTAGCTATTTTCTATTGAAAAGCGTGAAAGGGAACAAGCAGTTCTTGATAATTTATTTTGTACTTGAATTTTCCAACATTGTCGCTCGAAAATGGGGTCAGATGCCCATTCATATTCTTTGAGATATCCATAATTTTATTTAGCTAAATTTGTCTACAATTCGAAAACTAAGAGTAGTGGGAATTAAACAATTCTTTGTATTTTTTCTTCGGAATTATGTGTAATATTATTTTCTGCAAAAGTTGACAACACGTATGACTTTCTAAATTACACATTTATTTAAAACCTTTTGCAGTATATGTACTTTTGTGATGTTAAAGTACACTCGACTTTGCTAAGTAATATTATAATGATAAATATTATTGTTATTGCCAAGGATTTTCGGAATTTCTATAAAATTTTATGGAACCAAATGTAATTTTGTACTCGAATATAATGTTACATACGTTGTTATTAAAAGCCTACACTTCATATTAATATTATGGACGCTTCGGGGCATTTATTGTAAAAATTTGAGGAATTCCTTACCCGAAATTCACAGTCCAATTACTTCAAATTATCTCGAAAATGTTGGTAGACAAAACAATGCTATGGCTCTGAGGACCTGAAGATTGTTTTGTCTCTGATTGAAAACAACGATTTCTTTAAAAAATTTGCGAGCAAATTTAATTTGCGAACTTTGAAATATTTCTATTTTCTGTTGGGAGATTACCGGCTTATTCGCAGAGATAAACATTTTCAGAAACTGCCAGAGGAAGTAATAAGTGTTTTGGTACACGTAGGCGTCTCCCATAAGGTTGTAAACATCTATGTGGAAGGGAACGCCAGAGTCTTCCCTATATATCGTTACGTTTTTAATTGAAGCAATAGACTCGTCCCGCGTGGGAGTCCCGATAAAATCGCGGCGCCTATCAAGGAAATATGTGACGCCTACAATAAATCAAAAGTTCAATTTTTCCCGCGGCTCTACATAATTCCAACTGGAGCGGATCGCTCCGAGCTCGAGTTGTGGCAGGTTAACCTGACGATGATGACACCGATACTCGGACCTCGTATGGTATTTTCTGTTCATAAAAATGATAAATGGGCGTCATTTGCGGGCTTCGGGCTCGACTTACTGTTGCGCATCAAAGAGCAAAAATCACATTCAGTCGAACGCCTTAGTCGGGCTGGACTCGTTTTTCCTGTATATATGTATATTTGTGAATATTCGGCATGCAAATGCCGCTTCCGCCACAGGATGAATGCGAAAATATGCCGCGACCCGCGCAATCCGTCCCGGGGGACTCCATCCCAGTCGGCGTCCTAAACCGACCGGCTCTGTTTTTGAATAGCTCCTTTCTTCTACGGGGCCGTGCCGTGATTTCCCTCTTTATAGATATTGGCACGTGATGGTGCTGCGTTCACCGGCCGGAATTTTAGAACTTTTTGTCTCGGATTCATTCAATTTTATCAATATGGCAGGGAGCACAGGGGACGAAGGGCTTTGCATAGGGCCCGGATCGATGCCCTGCTCACTTTCAATTTACCCGTAGCATTTCGAACGCAATCGCACGGATAAGCGGCGCAGAAATATGCGACCCGTGGTGAAAAACCGAACAAATAAATCACTCCCGAGATGTCATGTAATCTTTCTCAAATTTTTCTCGGCCTGATTCTTTTCCGTTTTTTCATAATCTCAAGAAGTTGTAAGCGCACGATAAGCAAACCGATGAAAGAGGCGGTCTTCGCGCTTCTCTATCGCTCGCGACGCTCTCGCTGGGAGAACAGGGAAAAAATTATTCAGTTCGGCAGACCGAAATCAGAAGGCGAACTGAGCGCCCTCTCTTCATGGGACACTTTATTATCACTTCCTGGGAAAACATAAATCCTCCAGGAAGTGACACAGTCCCATTCGGGTCCCGATCCCTCTCCAGAAACCGGGACTTTCGGCTTATGAATTGCTTGAGATGTATTAAATCAGTCAAAGGTTATCGCATTGTGCGAACCATCAGCAAAGTGTGCGGCCGTCATGAATCACCCGAATCACCGGAGCATCCGCTCCAATGAGGAAACCACCTTTGTATCTTTTAATGGCACTAATACTTAACATAGCTGCCATTTTCGCCGGCAGATGGCGCAAATTACACAAAACACGCCTCTGAAATTATTAACAATCTGAAACCTCTGTTTGTTCTTTTTCCTTGTTTCATCTTGGCGCGGGGAGCTTGGAGTTATCTGGCGGGGTCGGAACTCGCAGAGGGCGGAAATAATTTTCAAGGAGTCTAGGAAAATTGATAAAAGCATTTTTTAAGGGGGCAGACAACACCAAGAAATGAGAAAGGCGCAGTAGATTGTGCCTTAATTCTTCTGTGAGATATTTTGGGCCGAAACTCGGTTCCTTCCCATTGTTATTAGTTCCAGCTCACGCAAGAGAAACATCTCTTCGGAAGGTTCTTCTTGCGAAAAAAGGATCTGTGGAATTTTATTGGCCTGAGTGGTATTTACCATACTCAAAGAGGTTCTCTACAACGTAAGAAAAAATTATGTCTAGAGATCTTATAAAAACCTTTTTGTATATAAAATAAAAGACAGCAAAAAGAGTTCTTAATCGACAGATAAATTCCTTAATCGATCTACATGTGAAAAATTCTAACGTGTAAAATAATAAAATATGGGAGAAATATTGTAACCTCTACACTTAAGAAAAACTGTTTGGAAGCAGCGACTGTACATTGAATATTCTTCGAAAACTCCATATAAAAAAACAATCCAAATAACGCGGATTGTTCGCAAACTAAAGTGAAAGTATTCAGAATTTCCGTCTGTCCGCTTATTTTTAGGCATTCTACGCGAAAGCATTGCGCGGGTATTGATTTGGCTTTCTCTTGTAGGCAGCACTTCGGTCGAATCCAAATGGCTACATAAATTACAGGACATCTACTCGTTTATGCATTATTTTATTTCACTAAAACTATTACATGCAGTTTTACAAAACTTCCATCCTCGCCATAGCTAAATTTAAAGCACAGACTGTAAAATCTTGTCTGCTTGTCTGTTTGTAACACGGAATGATAAAATTTTTAGTGATAATTTTACTGCTACTTAACTTATAGCCCTTTCCAGCTTGTATATAACATCCTAGTGTTATAAGCATTTTTATTAGGAATGGACAAAAATATTCATGAATTGTCTTTATAACTTTTCTCTCTATGATAATTATCAATTTGACTTTAAATTTGCTTCTAAAGGGCTATTAATTAAGTCGTATAAAATATTTTTAAACCTCAAACACTGACGTGTATTTACTAGCTCTGCCACTAACGACGTCCCCTGGACGTATACTTTTTTAAATATACTCTACAGTTAGTAGTAATTGATGTTTTTTAGTTGTTTGTTTACAGAGTGCTAGTTCAGTCCTTTAGATGCTTATTAAGTGAATAAAAAACGCAACTTATTTTTTAGCTTCGACTTCTTGCAGACGTACGGCACTGGTTAAGGGTTAATATTGGGTTTGTTTAAAAGCTTAAAAGTTCAAGAATTGCGACCTGTAGCGTGTCGTCGTACGTACAACAGACGAAGACGTATGTCATTTCTGAAAGGCAAATTTAGATCAAAATAAATACTCCGAAAAATTACATCATTTTTAGAGGAAGATCTTCTCTTTCCAAAAAGCTACATAAAAATCTGATTACTTGTAAAATTACCCGAGTTACAATTACTTCTATCGTCAAAACTCGAGGTTGGCGCGCTAGGCGATAATAGAGCACGTACCCGCGTGGTGTGCAATAGGAAAGTTGAAAGAATTTTTTCTTTAAAATGTGTCCACTTATTTCAGCCTAATACAACTCGTGTATATTTTACAGCAAGCTACATCTACTCTGTGTATTCGCATTATGAGATGAGAATAAGATGAAAGTGATACCAAAGTAAATAAACTAAAGTAGGCAATTTCGTTTTAGAAAACAGAACCTATATGAGAAAGTAGTATGTCTAAAACATGTCATAGGACCCAAAAAGATTTATAACTTCTCAAAGACGAATAAGTGTCAAAGGTTGTCAGTACGACCTGGAAATAGATCCGACAACACACTCCCTGTAACCCCGTTACAATATATATAATAGTATCGTTCTTCGACCTCTTCCTGAAGGTTTTTATAGGATCCCAAGGAATGCTAAATTTTGCCGCTAAGTTATTGAACAAATTGGAGTCTGGATATTCTCGGCGTGAATCCAACTTTCCGGCGATATGCCCGAAGGAAGACTTCAAGGATATCACCTCACAGCCTGTGTGAAAGTGCGGGACACATGGAGCAGGAAAATTTCAAATAAAATGAGAACTCATTCCGTTGTCGTGTTCACGTTTCCCATTTCCATTTGCATAAAAGCTCTTGACACACGAAACCGAGATGTTCGTTCACATCTGGAAATTTGTTTAATAGCAAAAGTGTACAGTTTACTTGGTTGTACGCGAACAAAGCTGCCAGCGCCCCACGGCCCGTCTTTACCGAGGTTTTAATTAAAATTATTGTCATGAAGTGGATTTTTTATGTCACACTGCCACACTCCCGTGAAAATTTACAGGAGTTCCCCGAACATGTCACATTCCACGTGTCAGCTGCAGCATATTTGCAGCCCGGGTTTTAACTAAATTGATAGGTAGTCGCTTTATGCACCGGATGCGAAAAAACTTATGTCCTCGTTATTGTAAGAAGGAATTCCTTTAAAATTTCAATTTCGTTGTATAAATGACCTACTTGACGAAACAAATACTTTTATTAAAATGACGAGATGAAATACGTTAGCAATTAATTGAAGGTAGCATATACGAAATGAAATATCCTTTTATGCGTGAAAATACCAACGTTTAAGAAAACAATATTAAATTTAGTCAATAATTATAATGAAAAATTTTAATATTTTCGCAGCAAATTGTCTTGTTTTATATATAAAAGTAGGTACTTGGCTGACCGAACTTACTCGGAGCAGGTTTCCTTCCTAACTTATGGTTTTATTAAGCGCAATGAAAATGAATTTTCCCATCAATTAGACTTGACCTGTTAAGTTAAGAGTCTGTAATGTAACAATTTTTTATTCGAAACTTAGAAGTCATGAAAATGTAGTGATTGTGTTCCGTGTTACTGAAAATCGTTTTATTCGATATTCCATATCCATACATGAATGAACATTCGGTTCCAAAGTTTTATTAAAAATATTGCAGTTTTTAAAGAAAGCATAATTCGTATTGCCTTTCTCCTGTATCTACACACGATTTTTTAAACTATTCTTCATCATTGTAATTAAAAAATTCTAATTCTTTTTCTTGGAATGGGCAGAGGGTATTCATCGCTGGAAACACTTTGGTTAAATCTAAACCTTTTTTAATGCCGTTGATGGAAAAATGGGAGGATGATTCTTCAGAGGAATCGTGTGTATCACGTTAATTATGCCTGAATTGATTACTTTCATTAGATTATCTTTAGTCAGTGCAGGTTCGTACCTGTACAATTTGAGGAAGTAGAGGTTTCCAAGATGCATTAAGGGTTGGATATTTCATTTCAGATATGGTGAAGGATATTGTTTTCACAGAATCCAACATAGAAAACTAAGCATTTTGTTTCCGTCAGTTTCCATTCTATCCAAAATTGATTCAAACCATTTACGTACGTAATAAGATTTAAATGTTGGTATGACTCCTTGGTCTAAATGATGAATAACTGATGTAGTGTTTAGTGGGAGGAATAAAATCTTAACATTTGCGGGAGCTAGGTCCTTGGCATGGGCAAAAGCACCATCTAATGTCGACAACACTTGAAAACTTAAGTTTTTTCTTGTACGTAATGTTTTACCTCCAGTACAAAATACTCATGGAACCACCTTTTAAACACGTCTGCAGTCATCCATTCGTTTTTATTAGCACGCCAATGAACAGATAGCTGAGACTTATCACAATTTTTCAATGTTTTGGGAGTGAAACTGCGATATATGACCAATTTTCTTTTGTCTTTCGTCTTCTTTTGAGTTTTAAGAATTATGTATGTATGTTGTATGTATCTTCTTAATTATATTTTAGTCAACGGCGTGAAATACTGCTATTAAGAATTTTTTTAAATCTAGGTTTTAAAGGAACCGCATTATTCAAGAGTTATGGCAAGTTTTGACCGTGTTATTCAAGGCTCCGTGTAGCTCAAGTACCGTGTTATTCGAGGGTTGGCTGTGGAACAGATGATAAAAGTAAAAGTCAGTATTCTATAAAAATCCCTGTAGGTTTTATTTTAAATGTTCATAAGTAGGTACATAATCAGCATTCATACAACATGCATAAATGGTAATTAAACAAATCTCTCACTAATTGTCCTTTTTAATTCGGAAGAAGAAGTCGACATTTTTATTTATTTATTTAACACAAACATTTTAGGACTACAAAATGGTTACGAAATATTAATTGTGTTTTATCGTAGTGAAGATAATTCGCCGTGCTTGGTCAATGGAACGGAGTGCGTGAACATCGTGGTGCTATTATTTCTCAACGTAAAAGCAAGAGTATTTGTAGTATTCATAAAATGTTGTTCTATGAACTCCACGAAAGTAATAAAGAAGTTCAAGAAATTTAACTCTAACTTTTAAAAAAATTATGATTTTAAAATATATGAGATTAATATTCTACAAATTTTCTAGGTTCACTGAGGACGATTGGGTATTAGTTTAGTAATAATTTAAAGGAAATCGCTAAATCTACTATACATTTCACAAAAGTTGGAAATTTAGCGTTTTGAGTTCACCTCCGGCCCTATATCTGCTTGAGGTGCTCACGAGCGAGTGAGAATATCTCAGTCCTGTTTTGAAATTTTACAAGTTTTTTTTTTAGTATAAGTTCGTAAATTAAAAGATAATTTTTCTTGACCCAGCAGTGTAAGATCCCTCTTAAATACACAATACTCTAGTGTATGAATAATTAAACAAAGCAGCGATAAAGTGAAATTAACATTCATTTTCTGTACACTTCTCGGCAAGATTAAACAATGTTTTTACAAAATTTTAGTCTTAACACAGCTAATGTCGTTAATTTTTGGAGAAATCAAGGCATGTAAATACATACAATGGATGGAGGATCACCTCCAAGCAAATGGATCGAGAATTATCAGACCAAGATATTTACTTTGTTATAGAATACTTCCTAAAGACATTCAGATTTTCTGAAACATGGAATTTATAAATACAGACATACAATTCATTATATGAGTCGATTTTGGCTAGTTTCGATCAATCTCTACCTACTTTTTTAAGTAAATGAGTGTTAATCGTAAAATGTGTAATGAATGCCAATTTAAAATTGGATGATTTTCCTTTAAGAAAAAAAATATTCACGAATATGTACACCTTGTATTTTTAACCAAGAAACCGACAAATATATAGTGAATTTTAGTTAAGTAATTTTTTTGCCTTCTTTTTTCTTAATTCTACGACTGTGTTACTTTTTAATCGATTCTGAACACCTTAAAGCAAACGAAGCTCTTTGAAATTGTTCAGTATTTTTGTATTGATATTCAATAATCTTCGTATTTATGAATTATCTAACTCCTTAATTTAAAAAAAAGTTATTGTATTTTAATTTGAAATTAGTAACGAGATTATTGCGAGAGCATAAATTATGAAAGTAGGGCCTGAGTCTGTTTATTAAAAGAACCCTTGCGCATTCATTTTACAAGACACTTTGTAAATAAGCACCACGATAGAATGTAATTGGTCCAAATAAATTATATCGTGGAATATCACACTTTCAAATGCCTAAATAGAGTAAAAAAGTGAAAGAATGGGATGATTGAAGACAAATGAAAACCGCATCGAAAATAAGAAACACCGAAGTAAAGACAGAGCTCCGACATCAGATACATAATGAAGACCCTGAAGCAGCGAATTCGATCGGCAACAACAATGTGAGCTAACCGAGTTTTAACAAAAAATATCTTCCTCAATTTTCTATAATAAATTTCCAATATTTTTCCCGAGTTCCCTGAAATGAACAAGTATAATATGAAATATCTGCAAATCAATCGTTTGCTGCTCTGAGGCTTTTTTTCTAACAATAAATCCAGAGATAACTTTGAAGTCACGTATTTGGTCTTAGTCGAGATACCGTCGAAACACATCGGCACTGACAGACAATTAAGGTTTCAGTAAAAATCTGATAGCACCTTTCGAGACAATTACGAAGGCGAAAATGGAACAGACGAGTAGGCGCAGAGACTCCGATCTCGATATGCCCTCGGGAAACATCTAATATAATTACAAACGCTGGGCGGACATTAATGAAGGCTTCACCGCAAGAGGGGAGCGGGTAGCGGGGATCGGGTCGAAGGCCTTGTGATCAGACAGTGCTGATGGGAGAAGGGAATGTGGAAGGAATCCGAAAGCTACTATATGCCAGTGATAGCGCATTTCGGATTTATTTCATAGACCGTGGAGCCCTTATTTCGCCCCGTCCAGCGGGTTCAAGGACAGCGCTCCCCAGAGTTCTGTGCTAGAGGCAGGACTGCGAACGGTCCCCGGCGTTCGGCTACCTTCGATTAATAAACGCTGAGATATGGTTGCAGCACTTACCTATAACGTTGAAGATGTACGAAAGGGACATCTTGGGTTCCGTGTTGATCTGGCACTCGTAAATTCCAGAGTCTCTCGGCTGAGGGTACTTTATCTGTAATGTCCAATTTCCTGAGTTTTCCGGTCGTATCACCTTAAAACAAAGAATATCGACATATAAAGATGTAGGGGATTGAACACTATTATGTGTGTAGGCGGTGGATGAAGCGAAAGGTCGATATGTATAAATTTATATTCGAGGGAGCTCAGGAAAAGGAGAAATTACGCAGATAATGGAAAAATTCTTCTTCTGGCGCTAAACATCCTCTGAATCAACAATAAGAAAAGGAAGATGAAATAAGGATTCGGCTAGGACACTCGGGAAGGACAATGAGAATGGAAACGTGCGAGTAATTTAATTTGAAAATACCTGAAATCTCTGGTCTGATGTGTAGGTGGAGACGCCGGCAGTGAGAATGTGTAGGTCGCGCTTACGTATCCACGATACCTGGAAGAAAGATAGATCTGCATCAGACAGAAAATCGTCGGTGGATGCGAAGAATGTAAAAGAGACTAAGACATGTGACAAACTGCTCTTTGTAGCTTATTATAGAAATATCTCCGCGGAGGAACGCCGGCATCTAATTTTATTTTATTTACTTGCGTCTAAGCGAAATTCGCTAGATTTTAATTTCAGAGGGTGTAACTAATGAATACAATAAAGCACATCGTGTTTTTCACCTACACCAAGGAGAACAAATCTTTTATAATATTTTGTCCCTTAAAGCTTTCCTTATGAAATATAACCTGATAGAGATATAGAAATCATGATCTTAGTGTATTTGATTTAATCTTTTGTACCTTTGTGATAAGTCTAATCCGACAGTTGGACAGCAAAGTTTTAGTATTATTATCAATACAACTTATATAAAACGTTGTTTTAAGGATGTTGTATTTTTAAAATTGTTTTAAAATAAATGGAAACAAAATCATTAAGAATTAAAGAAAATCGAAACAGTATTATGAGTGCAAAGGTTTAGTTCTTTGCGAAAAATAAAACAAGTTGCCTTCAAAAGTGAAACTTTATAAGTTACGAAATTTTGTTACAGATAAACACGAAAATGGGCTACTTTGAGTACAAAGAAAAGTGGATCGGTTGCGATAAAAACTATGACTGTTTTGAAATATTACAATTTATCCTAAAACAAACAAAACACTTTATTGACCCTAATCCTTTAGTTTATCGAGTTCCGTATCTCGGTTAAGTTCGCAGATGATCCAATTCTTGATTTCAAAAAGCAAAGCTTTTATGGTACTTTCGAAGAAAGGGAATAGTTTGTTTTCAGTGCGCTGTTAGTAAAAGTAAAAGTGATGTAAAATAAAAATAACTTTTAGAAAAATATGGCCGATATCTCAAAAATTAACAAAATATAGCCTTGAAAAAATTATTTATTTTGCCAATTCGTATATTTTATGATAATAAAAACAAGTAAGGTTGTTGAAAAATACAACGTATGCAAACTAAAGTATGTAATCCTAACTTTTCTATTTATTTAAACGGGAATTAATTATAAAACGATTCTTTAAACCATTTTGTTAAATAATTTCATTTGATACCACTCATGAAAGGCGAGTATAGAAGTAGAATGAAGAATATTAGAAGACAAAAGGAGCCTGTGCGTATCTATTGAAACTCGTGGCACTACAACAAATCTAACGACATCTCATACATAGGAATTCGATCAGTTCAGAATCCGCATAGTTGATTAATATACTTTTTGTTCTATATCAGAATACCCTTTTATAAAGTTCCCAGAGAGTGTTTTCGTATAAGTTTCATAAACTCTGTACTTGAACATTTTTCGAAAAATATTGACCTCCCCAGTGACTTACTCCGAAAATGCGAAAATCTTAATAAAAATTATCAATAGTTTTAATGTGATGAGCAATCAAAATTAGGCAGGAAAACTTATGGATTAAAAAATCGACGTACATGATTTCTTTCAAAATTTTGCAGACAAACTACAATGTCTTTGACTTTAATTTTGTGGTCTAATTATATCAATTAGCTATCGCAAATGCAGCCAGAATCCTCTTCGAGATTAATCATTAAATGTATGCATATACAGCGAGGAGCCTAAACGCCTTCTTCAGAGTTAAGGAATTAAGTTTTATTAGAGAGCACTATCCAGACATGGAACGCAAAAACAAAATTAGTAAGCTCAGTATATCTGTAGGTAGGTAACACTGTTAGGGATCTTTGATTACCTTGGTGCACCCGAGAATCTTGAGATACATTTAAATGGTTACATCTGAAATTCATCAAGTGAAAGGAATGCAGTTAAATAAGCGTTATAAAAGGAATGAGTTTTGCTCTAGAAAAGCGCACTGTATGGTGGGCTACAAATCTAAATGCAGTTAATTAAGACAACTACAGGAGCTCGTAGTACTGCAACCCTAGCCCTGATGAAATCCTTAGTGGTTCAAACAAATCCAGAATGAAACGAAAATTAGCAACTGTGCAGGAAATGAATTTGAAATTTCATTTACTCAAGGAATTTACGAGTACAATGCCGCAGCACCTTATGCACAGACTCCATCTTGGCTTGGTACTTGAGAAAGGTTTCCGTAAACCTCCCAACATGGGAGCTGAAAACAATACCATAATTTGCAAAATACGTTCCTCTATGTTTGGGTATGCACTCCAGCCCCGGATTTTCACTTTCCCAGCATAATGGGAATATGGTCTACTCTTACATACGTTGCCCAACTGCATTTTGGCTTGTATTAGATGGTGAAGTAGCCGGAATTAACGAATACGCAATAAATTCTAGTTAGTGCTGAAAAAGGTGTTTCTAGACCCTACTGGTCAGAACTGTTTGGGATTTCTCCTGGTAGTTTAACCAAACCAAACAACAGTGAATAATGTTGGAACATTCTTAGAAAATTCCGGTAAATTTGGACAATATTCGAACAGAAAGAACGGAAATTCCAGTAATCGGCTTTTCACCTTGTCGGCTCCGATTAAACAACAAAGGGGACTCTTTATCCAAAGCCCTGGGTCTAACGTCTGAGCCACTCAAGCGTTCGAAGAATAGGAAAGGTAGGCCCTTGTAGTAATCACCTTGCGAGGGCGTCAAATTTGCAAAACTGATTATCTTCGATATTATCAATTCGGTAGGTACGCTCATCGATTAGACTTTGGCGTCTAAGTCATTGCTCCTGGGTGTTTTGAGAAATTAATGAACCTTTGGATATTGGGGATTTGGTGCCGCAACCCGAGACCTGACAAGGTGTAAGTAAATGTTAATTAAGCCTTGTTCCATCAGGACTTTAAATTCCTTCCCTGCATATATGAGCATACGTGATATTAAACTATTTTATTAGAGATTTTCTGAAAACTTAATTTATTACTTTACAAGTATTATACAAATTATAATTTAATGAATTGACTCAAGATGTACGTACATATTTTAGATAAATGGTTTGTGCTAAATACAAAATCTACACAAATTGAAAAGATTTTTAGGAGAATTTACTAATTCTTAAATAATTCTTTGATCAAGATTAAAGGAAATTTTCAATTTAATATTCGCATTCAAAATGATGGGAAATTTAAAGAAAGTAATCCTTCGGTATTGTCTCTTTCCTTAATAAATATTAAACACGAAAATACGTCCAGCTTTGTGCCAGAGACAAGAAGTTCACTTCTAAATAACTTAAGAACAAGAAGAGCTTCCAATTTCTCCAACATTTATGAAGAGTATATAATTTAATTAGTGTTAATCTATGATTTTAAGGTGGAACATGAGAATTAAGTCCATTATAGAATGCCGATGAGAGTGGGGAGCATATTTTTGCTTTACTAAATGATAAAAACAATCCAAGTTAAGTAATTTAATCATTTTAGAAAGTATAAGAAATCTTATATTTGAACTGAAAATTACCATTTCCTAATTCCTTCCTCAGTTTAATAGGGAATAGGGGGGTTTCTGGTCTACTCAATGTTAAGTTGATTTTCAGAATTCAAAAACCGTTCGATTCTTAATTGATCCCTTTCTGATATGAACTACAATCATAACGTTTGGTTAAGAAATGGCTAGTTAGTGGCCATTTTATGGCCAAAAAAAGCGGTTTTTTTCGAATTTTTCTTTTCAAAACGCCGCCTTTTTGTCAGAATTTGATATTTTCCCTACATCAAAGTACGTACATCTTGTTTAAGAAAACAAAATTTTGGCTTTGTGGCAACATGGGGTGAGGGAGGGATTTTCGGACAGCCTTGTGCTCAACCCCCTTTGGCATATTTTACTAAAATATGTTTTTGTAATCTTAAAATGTCAATTAGCAGAGTGTAAAAGTTTGGTACTTTTCATGATTCTTTCAAAAAAGAGAAATCCTAAAAATACCTCAATTTCCAGCAGGCTAGACCAGAAACCCCCCCCAAGACCTAAAATCCACTAAACTGGGCACGACAAAGGAATTTTCCCCTGAATTTTCTTCAAAAGGATTAGAGTAAAATAATTTACTAATTTTCTAGTATGCTGAAAAGGCAAATAGTAGCGAAATTGAATGTTTAAAACTAGATATAGGTTATACGGTTTCAAGTCTTGATGGTTTTCGAACAACGTTGAACTAAATGTGGAATAAATTCAATGTCACTGCAAGAAAAAGGTGGTCGGTTAAGTTGAAATAACAACTTCTACTATTTGTTTATAGACCAACTTTCCACACATTTACTCTGAGAGTGTTGTGTGAGGACCTATAGTTGGCGTTATGTTGAAAATAGTTCCGATGGCAGGCGCCAGATTAACGTACATATACATATTTAATTTAAAATATAATTTTGAAAATCTATTTAATAAGTTTTGAACAGCCGTCATTTTAAAATCAATTAACAGCGATATAGACTCAAAGTACACGTGTGTGTCCAGTTTGTGCAAATATTTCGTTATTTTTGCCGTACATAAATGCCTCTATGTATGCAGATGTATAAACTTTTGAACTGATGGTATTTTAGAGGTCTACAGGCCATGATCGAAGGATGTATAGTGATATTTTCTCGAAGTCACAACATACGATCGTCCGCAGTAGATTTCTGTATCGAAATCTACCTAAAAATATGTGAGAACGTTGATGAAATGAATAAATCCAGAGCTAACGAAAAATTTGATTCAAACGCAAAAAATCTAATTTAAAAATAAATTAGGGTAGACTGGGTACAATTGTAACAGGGGTACGATTGAAACAAAGGGAATATTTCTCGAATAGAGGGGTTGGGGGTTCAAGGGGAGAAGGGAGCGGATTGGGTGTCCGAACGTGCTCATTAGTGTTACACCATCACTCGCATACTTGCACGGGGCCTTATTGTGCGGTCTTTTCCTTAATTCGTAACTTATATTTTAATTAACAACATAATGACTGCTTTTCTACTTAAAGAGTATATTTTAGTAATCAGTGAATTGTAAGTCGTGTTTGCATAGAATAGTTTGCCTGGCCACTACAATTTTGTTTGTCTGAAAAGGAGGCATGGGTACAGTGGCAACAGTTCAAATCTCTAAGAAATGCCGCAAAAGTGTATGGTGTCAACTACGTTTCTCTATGTCGATACTCCATAGCTTTTTTGGCACTGGAATTGTTTTTTATGATATGTTGATTTATTTTCTACTTATATTATTTTTGAGGAGAAGAAATGCTCTAAAGTTACGTTCAATGTTATTTTGTAGACTGATTGCATGGGACATAAAGAAAAGTTGTTTTTAATACTTTATTATAAATTCTTGCCTTCTCACTTACTTGGATAATTAAAATCATTGTACGTTATTAGCGGCAGACACCCTAATTTATAATTTTTCTGTAATCTGTGATCAAACCTTATTAAATACACGAATTGTGTCTCATTTACTTACGTCACAACTTACCCCGATCACTGTTACAACTGGCCCTGCAAAGGGGGTAAATTGTAACAAAGGTAAACCTCTTTGCAACTGCTCTTGCAGGCTAATTATTGTACCTTGAGCTCAAATTCGTTTAAAAACGTAAATGCTAATAATTACTCTTTCACTTCTCATATTTAATTAGGGCACGCTTGTTTATTGACAATGCTATGAACGATTAAATCACAATTCTTAAAACCATACGCAGCCTGTCCTAAATGAAGTTTTTTAAAATCCAGTTTCGGTCACTAGAACAGAATATAATAATTTAATTTCGACCATTAGAATTAATTTCTTCTCACCAGAAATAAGTTTCGTTACTCTTCGAAAATTCTAGGATTTTAAAAAGGAGCAGAAAATGGTTTGGTTGGAAACATTTATTTTTCGGAAACGGTGGTAGACTAAATTATTAAATTAAATTAAATTGAAGTGATTTATAGGAGAATGGTATGAGAATTTATAAAATAAAAATATTCCTTAATTTCATTAAAACTTCGTATTCTGCGATTGATCTAATGTTTTTTTTTATAGTGTAGGTTGAATATTAATGATTACAACTATTAAAAACCGAAATTCTTCTGAAGAACTAATTATGTCTAATCTATAATTACGGTATTTGCTTTTGTAGTTCATCAGCGATCTTCTTGTTTTGCTATTATATTTAATGAAAAAAAAGTAATAAATAGCACCCGACACTCAGAAAATTGAAAAAAAAGAATCGGAATTTGCATTTTAAATTTAAACGAATTTATTAATTAATGAAAAAAAAAACACTTTCTTCACAGATCTATGAGTCAGTGAATTTCGCGCAACGAAAATTTTCCGTACAAATTGGATTGGAGACTAAAAACTAAGGACTCAGACTTTCTCCCTTTGATTGACTGAAATTTTAACTCTTTCGTTAATTAAAATGAAGAATAAGATAAATCCCATCTTTACTGATTAAATGGACTTCAGCTCGAAAGTTGGTTGCCCTACAAGCCCCAGGAAAATGGTAAATATTTCGTGTAACTCAATGACCTGCTTTCACACAAATATTTAATGTAAACTAGAGGAAATACTCTCGGAACACTAGAACTGTGGGTGTGGACACTTCCCATAAATTTCCCAATTTTAGGCGTGAAATAGCTTTCAGTTCTCCTGACAATTGGATCCTTCCGGACACACGATATTGAACACATTGTGGGCTATGCTAATATATCGGCAAACACAGAACTTGGTCCGGGCGGAATGCTTTTAGCAAATAAGAGCACTATGTTGTTGCGGGTGACCTCGTCCAAATTAAGTTATTTACTTTTCTCAATTTACGAAGATATGTCCAGTGATGCAATGCTATGTTTAAATTGAAATATACGTTCGTGTTAACAATTGCAAGGAATTAATTTTATATTTCGCTTAATTTTGGTTCTGACTGTTTAAATAATTAAGTATGCATTTTAACGTTGTAATGTGTTTTGTAGCGTTAACATTATCATAACTATATCATGAATGCATGAATTATCAGGCAGGGACTTGTACTTTGTGGGCATGAAAAGTAAAGTCAATATTTCGAAATCTCACATAAAGGATTGAATAAAGGTAAAACAATGAAACTTCATCTACTTTATAAAGGGAACTTTTCTAAAAATTTTAAATTAAAGCATCGTACGGAATTTCCAGCAACATGGAAAATATAATTTTGAGATAAATTTGTTTAAAGTTTTGGATAACACGGACCTTTAGTCAGCGATTCCATATTTAAGCATTCATAATATCGTCAATTTCAAGAATTTTGCAATGAAATTCTGGGCACATATTTCTGATAGTAAGAATTTTTTGATACGACAAACTAGAAATCCTCATTAAAATCATTTGTTTCTAGAAGAATAATTTTAAATATAAGTACGTAAGAGAATGGATTTAGGTTCCATATGAAATCGATTCAATGGAACCTTATTGTTTTCATAATCTTAGTATTCTGAAAATATGCATTTTACTCTGTATTTAAATATTTAAAGGAAATAATTTGCATCGTCTAAAGATGTACGAATAAAAATGTTGAACTAATTTCATTTTCTTTAGCGTTTCAGTTTTTCATTAAAAAGATCTCACTTTTCAATTTTTAGTGACAGTATTTAGTGTTTATAAGTAAACATTCACAATTTCTACTTCATTTATTCCAGAACTATATAGTACAATTATTATCATAATTTCTCAAATACTCAAATGCTTAAAAATAAACATACTTCCAAAGTAAAATAAAATTAAACTTCATAAAGATTGGTCCTGCAGTTCTTACTCAAAATTATAAAAGACAAACAGACATTCCTGTCCCATATTTATGATTCGCTGGAATACTCTTTAACTAATGCGAAAAGGTTTTATATAGATCGGCATTGTTATTTCCAAGAAAATTGCGAAATATTCGAAACAACTTAAGCAATAAACAAGACTAAATCCGGACCATTGTTCAACATTAATAAATAAAATTCCACTGGGCTAGTTTTCCAGACGCTTATACTTGTGTGGGACCAGTGTCCTTTTTCAAAAACGGGGCTGTACACCCAATTGAGAACCTCATCTTCTAATTTGTTACTAAATAATATGAAATTTGTTTCCAATATTTACCATGTATATTTATAATTACAATTAATTTTAAAAACTTTAAGTATGATTACCAAAAATGCTACCCATTAAAGTAACTCACGTGAAAGTTATGAGATCTAGGAACAAAAATTATTGTTTGAGGTCGGTAAATCTTTTCTTTATTCTTATGAAGTGGATAAAAACAATTGATTCCCTAGTGGATATTGCCACGAAAACTCAGGAACTAATTATCGATTTTAATGAACTATGCCTATTTTTTCTCGTAAATAATAGTTCTATTGTCCGAATTAGATTTATAATGATAGAACAATCAAAAAGACAATACTCTAGGTATTGCATTTTTGTGGGCTGTTGTCGACTATAAGTAAATATCGTTTAATGGAAGTTTTGCGAATTTTAAGACGATATGTTCTAAGCTAAATTTTTTATTGAATATTGTTTATGTTTCCATGATATATTTTTTAAATAATAATAATACATCTGCCGTAGATCTGAAAGCGAAGAAAATTTTTCTTAGTGTGCTCTATTATAAATGGGCAAATTGAAAGAGTGCCTTGACTAATTCGACAATGTGAAATATACTGGATTTTTGTCAAACTTTGGCTTGTGCCTGTCAAAATTTTGGTTAGTTATTTTAATGCAATAATTGTGCTATTTTAACTTTAACTAACTTTTGAAATATTGAGAAATGAACAAATGTGAGTATACGTGTTTTTTTATGTGGACCTAATATTCAGGAATCATCATTTTAATATTTTGTACATAAAAACTACTTATATGAGACCGTATTCATTTTTTTCTGATGTTATATATTTGGTAAGGATTTGTTCGAAAAGATATTTCTTGCACTGGACACATTCTGGAATCGAAAATTTCTTCACGTATCGCAAATGGATTTATAACACTTTCGTTTTGAAGCTTTTAAAGATATGGTCAGTCATATTTTTATTTTATTTTATAAGGAATTGTGAAAGAATATCAGAAAAAGGTAATTAATTAGAAATAAAAAGAAAGCATTGTGAAACTTTGAAAATTTTTGTGGGTGATCTGACTTGTGTAGGTCTGTATTTTATGTTCACAATATTCAATTGAATTGAGGAGACATGAGAATACCATTAAAAAATAATGTAAACAAGTGTAGCTCGATGTGAAATTAAAAACCTTTTTGTAAAAACATTTTAAAGTACTAATTTCACAACAAATCCTTTATGCAGCCATCACTTTGATCTTTTGATTTGGAATGGGAATGGCATGGGGATGCTAGAGGACCGTTCACTTTTGCGGTTTCATTATATTTTATATTTACCCTTCCGCTAAATTTGGTGGTTGCACCTGAACTAATAAATTGTTGGGAACAATCCTTTGATATCCTACTTTCCCCCAATTTTCACCGACTGATGCGGCACGGCGCAGTATTCCACATGATTTCAATTTAAATTGAGACCATGTTTATGAACAATCCGAACATGACTGTAATTTAATAGTCAATAAAACAAGTCTTTTGCGCTCTGAAAATCCATTTATTATATTAACAAGACCACTGGTTGGGCACTAAATTGTTTTGAAATTTAAATTCGTTAACTTCTCGTAACTCTACACGCTGTAATGTGACATGACACCAAGAAGTTTTGAAATTGTTGAAATTCAAAGCTTCGCGTTTTTATATTTTGCGTAAACGTACTTGATACTACTTAAGCTTAATTATACGCATTAACTTTGAGTAAGTTTTGCTTTCAGTATTTATTTATGTTGATCATATTTTAAACTAAGGAAAATGTTTGAAGGTATAGGTGCATATCCCACCTTGGGTACGCAATAATTGCAAAAGAAAATCGACATTAATTTTTGGTTGTACTTCTACATCAATTAATATCTATAATAATTTTAAAATTAATTCTATGAGTTTTTAAAAGATCGTGCCTATCTCATTTTAACTTTGGTTTAAACAATTTTAATGGGACAAACAACATCTGATTGGTTAGTAAAATAAAGAAAGTTTAAATGACATAGAACTTAAGTGAACTTGTGATTAAAAAAAAGTATGGTAATAAAAGAAAGATATCATGGATAGAATCGAAACTGATATCGAAAATATTACCTAGACTTTCTGTTTTATCTAAGATTTTTATTTTTTAAGTTGGTCTCTTAATTTTTACATGATGTGAGGGAATTTATTGTACATTGGATACAGTTGTTCTTTAAACAAATCGATTCTTTTAAATCATTCCGAGTTTTAGTCGTATATTTGCCAAAGTCCAAAGTGGAGTCACTTTAAAACAACTAATGTGAAATTCTTGTGGAGGATGAAGAATTAGATGTTGTTAAACTTGTCTTTCTACCGATAATGTTTTCCTTAATATCTTTCCAGTTTCGCTTTCTGTTATGGTACATATTTAGTCTTTCTTAAGCTATTCTGCCTTGGTTATATCACGGTCAGTATCCTGTGCTTTCAGTAGACAGATATTACGTATTAACTATTTCCAAAATCCTAAATTAAATATAAGTCAAAAATCAGCTTTTGAAATTTTCAACATATACTTAATAAAACTATTTAAATTTTATCTAATCTATTGAAGTGAAATTCGCTTTGCCTCTACCACATCACGTTCTAAATTGAAATCGAAAGATCTTTTCAATCCTTTTTTGAATTCATGATTTCCAGTTTTATCATCATGAAGAAATAATTGACACTATTTAAGCAGTAAAATAGACAAAAGTCAAGTTGCTTTATGTTCTTATTATCTAAGACTATTGAAAAGTGCTATAATTTCTTACATCTTTATGATTAAATTTTTTCCTTTGCACTGAAATATCTAAACTTTTCTATATTAATATAATTAGTACTATTTTTAATGTTTTTTGGACAAATACCAGGTCTGTATATTTTTCCTAAAGCTTATTCAATCTTTTATCAAAAAAAAAAATTTCTCGAAAATCGCTTATAGTCAAAGACGACCATTTTAAATATTTTTTTCAGAAAAATCTCCGTATTATGGAAATGGCGAATCCTAATATTACAGACATAACTCAAGTCGGGCGTCGTAATGATTTGATAGCTCCCTTGAGACCATTCAGAGAAGAAAAGCCTAAATTCGAGTAAGATAATAATTTCACAGAAAATTGTCCCAGACCCAGTTGATCGTCGGGGAAAAGAAAACAATTCCTGAGTCGTCTCGGTGTCCCCCTCTACTGCTGACTTAATATCTTGTTTGTTTTAAAGCCAGTAATAAATCTTCAGTAAGGTAGAAATCCACAGGAATCCCAAACTGAATTAATTTATAAGAAGCAGTGTCCTGGAAGCAGGATGTGGATGATGAGCAGACCTGTTTCCGTAGACTTTAAATTGCGTTTCACTTTATGAATGAAATTTTTGTTCACGTTCGCAGCGCGTGGAATGTCTGTAAATTAAATAGAAATCATTTTTGTGATCGAAATGTTAGCTGAAAGAGATTTCCAGCTATTTGTTAGCCTTGGCCTTAGATCTATCATTCGAATAGAATTTAATTTCTCTTTTTGTTTAGAGGTTTTTATACAACAGCTTTAGAATGAAACATTTGCTTCTGATACGAGCTTATTTAGAAATTTTTTCTTTAATTCACACTCTATCTTAAAATTGTACGCCAAAATATGTAAAGAACTTTTCGTCTGTACTACGTAAAAAGAATTGTGAGTAAGATTCATTTTTTTCCCAAAAGACGAAGAAGATAACATGAAAAGGAGCTCAAGTTGAAGTTTATGAAAAGACTCCGTGTCGTTCCATTCGACAAGCCAACAAATAAAAACGGATGTTTATGTCATCCAGAAGTTCATAACTTTCTGAAGGGCTTTTCGAGTGCGAAAATCGTGTGCTGAAATACTTTCAAAAGGAAAGTAACGAGCCCAGTAGAGTTAATAAGAGTATTTCACCGAGAGGTGGGACATGAAGAAATCAACAATTTTTAAGGGAAATAAGTCTTGAAGATACATACACAATAATACTGGCATACTTTCTCACTACTATAAAAGGAACCTTGAAATTTTGTTCTAGAAACAGATTGTTAAAGTTTAAACAACTTTAAGAGGTTTCACGTGTATGTGACGAGCAATTTTACAAAACTACCCATTTTTAAATTAATCTCATCGGGCGAAAGGGACACCTAATAACAATGAGAAAGTTCTTCGTTTATAGGATGTTCCAAATTTTACTTTTATAATCTCAGAGTTTTTGAGAATATCTTAAAATTGCCATTGTCATAAGACTTTTTAAGTACTATAATTTTAGAAAAATTTGGAATTCTAACCGGCTCCCTAAGCTCATATACATTTCTGGCAAAAACTAGGATTTTAGATTGCTCCTTTTGTAAGGTACTAGAAAACTTCTCTTTAGCAGAATGTGGATTCATCAAGTAAAAAAGTAATGTATGAACTTTAAGGCAATAAGTATGAATACAACAAAACTATGTTGGGGTAAAACTAAAAAAAACAAATGGAAAGATTCTAGTCGTACAAGGAACCAAAATCTTTACACTTTGTTCAATAGGAAAATATGTTGTATAAACATATACTATTTTCCTATATACCAACTTTAAATAAAACCACAGTTTTTCTGTTATAGACTAGAATACTAAAGTCGAAAAGCCTGGTTGTAGTGAGATAGCAGAGAGGGAATCCTATAGAAATAAGGATCTGAAGGTTTAGACAGGAAGTTTATTAGTAATTCTCTGTAAAACGTGGTGGCAACTTCTAAATTAAATTCCAGAGAACTCCTAATTTTAATTCCAGGGCTTTTATTAGAATTTTCATAAAAGTGTATAACCCTTCTTTAAAAAATTAGCGTTTTTAAGTTTAATCCGATATTTTGAATTTCACATCTCTTTTTCATATTTTGCCTCCATTTATCATCTCAAACGCATGTCAAGTAAATCACTGAGTAATACTAATTTTTTGTGAAGTTTCTTTGTAAAGTGCTTTCAAAAGTTTGGTAACTTAGCTCTAATTACACTGAATTTAGAAATCTGAGAGCGAAGTCAGAAATACTAATCAAATTCTCGCCTCCATAATTGTCTCTTCTAATTTTTGTGCTGGGTTGATATAAAAATTATTTTCATAAGTTAGTTTTCTACTAACTTGAGTTCTCAGCTGGAAGATTAAAGTAGAAACATTATGGTATAATTCTTAACCACATACCTTATATACTCGCGATAATAAATTAGATAGTTATAGTAGCCATCCAGTTATATAATGCACTACTTCTATTGTTGGTTACAGTATTAGTCTAACTATGTTTAACATTTTTTTCATACTAACGACTTATCTAACTATATTTTGCATTAACAATATCAGAAAAGTGTATTTTAGGTGGAGCATATAGACGCGAATATTTCGGCTCCCACGAGATTAACAATCCAATACAAGAAGAACCTTTTTGTAGACCTCAAAATACTCTATGTGTGGAATCAATTCAAAATCATGTAAAAAACCATCACAATCCTTTTAAACTATCTTAAAAAGTCTGTTAGTTTCATCTATTTCTGAATATTCTTTTACACAAGGTTTATAAAAGCATCTAATTAAAAATTTTTTAATCAAAGTGTAATGTAGATTATTTTTTAATAAGTATAAAAGGCATTCTACTAGTACTTTAACTTTATTAATTCGGACTAAGTCAAGTTAAAAACAAATCTCGAAAGAAGATTTCAAAATCCAGTTTTAAGTTGAAATTCTAACAAGTTTCTCAAAGGAAGTATTTCAAAACTAAAAAGTTTGGCTTAGTTTGGTGCTGGATTATCCGTGCGATATTGCGAAAATACTCCCTAATCTGAAAAATGAAAGATTCATGTTCTCTCTGATTTCCCCAGACATTACTCGTAATTCGAATTCGGAATACTAAATCCATTTGGGAGACACAGACAATTTAAAATCTCTTTTATTTCGTACTTGATTTACTTATTTATGAAAAGGAACTGGTTTACTGCACATTCAATAAAAAAATAGATAATTAAATACAATTTGAGTTTCGACCACGACAGGTGAATTCAGAGAGAATTGCCCAATTAAATTTGAACACATTTTGAAAATTTAAATAGGGATCAAAAAAGGTGTGGCCAAATCTTGTTAACGATATCTAGAACAATTACTCTGTGATTTTGCCTTTCAAGTCTAAGCTTGTATCCCGGAATCACTTTTTAATTTGTACCGGTGATGGGTTTTAAATTAACCGTGAAACCCGTGTCACGCGAAAGTTTGGAAAATCTTGGGGAGTTCACAAAACAAATTTGTGCGGCTGCCGGAGAAGTTGCTCCACTGAGGGCTAACTTCAATGGGATGGTAATTTAGGCCTGTTGCTTTTTAATTAAAACCATTCCTTGAAAATGCTTTAAGGACACATCCAAAGGAAGTCTCGAGTCGAAAGTTTTGAACAAATGTTTCCCCCGGAGCGAAGAAACGAATCCCCAAATTAAAGTTTTCCCAGGTTTCCCCAGTGAACTTTCGTCACTTTCTTGAGCATGCATAGTCCCGAGACCCCCGACCCGCGCTGCTACCACCCGGATCCTAGCGCCGGAGGTAGTAATTTTCTTGTCTCTATTATATCTTTTGATGAAGTCTATTCTCTCAGAACTAATTTCGGTTGTCGTCTTTTTGAGGTAGTTAGTGCATATGTAGCCTAGCACTTGTAGGGACAGGCACAATTATGGGGGCTGCAGTTTGGATAAAGTTTTGAATTTAATTTCCAAACGCTTCTTCTCGGTCTTGTTCTCGATTCTGGGATTTTCGTCCTTATACAATCTCCGGTAGAAGACGACGCACTAAAAAGTGTTTTTCTATCCCGCAGACGGACCAAATGACGAGGACAAAGGTGCACAAGCAAACGTGAATCAGAACGCGAGTCTCATTGGCAAGGATTCATCCTGCACCCTGAACGTAGTACTGCCCAATCACTTGAACAACGCAATCGACATGCAACAAGCACAGGCTGACGAAAATTCGGCCGACCAGCTAGCCGAAGTGGCAATCACTAACACCGACAACAACGCAATAGGCCGCCCTGCCGTGGCGGAGACGACTGAAAACACCGTCGAAAGTCCTACAGAAGCGGTCGAAAGCTCGAATATCCTGGCCGAGAGTGGCAGCACTAATCGGTCCGAGCTGCTCACCCAGAAGACCTCCGCCCCGAACTCGATATGGTCCGTTGGCTCGGTGGCCTGTCGCATCTGCCACTCAGGCGAACAGCCCGAAAGGTACTTGTTCCTCAATCATTTCACCTGCAGCTCAGGTTTCGGGCCGTTCTGCACCAAGTGCCCTAATCGCTTTAGATCTACGAAATTACTAGGCCGGCTTGTAGGTAAACGTCGCCGATGAAGAGCACTATTTGTGATGCTACCCAACTTCCGGTAAACAGTGTCACCTACAGACCTAGGCACTGGTGTTGCTACTGGTGCAGTAGCCCAGAGCTATTCTAATACGTACTATAAGAATTGCAAAGGATTTTGTGCGATTAGCGTCGGTACATGAAGTAATTTGGATAGAGTATTCCCTTTCCACTAGCTTTTCGTTTCTAAGGAAGATGCATTTACAGAACCTCGAACCTACAGGAGGACAGCAAATGAAACTTGGTTGTTAATACGACTCAAATTTAAATGAAAGCAGACGGACGTAGAGTTCTATTGCATGTTAAAGCGAAGGAAGTATTTGTTTAGCGTCGTTTTTAATGCAATTTTTATTCGAAAATATTTCATAAATATCTCTAGCTTTTTTTTTTTGCATTTGTTTTTAATTTCAGAATATCGAGTATTTTCCATACAAAAGGACTTCGCAAAACGATTTTGACTCCAATTATACTGACTTAAACATTTAATAATATGTTACCATTTATTTCATTACGTTTACTGTAGTGTTTCAAAGTTTTCCTATTTGCATATCGTAAGACCAACGAGATATTTCATCTTGAAAAAAAAAAAAATCAGCGGGTCAGACTCGCGCACCGAGGCTTACGTACAATACGATGAATACAAATATTCATTATTATATCATGGTTTTATTGTTTTTTAAAATGTTGTCCCCGATGATCGATATACTTTTGCATACGTTTGATCCAATGTTTTTTTTTTTTTTTGTCTTGGATCCCAAAAACAGACAACCATTTGCTTCGAAGTGTTTTTTGCGTGAACAACTTTTGTTAGGTTTGGCTCATCTTGGAAAAACCTTACAGTCGAATGCTGTTTACTTTCGGGCTTATACGCATAGATCAAGATTCGTCACTTGTCTAGATGTTGTACACGGCTTCTGACGCACCGCGATTGTATTTTTTGAGAATTTCTTTGCAACAATCGACACGAGTCATTTTTTGAGCGATTGTCAAATTATGCGGAATCCAACGATCTTGCAGTATCAGTTCAGTTGTTTGAATCCTTAAAGCAAGCCCTTTCAAATGATACCTCGCACGGTATATAAAATGTTTTTTCTTCAAGTTCTCAATTTGCCCCCTATTTAATTTTAATAATATTTCTGAGCAAAGGATTTCTATAAATGTGCCAAATATCAAGTGGATAACAATAGTAGTTACTGAGAAAAACGGCCATGACATATAGCCAGACAGGCATAAGGGTTCCATTTTAACCTTTTAGGTACGGGACCCTAGGAAGGTCTCAAACTGATGATCTTATTTGTTTATTAGTTAAAAATATCCTAAATAAGGTCTGTAAAAATATTGCTGATTAATTGTCATAATATTTTGATTCAATTATTTTATTTTAATTCGTTCATTTTTCTTTACTGCTCAGCTTTTTCTCCCATGTGGTTATGATCGAAATAGTTGAGGTAGGAGTTTACACGATTATGTTTTGGTTTGAAATGGTTCCTGTCAAAGAACAGGGTATAATCAAACAAGAAAGATCTTGCTAAAATAGAGTGAAGTAAAAGAAAACGGGAAAGATTGTCAATTTTTTAATGTACTTTGTAAAATGTGTTAATTACACTTATGTGTTCATATCCACTATTTGTTCTTTAATGGGAAACGTAATACAATTTTTTTTTGTAATTTTAACATGTCTGGTATGTTTTTTGATAGATTTATAGAAACGTGTTCTGTTCTTAGATCAATACATCTACCTTCGTTAAAATGAATTAAATGATGTTTGAAGCATACTGAAGGTAAACTATGCCATATAAAAAGGACTATAAGACAAATTAAATTGTACTCAATCAATTTGTGCTTTAACAACCTTGGAAAACTGGCGAAATATTTCCACTTTAAATTTGTAATACAAATTTGCATACCGTACATCTATTTTCAAATAGAACACTTCAAAATAACTAATTCATAAATCTAGTCGTTGGAAATTTCCTAAAAATTATAATTAACCTGTAAGTTTATTGGAATTTCTTCCTTTCAAATACCATTATTTTCGAATCCTAGGTAATTCCTAGTGTGAAAAAATTGCTTCTTCCAAATACTTTCAAACTGCAGTCCATTTCAACTGTTAACCATACTTTTGGGAATTAAGTGGACGTGGTTTAAAGATTTTTGGTAAAATTTCTCTTACATTGCGAAAATCTTGCATGCAAACAAGTAACGACGAAAAAATAGCTTTAAGTAGCAATTTTTGTAAATTTTACAATAAGCTGCAAGCATAAAATTTAAAAACCGTATTAACGTTTGGCTATCTCAATTAAAATAAATCCTGGAATGAGTTAATGAATCCTAACAATGGATTAAAAATGTTGGAAACGAGTATTTAACGAATAGAATTTATGAATTACGCGAAATAATTAAAATTACGGAAAATAATTAAAATTACGGAAAATAATTAAAATTATTCACGCTGATTTTTAAAACCTGTAAAAACTTAAGCCAAATAAACTGAAATGGACTTGGATTTGTATACCCTTACGTAACAGCACACTACAACTTTCTGTATAATTCATTGACTGCAAAAATAACCAAGTAAAGATTTAAGTCATCCAACTTAAAGTGGTCACACATGCATTTTAAAAGCGCAAATCTTTCAAATGCTATTTTTTTAATTATTTCGGATTTTCCGTAAAAAAAGGAAAATCGATTTCCGATAATGCAGATGATATTTAACCTTCTAGCTTAGTCTATAAGTCCTGTAAAATCCCGTCCAATAGTTTTGCATGATGATGTAACAAATACACAAAAATCTGAAAGAAACTAAGTTAAAAACTACTCCAAAGTGAAAAGAAATGTTAATTTTATGGTGCAGTTTTTGAATTTATCACCATAGTCCCATTAGTTTTATGCCCATTTAAAGAAAACACAATATTTTTATTAATAAAAAATGTCTCTTTAGTTCAGAGGTAGGTCTTTTTTTTGTTTCAGGCGAACTCAGTAGGCAAAATTTAATACACCATCGCCGATGATTTAACTAAACAAGAATATTTACTAAATTTTTGCAGAGACACTTGTTAATGCACGTAATAATGCCTGGTCAACGTTTGAAATGCTTTTTTATTTTCATTAAATTAATTTCAAAAATCACCTCTATTTTGCGGCCAGGACTGTAGAATTGCTTAAACTAATGAACCATAAGCAGACTGTGGACGTCTGTACTCTTTATTTTTTCCAATTTTTATTACATGTTTCAATAAATTGGGGATAAGGACAAATGTCTAGACTAAATTAGTTCACAGGCTTTTAACTTTCTTGTCTAAGGACCAATTTATTAACTCAAGGATAGAAATTCAGTACTGATATCTGCAAGTCCGAATCAATAGCTAAATTCAAGTAGTTAATAAATAAAATACAGGACATTGTGCACAACCGGATTTTTATTAATATTAGAAAATGTCGAGTCGTACTTAGAAGTGATTAATACTTGATATCCCAAAAAATTTTGCAAAATTGAATGCGGTTCGTGGGCCATTTATTGAAAATCTTTCCGTTGTCTTCTTAAAAAATAGTTCAGTAGGTTTAAAATTTACCACATTAAACGCAAGTGGTTTGAAATTAATTCAAGTGTAAATGAAATTAAAATTAGTTTTGAATAGTTCTTTGATGTGTAGTAACTGCTTTTGTAGTTAGAAAATTAATCTTGTTATATTGACGAGGAATTTGTGGTTATGTCAACTTTCCTTTCATTCCTTTATCTTTTCCTTAAGTTTGTCGATATTGAGTTTGATATTAAATATTTGATATTTTCGAAAGATTTTAGAATTTACATAAAAATGTATTTCTAAGGAAAGCTTTTAAAGCAAACAATTGAGTATATGCGAACTGAAGAATGAATTTTTAAGAAATAAAATGGATAACGATGTGAATTCCAAGAAAATTTAGACTTTGTATCACAATGGAGAACGCAACTTTCAATCCTTGAGTTTTACGATTGGTATCCACTTTGCATAGCTACATTATAGCCTAAATTAATACAATCGATTTGTTTTCAAATTAAAGTTGCAAAAGTAAATGACAGGAAGGTGCACGACCTGCCGACCATTAAAAATATATCACCGTTCTAAGAAAATCAACAGTGAAATAAGAAGGTGTCCTTTAAGTAAATCAAGATATGGCGAGGAAGTCGACCTTTCAAGGAAACGGCTGTGGCACAGTCGGCCGGAAGACCGCGAGATCCTGCCCAGTACTTAATATTGCAAAACGCATTTAAAAATTCCATGGGACCCTGATGAATTATTCAGGGTTTTTTGGGTTCGGGGGCGGGTTACTTCACTTCGCCTGAGCGCCTCCTGTCCTTTTCTCGGGCAAAATATGTTCCGACTGGAATGCTTTGAACGAAATATGATATTAAATTGAGTGGGGTAATTGGGGAATAATATCTTATCAAGGGGCTAGCTGAGTACCCGGTATGCCGAGCAACAGGACCATTTGTACAATTTGGCTAGCAATGCCAAATTACGATGAAATTAATTTCCCGACGCGGATTACATATTACGATTCCGCAAAAAATTCCCCTGATTTGCATTTTATTTCGTTTAATCGGATAGAGCAAATACTGGATCATCCCACTCGAATATATTAAAAATAGCGGCGATGGAATTTTTATTCTTCCTTTTTATTTTGCAGATTAATTTCACCTTGCCTCTGTAAAGGGACATTGGCTTACGTTCATCGGCATTGTCTAGAGAATTGGTTAAGCACCTCTGGCATGTTGAGATGTGAACTTTGTCAGTATCATTTTCACACAGAGCACAGCTTGAGGTAAGTCGTCTTTAAATATTTTAAATAGAAAATTTAATGATTTTTATTTGATAATGGAAAACAAAATAATGAAGAATTTCTCTTATGTATGTGTTATAAATTCGAAATTATACTTAACTATCTTTACTAAATTTTACATTAGCCTTTATTGCAAAATGGGACAATTGTCTCATTATATTTAAAATTGTGGTTCTAAGTTCTTTGATTTTTAAATAGACTGTTTCAAAGGACAGATTAACCGATGCAGTGTAGTAGAGGGCACCAAAATGCATTGGTTGAATATTACTTAACTTTTAATTTTTTCTTTGAACTCATCTAAAAATTTCCAAAAATTTCGAAAATAGAAAAGTAATGTCTAATTGGTATTACTAAAATATTATAAGGAAATATTCGAACTTAAATTGTTTAAATAAAGGAGTTATTGGACGGACATAGAAAGATAGCGTTTTAGATATTTCAAATTTTTTTAATTTGCTGACAATTAATCCTGCAAAGGATATTGGACATGAAATTTGGTCTACCGGCGATCAATAATTATTTTAATGTTGTAAAATATTCAAATACATCCTTGTATTTTTTCATTAGTGGATTATTACTCGTTGGTGAATTGCAAAAAATAGTAACATTTGATGTTTCTTGTTTTAGTTTTTTGGCGTGTCGTATTTATGGATAACAGTTCATATGTGTCTAGTTAATTATTTTTTGTCGTAGTATTTAGTGTTTAACATTTCTTAAACATCAACATATTCGTTCATATATTTGGTTAATGTGCTGAATTTGTAATCTCTGCTGAATTTCGCCTAGTTCCCATAGTAGAAATTTATGCATACCCTGAGCTCTATTCCCTAAGATCTATATTCACCAAAATTGAAAATTTGCATCAGAGGAAAGAAATCCATTCTTACTATACCCTAAAACTCTTTAGTCTGTTTCTGTAACTCTCGACTGAGAGAATTCTCAACATAAAAAGCCAAATTGATGTCATTGTGACGTTATTCGCGACTCAAATGTTTCTGTAAGTTGAAATACAAACTGAGCTCGGTTGAGATAAATCTCAATTGCGAAGTAGCAGTTGAGAAGTGCGGTGTTTTTTTAGAGGCCTATTTCAGTAGCCTCTCGTTGAGCATATTTGAACAGAAAAACTTAAATAATTGTGAAATGATGGTTACAAAACAATCGGCTGTACTAATTTACTTAATCGATTTTTGATAATAATGTTATTTAAAATAATGAAATTGATATTGATTGATGAAAAATAGTAATATTAATTAAAATTGTTTATTAATCCTTGAATGATGCACTACAGGCTAAAGTCTGTATATTCGAAACCCAAAAGCGGCAAAGGTGCACGTGAAATAAATAACAATGAAATTACATCCAATAATCTCAATTGTTTCAATCGCCACACACAACTCGCCACGCTCCTCCCAATTCCCTGGTACCGAAACTGAAAACAATTTCTCTCTTGGAGTTTCCCGTAAGAATAGTCGTTTTGATAACTTTGGCCATGAGCTTCTTGGTACTTGTGCCGGTTCACTATTTCGGTGCATCCTATGAGCCGTTTCCCGGATTCTGCCACAATTTTGAATTTTGACCGAGTTTTGGTTACCTCATAAATTTTGAGGGGGTGAAAGTCGGTTAAAAAGGTGAGGTTTAATACTTTTAGGTTTGCAGTACTTTGCAGACAATACTTAGAAGTGCCTGTGCAAAATTTTATCGAAATCGATTAAAAGCTGTAGATTTGTACACGATACAAACAAACACACAAGCAAATTTTCTGTTTTATATAAATATATACAGAAGATAGTGATTATCTACAAGATAGTGCGCTAGAGTTTTGCTATGTTTCTCTGTTTCGCTCCACCTACCACTGAATGCACCCTGGATAGACATACGCGGCTGTGCACGTTTTTATGTCGACTAGAATAAAAAAACAGCGTTTTCGTCAATTACTACGTACACTTCTGAGATATTGAAATGAAACAAACGTTGATATTCTAAGTAGTACCCCCTACAACCTTGCAAAAGTTACATTTTTGTGTGTTCAACCGTTTCTGAATTTATCCCAAACAAACAGACAGACGGACAAAAATTCCAAAAAAGCTTGTTTATGTCTAGATATCTTTTACGGAAGCTGGTAGACTTAAATACAGACGTTACTTTCCAAATCGCTCGCAGACATTTCAGTTTTATTTATTTGTATAGCTTCAGTTTATTCAAAATTGGGGGCAAATATGGACACAAGCTAAAAATGCATTAAATTTTATAAACTCCTTAACTACCACAGATGAGAGTAAAATTGCCTCGTAAAGGCTCCTCTATTACATGACGCCGGTTGGTCCTAAAAAAACATTCTATATAAAATAAATGTAATAGAATTTGTGGTGGTTGCTTTAAATTGATAATTAATAGGCTAGTAGGCTTCAATTTTTACGTGAGGGTTGGATTTCCATGAAAAGTGTGCCGTATCGATATTATGTTTTTGAGATACTGACGCTGTTCCAGTTATTATTAATTTCATTCCTATCGTTGGAATTATTAGAACGTTATGATAGTTATTTCCGAAGATAACATGCCCATTCCTTTCTGACACGTCGAAATTTATTCAGCGGTGCAGCATGGTATAATGTTTCATGTGGGCATCCGGCAACGGGGCCAACGGCCGCGTTGTCCTGTGATGTGTAATGATAACTTAAGTTAAATGTTATTAACACATGGCACCCGGGCGCTGTGGTTTCACCCTATATGCAAAGTGAGCACTATGCGCCAGTACATCGCAAGTCAGCTGTGGTTTTTGATAAACAAAGTTTTGCAAATTGTCTTTATTTGGAAAATATCGCAAAATTGTTTTTCACTGCCAATGGGGGCATATCATTGTCAAAAATATTTTGGTGGATTTTATAGAACGGTCAATAACTTTTCTTCGATATTGATCGCAATTCACAGGTTTATTTGCTCTAAACTTTTTCGTTTATTAATTTCGGCGACTAGGACAGGAATATTGGTGTTAATATTGTTTACTAACACTGCTGCTTTCGGTGTTAAAAGGAAAAATACTGACTTAGTTTTAAAAGTAATATTATAAAAATATTTCCCAGAAATTATTTTAGGTCAAAAAATATTACAACATTTGGTTTACGTATTCATGTTTGTTTTAGCTTCATGTATAGCGTAAGAATTAAAAATAAGCGAATTTAGTTAGCCAAAAAAATGTGGATTGTGACAAAAAATACAGCAAATAAGTTCTTAATGTTGGAAATATTCTTAGCAATATAATTTTTCTTTCTCGAAAAATCTTCATTTATCCGCGGAATATTTAGATTTGAAGCAAAAATGAATTTAAAGTCGTAGTAGTAAAACTAAAATAATTTGATATTTGATGTGTAGCAGAACTCAATAATCTTCCAAGAGTTATCAAGTCTGCAAATAAACGTACCCTTTACTGTTGTTTAATTTCTTTAATTATATCACCAGCAGCTGGCTTCAATTTCTCTGCTCCTTTAATATTATGGACCGCAAAAATCGTGCTACGATGCTCTCGTGGAAGTTCCCACATAATTTGTTTATTATTTTTCCTTTTTTTAAATTAATGCAAACAACAAGTCGAAGAAAATTACTTTGTGCACAAAACTGAAATGCAAAATTATTTCTTTCTCACGATAAATAATAGTGGCTGGTATAAAATAAATTTCCAGAATTCAAAAAGTTGCCTTCTGGGATTTCCATCTTGCAATAATTAGCTTGGATACTTGACGAAAAGAATCCCGTCTCCTCTGCTTCTCCTGCAGACTGTCTTGGTTAGATTCTCGGTTTCAAAGAGTTTCTTATTTTTCATTCTAATTTCTAAAGGAAGATCGCGCTCGCTTTTACCCCTATAAAAAGCATTTTCTACATCGTTTATTATAGAAATGAACATTTCGCAAGTCGCCTCACTCAGAGAAAATTTTTTGAGTTCCTCAGCAAAATCTTAACGTTATAAGGGCAATGAATTTTGTCCGACCCTCCAAATGGTCTTGCTTCTAGAAATATTTCTTTTATTCGAACATAAAAAAATAAGTTATTAGATAAATGGCCCTCGGTGTATGCTTCAACTGGACCGAAAAAAGTACCCGGCAACAGACTCGTTGCCAGTGTACTCTTAATTAAGTTTCCTGTTTGTTGTCTAGTTTTTTCATGATGTCGATTTGATGGACGACTAAAAGAGCTATATGTTTTTAAATTTGTCTGTGTTTAGAGTGGGTGAGGGAAATTGCTTCTTTGTTTTTTATGTATCCAAAAAGGGAAAAGCGGCAACACCATGGATGAAACTCACACGTCTGGTCTTTTATCTGTCATAGTCAATTTTCCCAGCAACTTCAGCCACTTATGCTATCACTTTGAAATGTGGAAATGCTATAAGAATGTATTCCGGAAGCACAAACTTAACAACCTTAAAAAGGCCATTAAATACTCGACAACTAAAATATTTACTTCATTATTTTGAAATTTGGTATTTAAAAAGTTACTCGTCCATCTTGCAAAATAAATACCACAAAATAATCGACGTCTATAGATAGCGACGTAAGAAACTAGGAACGCTAATAGTACACTTCCGTTAAATCAGATGAAGAATAAATAAAGTTTCCTTAGTGGACGAAAATAAATCACAAGATAAGGGTTACTTAATTCTATACCCAATTTTTATTCCATACCCCTCAGTATGTCAAAAATTAGTTCAGGTTATTTTTTTACAAGTAGGTATTGAAACGTATGGACTTTTACATCAGACGATCATGATGAAATCTTATCCAAAAAGGCATATGATTTTATTACTTCTTTAATTTTTACAAGATCTCATTAATATAAGTAATACAATCTAAACAAAATTTGCTTTCAGCGTGAACTATTTCAGTTTTTTAGACTAAAACTTATGCGGTTTAAAATTAACAGAATAACGCGATTAGAATGTGTGTATAAAGCCCTTTCACAAGCTACCTCACTTGTCCTTGTAACTCCATCTTTCGATCACGCTCGAGCTCCCATTTTGGGCCCTTTTGGAATAATTATTTTACCTGGAATAGATGCGGGCAAGAATTAGGAGTTACTGTGACATACAGAGAGACGGACAGACAGACACCGAATTACATAGAGGTTGCTTTTGTGCCTTTTTGGTGCGGAACGATTAAAAGGTTTTAATGACCACGTACGAAAATCTGACTGCATCCTGAACCATAAAAAAGTATGATATTTGGGAACACGATTTTCCAAAAGGTTGCCATTTAAAGCCAAAATGTCGAGAAGAAAGATTTTGTGAAAATATTTATTTGCTCATTTTTTTAAATACGAAATTTGTGACTTGATCTACATGCAAGAATGTTTGGAATATTGTGTGAAGATTTCAAATCAAATTTGGTTGAGAATCTGGTTTTGTTATTGTTTGTATAAATTGAAAAATCGAGAAAAACGAAAGTAAAGTTTAAGTAAGCATTGTGTGAAGCTCGAGCTTATTTACTGAGAACAAGACAACAGCAAAAAATGGTATTCATAGGGTGTTTTATCACTTAGTGATACTTCTCCTTAAGGGAATGTTTCTACTTTGTCTGGTCGAGAACCCAAACAAATAATCATAAACGAGTAATATCAGTAATCTAAAAGACCAGTATGATCTTAAAATAACTTTTAGTTAAAATTTTAAATTGAAATTTATTGAAAATTAACAAAGTTGGAGACAGGCAAACTCGCAAAAGCTGGAACAACAGAACATTGCCAAAACTTTCAACGGGGGCTTTTCTAGTAGTTAGTGAAAGTTGGCTACAACGTCCTAATAGAGCAATTTTTCTAAATCAAGTTTTCAATTCCGTAGAAAACTTGTCCCAAACTGTTGAACTCGAGTAATTAAAAAACGTCAAATATCGTATTTTTTACAAATAAACAAGAAGAAGAAATTGTAAAGAAAATGCAAATTAATATTGATTCTTCGCCATTTTTACAATAATTAACATTTTGGGTTATTCTAGTCTATTTTATATAGAGGGATAGATTTAAAAGTGGTCGACACTTTTATTCCGGGCTATTACCAAAGAAGCTATAACTTCTATTAAGGGGTCTGAACCACTTTAAACTCCTTAAAGAAAGGATTGATTTTAGAATTTTTTTAAAGTAAATGGTGAAAACTAATGAAATTTAATGAAAAGGCATTTATTGTATTTATATTAAAGTATATAAAAAATCCATTTTCGTCTTTAATAAAATAAATTCATATCAAAAAAAACAATAATTGTTTTTTTACAAAACCATAATTAGATAATTATAAAAAGAAGCAAAGGGACACAAAACAAAGCGAAATAATATGCTATTTTGGACAAACTTTTTCGAGCTCTTTTCTGGCCTCTTGCGTCTATACCTGCAGGTACACACTCACAGTCGCTACCTACGGCGCGCGTCTATTCTGCGTCACGCCTACTTAAAATCCTTATAACTTAGGTAATTTTTGGAATATTGACATCTTGGACCTCCCAATTTATTCTTAAAAATCTAAGAAGGAAAATAAAGCAAAAAATTCGAAATGGTGTAACCGCTTCTTAAATACCTGGAATGTGTAAGATCGTATCATCTATCGGGTTTGGAGCATAAAATTAACGACGCGGGATTTTCTTTATTTTAAATAAAATTACAATTGGGTGAATTTAATGTTTTCATTAATTTAACTTTAACAAATTTTGAAAAGGAAAATTTCCTAAAAATGTCAATCTTATTGTCCAACAAAAGAACATCCACCCTCAAACATTTTGGAATTTCTAAAAAAATGTTGGGCGCTACTCAATTTAATTATTTATTTCTTTCCGTACTTAAAATTGAAAATACTTGCGGAAAGAAATCGGAAAACAATCAATTACGTGATATGGGCGGACAATTAATTTGCTGCATTAAGTTGCCAGCGATGGCAGTTCGGCTGAGTTTTTGTGACTTGATTTATGCGTTCCTGTTTGCGAACAGAACTCATCAAGTTTAAAATGTGATATTTTTTTAAGAATGAAATTAAATTAACTGTCAAAAGCAGTTTTTCGTTTGGTAGGTAAAATTAATCATTGAGATTGCTCTGCGAATCATTGCAATCCTTCTGGAATATTAATAATCGACCAAAAGCGGATTTCAGTTATCATCCTTGTGATGTGGCAGGTCTTTATGTAGACCCAATGCCGGTGAAAAGCCTCTTAGGCTTTTCCAACCGTTTATACTGCTTTTTAGCGAATATTCATTGTTTTATACTTTCTGCATGATATTTCATATTTATGTCGAAGATCCACACACAAATGAATGAATATTCAGAAATTTAAGCCTTTACCTTTCTCGGGCGCGGAAAACAATATTTATGTGGAGCAAGGTGATTATTGTTTCGAGAAAGGAGGATTAAATCACAAAGCATAATGCGTCTTTCCGGCAAAACAAAGCAGGCATTTTATTAAAAGTTTATTCAAACCTGATTTAGCGTAGGACCGTAGTATTATTAAGCAAGTCATTGTTTAAACCGAAAACTTTTATTTATCGAATTTGAAATGTGAGTTTAATGAGCGTAATGCTCAAAATGAAAGTAATAAACGCTAGTAATTAAATGCATTCCAGATGTAATAATCCTTTGAGGAACAAAATACAAACGACTGGAAACTTAATTAAGCAAATGAATTCGAACCATAAAACATTTATCCGTAATTAGTTGGAAAGCATGTGCCGAGTTCAAAATCTTCAGAAAGAATTAAAAGGGAAACTTATTAAGAAAGTTTCGGAAAAAATAATGTGCAATTCCCCGAAACTTGTGCCAAGTGCAACTTTTCGCTACTTAAAGGCCAATGGTCGGCTACGCTTTATTTGATGTCTATAGTTTGTTTACTTATGCAAATAATGATGTCGCGCCAATGCTATGCGAAAAAATTCATAATTTAGTAAAGTATAGAATCTTAAAATGGATGATTAATTTTCCTTTTTCTTGAGATATTTCTGCAATCAATTGTTTAAAATTTTAATCATTAGTAGAACCCTCGCGCTCATACAATTTTCAATTTTCCGCGTAAAATTGTCGACGGACACCGATTTTTATGTCATTACTTTTCACAAAATTGTCTGCTTTGTTATATCATTATTAGTACAAAAATATCTTACGAATATTTCTTGGGAAAACAAAAACTTAAATTTTATAATAATCTTTAATTTGTATATGATTAGAATATTATTTAAATTTTTTCCAAGAGAAGAATGTGATAAATACGTTAAAATGGTGCCTATCGAGTGAGTGATATGGAAAAATTAACCCAAAATCAGAAAGAATTCAACTCAATTCGGACTCGGACAGCAGCATCCTCACTTTTTGTAATGCTATTTGTTGCTTGATTGAAATTCACGCTTAGCTTCCAATCAATAATTTTGATAGTCGTGGATCTTGTATTAGTTTTTCGATTCTTACAATTTAAATAATATAAAACTAATATTTAATTAATGCGCTGTACTGTTTAGAGTGTCATTTTTAGAATGTTTTCTATAAAAGGCTTATTATGGAGTTACACTTTCCTAGCGATTTGAAGGAGCTCAAACAAGCATTTCAGAAACAAACTTCAATAAAGTGAAAGCAATGAAAAAAATAATTTGGGCCTTACTTTTTGTTTTTTAATTTCTTAGCTTTTTTTTGATGTAAGTCATATACAAAAATATTTGTGTCAAGTTTCTATTCTTCTAAATAATGTAAAAATCTCAACAATACGTAAATATGTATTGATTGATTTTTTAAATTGTATATTTTTATTCATGACACGTTTTTTGTAATTTTTGTATTAAGATTTTGTAAACTTTTTGAAGCAGTCTGTTATTACAAAACAACGAGGCTTTATAGAGGCAAAAAATATCAAAATAAACATTTAGGGACTTCAAATGGGAATTTAATTATCTCTTTACCCTTTTTATTTCATAAAATCATACCTTTAAAATTAAAAAGTAGGATCAATTAAAGGAAATCCTTGGTAACACCAAATAAAGAGGTTGTTTGATTTTTCCCCAAATAAGGAAGTTGGTTATATTAAACAAGAGGGAATTGTAAAAAATTTAAAACTCTGAAAAAGTTAAAATATTGCAAAATTGTAAATGTAAATCAACTAATTAATAGTAATTCTACTATTTTTCCTCATATTTTCGTAGTAAAGGAACAATTTTATGGTCAAACAATAATTCTTTATTTATTTTAAATAAGATTTTTATCATTTAGTTAAAATGAAACTTTGGTCTGATTAAACATTTTGTCATTGTTTAAATTGACTAAAATATTGTTTGATTTTACAATTTAACTATTTTAATTTTTATAATTATTTTCTAACGAATTACAATAAAAAAATGAAAAAAAAACTTGCATTCGTACAATTTTCATTTGTATGGAACTTTACTACATTTTTTACGGCAGAGGTTTAGGGTTTGCATTTGACTATTTTGCCATGTAGTTTTAAAAAAGCTGGTAAATTAGAGAAAATCAATTTTTGATTCTTACATGAAGGAATGTCGATTGCTGGAAAGGAAAGAAATTGTTAAGGATACGCTAGATTTTTATGACAAACACTTTTCAGTTCTACGTTACGAGAGTTTGGAATTACGTAGGATAGAAAAAAATGTAAACAGGCAAGCATGTAGCAAATTATCTGTCCCTTATAATTTCAAACTATTAAAAATTGAATGGTATTATTTTACTTTAATTGTAGCATTTTAACAATAAAAAAACTTATTTTCGTAAAAATGTATGTTTACAATAATTTAGTGAACAATGAATTCATAAATATTTAAAAGTAAATACACTTTTTTTACACGTTGTGCCTTTCATGAGCTAGGCTTTCCCTGGTTAGTTGGAATATCTCCTGCTTAACTAAGAGAAAGCTTAACATGCCCACTGTCGGATCGTTGGCGTAATTTCGATGTTTGGCAAGAAGTCAATCAGGCACGCGGTATACCTGATGATACCTATGAATCACGCACCAAATGTTTGATCAGCGCCTAGAAAATATACTTTTCTCCACATGCCGAACACGCATCATATACGTCCTAACGTTTTCGACTACTACCAGAATAAAATCATATAAAAAATACAAAATTAAACATTTTCACTCAATGCAATTTTATTTACATTCACAAAAGTTGACCGGTCCATCACAAGTGCGCAAGAAAAAAACGTTGGTGAACATGTGGTCCTGTATTTAGGACTTAGACTGGTGCCTTAGTCTTAATGCTATGCTAGCGTCACTTGTTAGGTATGGTGTCGACATCAAGTTATCGTGAAAACATTTCCTTCTTTAAGGTGTCTTTTAAAATTGTAAATACGTTTTTTTCGAAATATTTTATTTCTTACGGCAGTGTAGTATTGCTTTAAAAATTTAAACTTCCAAGAAAGGTTTCTGCACTGGATGAATCATAACGATCTAGTCAGAACTGTCTTTCTTTAATCCTATTATATTTTTAAGATAGTTTTTTTCCTTCATTTCATGTAAATTGATTCAAAATAAATGTAGATACCTCTTATTAATGATTCTAATACTTTACCGTGAAAAGTATATTTATTACAAAGACGTTTATGAATATAAGGATAATACACTCGCGGGCTCCTTTCTAGCAAACATATCGTTGTGTGTCTATAATTCTTTCGTATATATTTTTAACAATTAAGTGTTTTTCATGGTTTTCAACTAAATATTGTTTTGCAACTATTCCTTAGCCATCGTCTATATTGTTTCGACAAATTTAACGAATTAGTTCAGTGCTTTCGAAGATTTTTCGATTGAATTTACCATCTCAAAAAAAAAACTTCTTTTCTGTATAATATTACTGTGGATATGAAATTATAAAACTTCATTTATTTTAATTATTTTCATTTTGTCTACGCATTTCTACATACACATACTGCGTATGTGGCATTTAGATCGCATTGCTTCCCAACTCTAATTACATTTGCCCTGAGCCAATGATTAGGATGTTTCGACCCCAGTGTCCAAATTGTTACTTCAGTTTTGTAAACGTTCCAATTCTTTAACGAAACAGTATTAAAAATACTCCTACTGTATAATTGCAAATACCACTAAAACGCTTATTAGAATTAGTCCTACAAATTGTTCGATTGATTCGAGTAGACCTTAAAATTCTGCAAAGCTTGGATTGTTGTTGTAAAGAGAAATTGTAATTTACCTTTTTGCAGATATACACTCCTCCAATCACTCCGACTGTGGTACAGGCATCCCAACAACCGGGGACTCTTGCAGGTGAGTAAAACAACCGCCAAGGAGGCGAAAGGAGGTAAAGGTTGCTTTTATATTTGCATTCGTTGGCCTGTTCAGAAATGCATCCTGTTCGATGCAGTGCACCAAGGGTGTGCTAAACAGAAAACCAATTCAGGGGCGGCGCGCCCCAACTGAGATAGACCAGCCATAGTAATTAAAATGTAGATTTCCTCCTCGGCAAGTTCTCGAAACGAAAATTGCTATCTTGGAACGGTTCCGGCATAACCCAAACCCGAAATCGGCAGAACAGCTCTGGCAGAATCCAAACCCGAATGGGGTATTGGCTGAATTACACCAGAGGCCATTGCATACGAATCTAATAAGACAAACCCAGAAAACAGAAAACATAGCCTACTGCTGGTACTGGGTACCCACATCACATATCCTGAATCCGGGATCCTCCTGCTAGTCGTCCAATGTTTGATGAGATCCTGCTCACTAGATATTATTGCAGGCCGACTTTTTGGTGTGTTCGCTGCTGACAGTGGTTTCTTTCGGACTAATTGGGATTTGCATGCTGGGACTGCAGTACTTCGTCGTCCAGGGCCGGCGCTTGGGGGTATCTAAACTGTGGACTCAAGGGTCTATCATTGTGTTCCTCATTATTGTTGTATGTTTCGATAACCTATGCTGTTTGGAACGAACGTTTAACTAATCTATCTTTCAGGGATTCGTCTATAGTGTTAATTTATTTCTCATCCTAAAAGCACAGTTGGTTCCTTGGTACAGGTGACAAAATGTTTGCTTTTTAACAAATGTTTGGGTTTTGACAAATATAATCGCTGAATTTTTTTATTAATGTTTACATACCAATAGTTTACATTACTTTAGCGTTTTCATTATTAAATTGTTTTTTTAAATGTTTATTAAATTTTGAAAGCGATTTAATTGGGTGAAAGTGGTGTGCTGATAGAATACAAAAGGGGTCTTTAAAACCCTATTTCTATTTTAAATTATTTCGCACAAGCACTGAAAATTATGGATGAAAAGTATAGAGAATTTTTGGCGAAATTCTGAAAAGAAAATAATAAATAAATGTATGGGTCTACATTTGTCGATTCTGCATAAAATTCCAACTTTGGAATGACTGAACGAGATTCCTGAACTATTTAAAATGTCAACCCTGCGAGTGTAACTCACCGCACTCCCTTTGTGACTTCTGATCATTTACTCTAAAGGAAGGATGAGGAAGGAAAGGATCATTGCAAGTGTAGTATTTACCTATGAGTGATTTGATTCATTTAAAGCACTTTTGTTGAATTCGACAAGATCAATTAGTTTGAAATCAGGTTAACGCTAAATATATCACAAAATACCTAAGGGCTTTTAGATCTTCGAAATTCGTTATATTTCACAGTTTCATATTTCTTAGTTACTTCTTATGAATGATTACGAAGTTTTCACAAACCCTGAACTAGCTTCTTGTTAGTTCGTATGAATTAGAAAAATGTTTGCCTATAGAAATCATAACTCTTAAATAAACTTTTGAACTTTTGTTTTTATTTTTTAACGTTTGACGTTTCTGATTATAGCGGTTCGATTCTAATTTATTTACTTACTTATTTCTATTACGGAATGTTAATAAAATATTTGTTTTCTTTTTTATGTATTTTAAGTTGTCCTTTCAAACTCCTTCATAATGTGACCTTTTATCTAAACAAAGAGCCAAAAGTATTCTCATTACTGTAGAAGTAACTCTTCATCTTCAATTTTCTTTTCTAGTTTTTTGTTTTTCATTAATAATTTAAATGTTATTAACCCTTTGCAACTATGCGACTCTTTTGCGCCTACGCATAAGCAGTACACAAGAGCCCAATTAATAAAAGAAATATAAATAAAAAGCGTATATCTTAATTTTATAGACCGAAAAAGGGCTGAATTTAAATTAGCCAATGTTTTTGTTAGATTAATTATAAATCATGGCAAATTTGTTTTTCTTTGACATGAATTGAATGTCGCCTACACGCGCCTGTGGAGTGGAAGGGTTTTCAATCTTTTAGCAATTATTTCTTTCTAAATCTTAAAGCAAGTCTATCGTTCGCAGAAAAAATATTTTTAAAATTAAATACAATATTTTACTTCGCAAGAAAATAGGGTTCCTACTAAGGTGATCCTAATTTGAATGTTTTATAAATTCTTTAAGCAAAATATTCAAGAAATAACAAATTATAGACAATTTAGGCCTTAATAAATATGCAGAAAGTTTCTAAAAATATTCCTAATTATACAAGTCATTAAGTTGCTCATGGTGGAAAACATAATTAGGAAAACACGTACATTGTTTTGTTGAAATGTAGATGAATTCTTTCTTTATATTTTTAAGATTGAAAAGAGAGAAATTTAAATTTTTTAAACTGGCTAAATCGACGAAAAATTCATTCATTTTTGTAAGTAGAAGGAAGGACAATGCTGTGAATGAGTCAGCAGCTATAAATACATTTGCTTAAAGGATCTGTATTTTCTAAGAAAACTTTCACTTTACGCACTCCCTTTGCTAAACAAAATGTAATATAGATTTGCGCTCTGATTTATTTTACGTTTATGTTCTTAGAAATCCACTGTAGTGCCTATTGATTCGATTTTCTTATTAAGATATATTTTCAGATGGTGGCAATCAGCTCGAAGAGTGAAACTCATTCTAGTCGATAGGAAGCCTCTAAAGCTGCGAAAGAAGACAAAACGACCTGGCGGTGCGCCCTTGGATGAAACAGAGCTGCGGTCAACTTTATTGAGCAGTCAGTCTGTTCCTGTTACCACCGCAGCCGCCGAAAACAACACTTTGATTCCCACCCCGCCAGCGTTGCCCGTGTAATACACGGCGGCGCCAAACTTTGGATGAAACTTCTTTCTGTTATCTGCTGTAGGAATAAGATGGTAGCGAAGAAATCAAAGCGTTTGAAAGGCCCTTAGACACCTCAACCCTTATACGCCTCAATGGCGGCAAACAGCAGCTTCTTTTCCATTGTGTATGGAGATATCTTCCAAAACTTCCTCTTATAACGCAGCGAGGGGCATTTTTTAGGTTATCTGCAAAGAAATTCTTGGGATAGAAGTCGGAAAACCATTTAATGAAAGTGGAAGGTTCAAGATAACGGGGACATAACAGGGAACGAAGGCCGAACCCTTTGCTTTTTACACATTCATTTGTCCAAATTGAAAGGAAAAGTGAGACATACAACAAGTAATCCACCCTCATTTATCTGCCCCCAGGGCAGAGAGTTGGGAACTAGCACTTTAGAACAAGCCCTATTCACGCAATATATTTAAATTGTTCCAATAAAAGGCGAACCGGATTCAATTTTTTCCAATTTTCCTTCTTCAATCACCGTTTTCCGATCATCTTCTGAATCCCGTCAAGTCATTTCATTATGTCGCTACAAATAAAGAGAAGAAAAGTCATTTTAAATGGTTCTGCATTTCCAGGAAGCCCTGCTAACTCTGTACTCCCAGCGACCATTTCCTTGGTAGAGCTTTTATTGAGTATCGTTTTTTCACGCGACGACAGGCACAACGTAACTCGTTTCAATTTGCCACCGAAAAAAATACGCTTATAAGGAGTGTTTTTCTTAGGTTTTCCAATCACTTTTTATTTGTCGCACCGATTCCTCCTCTTGTAACACGATTCTGTATGTGATTTTCATCAGTGTGTATTAAAAAATTTATCCATAGCGGGAACTGAGGTTGTTAAAAATTAGAAAAGGAACGATAAAGCTTCAAAGAGAAGAATTCAGTTATCACTTAAAGATGGTTACGATTAAGAGTTCTCTAGTAGATGTTTACGACTTTATTAAGTAAAACTTTTTATTGGAAAAATTAAATCTCCTTCAAAGGCAAAGGCTTCTCAGGCTCCGAAAAGTATAAAGTAATTCTAATATTTTAAAAATACACCTAACCCTCGATTTACACGGTAGATTGCTTCCCCGAAAATGCCGTGTAAATTAAAATCGTGCAATTCGGGTCCACTATTCACATAGAAAAGAAATAAATACACATGTAATTAATTTAGAAAATATATGAAACAGTATTATTTATTTTTTGTAAAATAAAAAAGTAAATATGTACATATTTTTAAGTAAAACTTCATTAATTGAACAAAATTGTGTACATAGCATAATTCATAAAAAAAATTAAAAATGAAAAATCATAGAAATTCTGTTTCATCTTCACTTGTTAACAACACGTCAGCCCTTCTTTTGTTTCTATAGAGAGATTTTTCTTTAAATATTTGACTAACCTGACCGTGTTAAAGTGAAATGCAAGTGCCCCGTAAATGGAAGTTTTTCCACTCTTCTTCAAACGTGTTAAACCGACATCGCGCAATTCGAATGCCGTGTAAATCGGGGGCTAGGGGTATATATTTGAGTCTGTATTTAATTATTTAAATGAGCTAATTGAAATCAGTGCGAAATCGTAGCAATGGTGAAGTTGTTATTATATTTTTGTGCTGGCTTCAACTGTTTTAAAAAAACCAGCTAATTGGACTCGTGCACTGAGCGTTCCGTTTCGTTCCGAACTACTGATATGGTTTTAAATTACGATAAAGCCAATATCTTTAAGGATAAGTAATCCCGGTATTAAAAATATAACTTTGGAGACAAAGAGGGACAAACGAGGGTATTTTTTGTACATTTTTGGTCAGAAATAAAAACTATGCGGTTTAAAAAGAAAAGAATAAGGATTTTGGAATTTATAGACAAAGCCTCTTCATATGATACTTTACTTGGCCTTGTAAATCCCACTTTCGAATGTGAACTCAAATTTGGAAGTTTTTCTGTAATAAAAATAAACATACTTTTAAAACTGTTTCCCATTGGATAGATGCGGACAATTTGGCGTCGATAGGATTGGTAGTTGCTGAGATAATCAGTTGTGATGTACAGACAGGCAGACGCAAGACTCTCCACGGAACGGTGCGGCACCCTAAAAACATACAGGTGTATGATCACAGGAACTTTATTATTTATTTCCTTGCGTTGATGTATCTGAATTCTAGTAAAAAATAAATGTTACCACGATTTCTGCAGTTTATTTGATGTTTGTACATGTCTTACGTGTCACGCATCGAGGCCCGTGTGTATTGTTTCGTTTGTCACTTGCCACATTTCATGTTTCAAGTTATGTGCCGAAGGAGGTGCGCACTCTTCAATCGGTTTAGCAGTAAATAATTTATCAGGCAACAAATTTATAAACAAGTACATAATTACACAACAGAAGCTTATTTCTCAGAAGCTTAAGAAGTTTCTACTCCTTTTTCTTCAAAATAGAATTTATGCATTAATGAGATAAAAAGCTGCCTTTGTGGATTTTGTTGGTTTTCTTAACTCATCAAAATTCAAATTTGTCTTAAGCGTGGCGTTTGGGTGTTTTTGGTGTATTGCTGTTTATATTTTCTTCATCTTGTTTTTTAATTCTTTTTCTTCTTTTTTTCATAATTTAATGTTAAAAACAAAATCGAACAGTTCTTTAAAGTTACTGCCTTTCTAGCAAGTATTATTTCTGTGCAGGAACTTATACGTTTTTCGTACAGTTTCTATGAATGAAATTGTTTTTCTTTCTGGATGGTAAAAAGAACCTATTGGGAAGGTCTTGTTATCTTATTATAAATTTATCGTACGACCTCAACTCGAACGAAATTTAAAAAATTCAATTCAATTGTTTTCACAATTCTTTCTTAGTGACAATACAAAGAGAGACTTTTGTCGAATCGGGTTAATTTGCTAACAGGGCGTTGTGCAAGTGCACAGGGGATCTAATTTACAATATTTCTCAAAATTTGAGTTTAATAGCAGTAAAGTAATTTTATTTTCCCACATTTTTACAAAAAATTCAACACTACGTACAGGGGTCAAGGTGGTTCCAATACTTGTCATAGACGAGCAAGGTGTAATGTAAAAATTGAAGAACTTTATCACGCTCAGCCGTTAAATTGTTGCTTTAAAACTCGATCTCAGGTGCTCTTTATCTTTTTCTAATCATTGATAATGAAACCTGAACATTTTCAGGTAAAATTGAAATAAATTTAAATTGGCGTAGACTGCATCTTTATAGTATTACAACAGGTAATTATATCAAACTTTCTTCATGAAAAATTAGTTCTCATCGAACTAGTTGTTTAAGGTCTGCGGTTATAAATTTCAGTTTTTTTTTATTTAATAAAAACTTCAAATAAGGACGTATTCTTGAAAATCAAGCCTTGGAGGGATATCGACAACTACAAAAGTAGAAAATCCCAACTTGTCTTTTTTTAAGTCATCCCGATGGCTGGTTTTCGTTTTTACTAAGTTTAGATGTAACAATTGCAGAGCGTATTTCCCAAAGCGGTTGCTTTTACCTTATTTTTCTCGTTTTCTTTTCCTTAATTAAAATTGATTAACACGAACTAAAAGGTCGGTAGCTTTTTTCCTATTGGTTTAATTTGGAACGCTTTTGAAAAAATTTCTACTGGCTACTTCAGAAACTGAAATTGTACTTTTAAAAGAGAAACAAGTATGACGAATGTTTTTTTTAATATAGTCAAATTGTACAAACTTTAGCTTTCAAAACGATAAAATACGGCTCCGTATTTATAAACAAAATATTTGAACTCTCAGATAAGGTAATATGAACTTATTAACTTAAATATCACAAAAAACAAAATTTTTATTTTATATTTAGTACGATCTAAACTACGACTTGTTGATTTTTTAAGAGCAAATTTTGAAGTTTTATTCCTTGGACTTCATTTTAAGAAATATAACGCTTCACGGAAAATTTAATTAAAACTGAAAACATGTAAATCAAAATTTTTTAGATACGTCATGTTAAAATCGAACAATTAATAACAACAAAATGATGGACAATTTCAAAGGTAAGCTCCTTTCAATAATATTACACAAACCTCCATAGTACAGCATAGCTAAATTTTTTCGAAAATTGTTACGAAAATTAGGTTTTAATTGTAAGCATAACTTTCGACTAATTTGATCGAAAATGGTCTTGTGTTTAAACCTCTGAAGCGAAAACTAGGGATTGCTTCCCACTTGCTAAGTCAACATTACTAGAGAGTTTGCACAAATAGAAACGTTTTTAAATTTTGAAGATTACGGGGAATAAATGTTTCAGTTCCCTTTGAATGTGTGGTGCCGCCAGGGAATTGCTGAGGGAAACTTTGCTTTCTAAATAGATGTCGATGAGAGCCTTCAAGGAAGGACACCCTATCGTAAGCTGCTCAATTACAGGGTGCCATTCACCTTTAAAAAGTTCTCACAGGGCGTTTACAGAAACAGATCTCCTCTTAATGTCCCGGACATCTTGAGAAAGTCTTGGAGCGGAACAAGATCAATAAGTCTACTTACGTCCTTGTCACCAAGCCTTTCCACTCTGCAGTGCAGGAAGCCAGTCTGTCCGACGGTAACCGTCAGATTCCTCGGGACGTCGAAGTCGAAGTATGGCAGCAGATTGGCTGGTGCGGATGTCGTCGAGTACGAGCTGAGTGATTCTGAAAAGAAAATACTTTATGAGAAATGAAAACGGGTTTATGGCTGGTGGGCGGCGGCCCTGCGAACGAGCCCTTCCTTGCGGGTGTGGGTGGTTTTAGGGACCCAGGGAATACCAAAGGCAATCTCCGAGGAAGCCGAATTTCTGTGCGACAACGGTTGTGAAGCGATGCATCGATTTGTTTGCCAGAAGTCCTAGAGGAGTTCTTTTATGAATTGAAACGTAATCCTTTTGGTAATGAGGTGGAGATAAGCAGATTAGCTATGTTCTTTGCGTCATCAATTCGATACTCTTCTTGTGGTCCTATCATCCTGATTCCCATTCCCTTATTTACGTTGCCCTTCAAAGTAGGGAGTGTTCAAACGACGGAAGCGAATTGGGTATCGGTGTTCAAATTAGGTTTTGATCTGCGCTTTAAAATTTCCCTTTCAGAATAAACATAATAAAAGTAACACAATTCCAAGAACTGCTTACGTTCACAACGGAAGGAAGCTCAACTTGTTCCGGGGGCTGAATTTAATAAATTTATTTATAGAAAAGTTGGGCGATATTTTATCTATCGGCTTCCGTCAGTCTTTGTGGCGACTCCTTGAGTTTTCACCTCACGTACGCCTTTTCGTTAAGTGGGACACACCAAAAGTTCCCAGGAATCGCCGAGGAAAACTTTATGTTTTTCTTTGAGAATTCATGATTTCTGCGATAATATCATAAATTTGTGGTGTGGGCCCCTACAGAACCGAATGAGGATATTTTCATTGGGTGGGAAACTTTTTCGTATATTACTTGAGGGTCAATTGAATCAATGCTGGTCATTTGTGGAAGTGTTTGCTGTCATAACTTTGAAATTATTCAACACAGGCTTTTACTATAAGTGTAAGGTTAATAGAAGGGGAAAAGTTTTTGTCAATTCTTTAAGTATTAGGACTAGTGGAAGGGGATTGCCGCCTGTTTTCTTAGGGCGTATAAATTATTGATTGGAGATTTTACTTAAAGAGAATGCCTAATATAAAAAAGGCTTACTAAAGTATTTTAGCTACTTCATAAAATGAATTGTAGATAGCACTGGCATAAGAAATAAAATAAGTTAATCAGTATTGTTATCAAAATTTGAAAGTCGAATTTATTAAAACAACTTGGAGATTCAAAAAATAATTAAAACTTCGGACAGAAATGAATAGAGGCTGCGGTCACCAACTGCAGTCCTTCAATAGGAGCAAAACTATTCGAATTAAGTAACAAAGCTAAATTCAATGAGGAAAACAAGTTGGCATGTTTTACGTGTGTTATCGAGTGAGTCTCTCTTCAAAGTAATTTATTATAATTGTTACATTATTTGTTTGTAAGCATTTTTTTATGTGTTTATATTTGCATATGGAGTTTATTTTATGTTTCTTTGAGACGATTTATTCGGTCAAGAATTCAATTGAGACACAGCCTTTCGAGGTCTTATTACTCATATACAGTGACTAATGGTTTTCACGGGGACGTTGCAGATAACCTCGAGTCTGCAATGCCCCACGAGCCATATTTCACGTTAACAGACGCGTTACATGTGTCGCATATCATGTCATATTTCAAGATAAAATGTGTTTCAAAATTTGTCCAGATCATAAAATAAAAAAAATTTTGAAAAAATATATCTTCTTGACCTATATGCGTCCTAACAAACAAAAATCGTACGATGCAGGTAGAATAAATAACTGTTATGAATGAAATTATAATTTTAATATTAAGAAGTAGTTGGCAAGAAATATACATTCCATTTTTGGCAGATTTTTAGCGTTCTTTTATCAAAATTTTATAGAATTGAAATTTTATGGAATTTTGTTGTTTGTCTGTTTGTTACATACATTTTTTCAGCGACTATTTATTCATAAATAATACAAATTTTGCACAGTGTTAACAATGGTCCAGTTTTTAATGCAAAACACGAATTCGATTTATCAAATGCCAAGTGAAAACTTATTAAAGTACGAGTCTAGGTTCAAATTTTAAAGGCAATTTTTATTAAACATTTAATATAAGCCCGCAGATTATCGCAAATATTAAGTTAGTATCTGTAATAATTAGTAAATCTAGAACAATCCAGTCTCATTTATCCTTTGCTTAATTTCCAACAATGTAACGTACATAACACTGTTAAGGTTTATAACGTCATAGCTTATGAAATGAATTTACTCACATGGGCTTAAAAAATTAATAAGACCCTATTCCTCGTTGTGTTGTCAATTGTACAGTCGCGGTTATGATTGGTTTCATATTTTTTGTTAAAAGTTAAAATGATACGGCAAGCATTGTTCATATTAAGATCATTTCAGACCCTTCCAACTGATCGAATTCTACAATTGCAATCCAAGAAACAACTTTCCTGCCAGTTGAAACAACGGCTATAGAAATACAAACATGCAGGTATGTGACTCATCTTGGAAGGCGTAGTGAAGAGTGCTAGAATTTACCTTTTTTGAGTATTTACGAATAAAATATGTGTTCGAAAAAGTGTTAGATTACATTTCAACTATTTTTTCCATAATTCATAAGTGCTGACAGTATTGTTATCATTTTAAAGTTATTTTAGGAATTGTGTTGATCAATATATCCGAAAATTAGTAAAATTCTTGAATTTCATACTGTACAATATTTTTGATGGTCATAGAAAAGTCACTAACTAGTATGGCAGGAAAATTTTACCAAAGATCCTTTAGTTGGAAATTGTATTCATAATTTTATGGAACGTGAAAAATTTGTTATGCAGCTGAAATTGATTGTAGATTTAAAAAAATATTAATGACTATGCCGTTACACTATTTAAGCGTTAAACTAATATCTTGGTATTTTAAAGAAAATTTTAAATTTTGGATTAAAACTGTTAACATTTAATTTTTTGACGCTATATTGATAATCAAATCAAGAAAGTTTGTATTAAAAGTCAAAAAATAAGGCGACGTGTATTTAAAAACCAAGCAAATTTTATGAATTTTAAATGTGTAAGTTATTTAAAAAATGAGCTACACGTTTTTCTTACGCATATAAAAAGTGAATCTTAATACAAACATGTAATAAAGTATTATACTAGTTCTTTCTAGCGCGTTATTCCAATTTGCATTTGCAAATTACAAGCGTTCTTTACATTGTACATGAATTTGTATAAACTCCAATTGAATTCAAACAGGTTTACTCGTAAAGCTTTCTAATTATAATTTTCAATGCACTAGATTTTCTCTTAAATGAGAACAAGTTGTTTTTATAGTACTTTTTGGAAAGTGAAGAAACTTCTGGTTTTCTTGCTTACTTCGAAAGTTGTTTTTCCTTTTTCTAGACAGACCTCAATTACAGAGGCATGCCTTTTTTTGGAATTCATCAATTTCTTGAAAGTTATAGAAAAAAATAAAAGAAATAGTATAACTTTGTAGCAATATTGGATATATTCCCATATTTTAAGTCTTTTGGGAATTAGGTTCTGAGCTCTATCTACTTTTATTAGTTGAACCAGCTGTGGGTGTTTGATTGAAAACGTTTTCACGTCCTCCATCATTGCAAGCATTTGTAGGTCAGAACAAAAGACAAAAGTGTGTACTTATGGAAGTTTTTAAGATGATTTAGAGTAAGCACAGGATAAAAAGAATTAAGCAGTTAAAAATCATTCCCAGCATCAATTTTTCCGTAAATAGAATCTCTGCTTTTTGTGGTATCTCTTTAGGCCCAATAGACCAGCTAATTAATTTGTTTTATCGATAAATAGTATCAAACGGGAGAAAACAATGTTTCTGTTGGTGGAGAAAATAACGATGAATATGACGGCTACTCCAGCCAATGCAGCACTCCTGTTGAGTTTACCATAAAACGCAAAATATGGAGGCCGCATAGTTCCTTCGGGGCCTCGTAAATTTGGTTTAATCTTGTCAGTAAAATTTAGCACCTTACCCGGACTTAGCCGAGAGCCAGCGGGCTCTCAGTTAATGCCTCCATAAAATTATGTCTGGTCTTGGCAGAAACCATTTTGCTGATTACTGCGAAAAGCTACACTTCCCTAATGAAATAGATTTTGATAGACCTTGCAACTTAATTACCCCATTTTGATGCGCTTTCGTTGGCAAAAGGCGGACGGCCGGACTGCGGCTGGACTGGCCATTCTGCGGCGAAGGCATTAGATGAATGGAATTTCGGAGCGCCGGATTTTATCCATCTCTGCCAACTAGCCCGTCTCGCTCTGCAGGTCGCAATATCGGCTAGTCGGCTAGTCGGCTAATTTGCATAAGCAAATAGGGAGTGCGGGTGGTTCTTCCTGTCGAAAACACTACAAAGTAAACGAAAACATCATTTCATCGGCGCTGTGTAATTATTTTGTATCTTCCAGGAGCTGCCTGTTTTATGCTCGCAGTATTTGCAGCTCTGAAAACGTGTGGCCTCTGCATTTAATTAATAATTTTTGGAATTTATGAAGCATAAAATTGATAAATTCCCCGCTATCGAATATTAAATACACAAGAGCATAATTATGTTTGAATTATGGGCTGGCTAACAACTGCTTCGGCTTTTTTACACCCTAAGCTGGAGGAAAAACGATAGCACGATTAATTGTTTTTCGGTGTAGTTTTAATTACTGTGGAAAAAAGCCGGTGAAGATTGACGGATAATGCACGAGATCAACTGGTGATTTTTAAAGGATTTCCATATTGAAACAATAAACAGACTTTAAGGCTTTTCCAGCTTCTGTTGTATGAAAATTTATTTAGCTGGCTTTAATGCCACATTATTCCCAGGCTGTCGCTTCTACAGAAGTATGAAACGGAAATTATTAAAAGTTTGATAAGGCACTTGCTTTTTGTTCTCTTCAGACAAGAAAACTTTCATTTAATATCCCAAGTAAAGCAATTCTTAGAAAACAAATGTTCTTCTGGAAATGATGTCTTGAACTGTAACAATTTTGAAACAAAAATTGCTAATGTCCTTTCCGTTTTGCAAAGATTACTCTGGGGAGAAATTATACGCATATATTTGTTTTAGAATTTCTTCTTTTCGCCTTAAATATTGAGTGCTTGAAGTTTTATATGTTTAGGACTTAAATTTTTTATAAAATCAATAATACTAGGACAACAGCAGTTCATATCAAAATAATTATTCTATAGGTATATAAAAATACTTAGTGATTCTTGTGATTATTCTAATTTTAATTTAATTTTTATTAAAATTATATAATATTATACAGATTTGTTTTCTACACTTATGTGTACTTTCTAAAAGACTAAAAATTGTATTTACATACGCGATCCATTTAATTTAATAATTTAGAAAAGTAGTAATGTATTTAGACTAATTAATTATTATTCTTTTTGCAGAGCTTTGCGCTAATATTTCTAAAATGAAACGTGAGCTACTTTTATTTAGTATATAAAATATGTATAATATTTTTGGGTACATGGAACCAAGAATTCAAATATCCGGGGAAAGCGACAGTAAAGAAAAATGTCGCACAGAAATGTGATACCCAGAATACGTCAATGATTTAAATATAAGTACGTTATAATTTATACTTTATATAATTAACAAGTTACTTGAATGTGTCAAAGAATTAAGTTTTGTTTTTCTTATTTGTTTGACATTATTTTTTAAAATTTTGTTTGAGATTAATAACAATGAAATTGAGTAATTAATCCCAAACCCCTAAAGGATTAACTCGTACGTTCCGTTTCATTATTTCATTACCTCTTTATTTAGCTCCACATGAAATAGTCTTAAAATATGTGAAAATAGTACTAACAACTAAAATTAAAATAATAATAAATAGCATTTTTGCTAATTTCCTTTGCTATCACTTCATGAGAGAATCAGACGTAATTTGAATACTCTTCTTGAAAATCTTAATTCTTCAATATCGTTTAATTTACAAAACTATAACACATAATTACGGAACAAAACAGAAATCAATCTTTATCGTTTGATTACTTGTTGCTGGCCGTCTTTTGCTTAATGGTTGCGACTGTAGTGTTACTATGGGTGGTTATACTGCCTGAAAGGTTATTTAAGAATGCTGTAACCCTGACGCTGTAGGATCATTGTTTTGACTCGAAGGGATGTATTAAAAGCATATACAGTCTTAAAAAGTCTAGAAGCACTATGATTATGATGGGATAAAAATTGCTACTTTTGCTTATATCTATATTTTAGGATTGGGAAGGAAAGTATTAGATGGGTTTAGTCTAGTATCTTTGCAATATTTCTGGTACCAATTATGAAAATCTTATTCCACTAAAAATGTTTCTTTTTAAATTATTAATAATACAATAATAAACATTAAGTAAGTTTTAATAAGCATAAACAAAAGATGTATTAATATTATTACTAAGAAAAGTGCAGGCTTAAAATATGAGTGATTCACTACAATTAGAACTTGAATTTGTTTGAATTTGTTCCTGCTTGCAGCATACTGCGATTTGGGTACTCATAAATAGTTCTTTATCGTTTTTTAGGGTTCCGCACTTCAAAGGGAAGAAAACGGAACCCTTATAAAATTACTCTCGTGTTTGTTTGTCCGTCTGTCACAGTCGTTTTACTCAAAGGAGTGAGTCAAGCTTTCGCAAAAAAAATTGTTTTCTTGCGTCTTCGCATAATTCAAAATTTTGCTTGAAATCGCTTTAAAGCTTTGGTTCAAAATTTGCGAAAAAGGAGCGTTTTGTTGTTTTACGGGTTTGATTGTATTTTGTTGGTAATTGTTTTGGAAATGAACAGAAGCAAATATAATTATTTTTGTATTTATAGGGTGTCAGGCAGGTACATAACTACTTAAACTTGTAAAGTTTTGATACGGAACCCTCATTGCGCGAAACCGACTCGCCCTTGACTGTTTTTTTCCCTTTTTATTTAGTTTGTATGGAGTTGAGTTGTTGGTGATTTTCTAGTAGAGTTTAAAAATTGAAAAATCTGATTTATCAATCAAATATCCAGAAAAATCGAATTAGAAATTCTTATTTAACTTTCAAATTAATCATTAAATTAGTGCACTTATTGTAATTATCTCATTGTTAAATTGTAAAATTTTTCTAATACGTATGTATTTCTATTAGATAGAAAGGTGAGCAGTAAATTCAATATCCGATTATAAGTGATGTTATGAACACACGTGATGAATCCAATTATATCTCATTTAATACGACTGTATTAAACGTTGTGATGACGATGATCAAATTTTGCCTAGTCGTTCAGGGCTTTAGAGCAACCGTAGCTATAACATAAAAAGGTGACAAAATTTCGCAATTTGATCGTTTTCTTTAAAGTAAATGTCGGCGTTTGAATAGAAAGCGATTGATCACGTTGGTATTCGAATTCAAATTACACGTGTCCCAATTTCCTTTTAGATTACAAGTCTCATGGACGTCAGATCAGCGAAATGTATAAATTTATACGGATATAATAAGATATATGTCATTATAACCTCTTTTCCTAAATTTTATCAGCTCATGTACATTTACCTACCTTGTGACACATTTATCAGCAGTGCTGATCCGCAATGGGATGGGAAGTCTTAAAGAACACGGCAACAGAAGCCATTTTATTGTCATTAGCTAGAAATTGGAGCACCTGGGGGAACTTTATACAAATCACCTAAGAGACAACACTACAAAGTTGTTCTCACAACTTTTGCTGACACGTACTCTTTTGACTGATGACGTAGGCCAAGATGGCACGGAAGGCAGCTGTCCTGAAAATTTTTTCAGTGCCACCAATCCTACAGATCTAGAGGCTAGGATTCTCATATTGTACAAGACATATGTCAAAATGTCGTTACCCAAATGGGCATGCCATTTGTTCGAGTTCCGGCGGATAATTCACCTTTATAAGGAGTCCATCAGTCATACAGTCGGGTACATACACGGGTCGAGTCCAGGGACATCCTTTACCCGGCGTTGTCCGGGGGACGAGGGGCGCCATTGCGTGCCAGCGAACCCCACTATGCACATGCGGTGCAGGATTGCCTCTTATTAATATTAATCGAGTGTTTATTTAGATGCCTGCGAGAAAATTATTGCTGCCATTTAAGCCGGAAGGGAGTCTTTCAACTTTTATGGAGCAGTTGCTTCTAAAGGCTGCAGTTTAAGAACACCACCATCGGTGGCGTACTCAGGCGCCGGGTGCCATGGGACCTCAACATCGGGGGCGACTGCTTCTTCGCTAGAGTAAACTCATTAAACTTTCAATTTCTTCAGTATCTTGTCGATACAGAGCTCTTTACATTGAGCCCGCCAGCGCCCTCTAGAAGCAACTGTTCTGTCGTCTATGAGCTCTAGGGCTGCGGGTATATAATTCCAAAGAAGCCCTATTCACTTAATTTTTCCTCCTTCTGAGGAGAGAAGTGATTTAAGCCCAATATTTTTCGTTTTTGGGATGTTCAATATTTTATCCTGAAATTAGTATTTTCTCTTCTGCTTCTGCGAGATCTTCCAAGATATCGTGTCCTTTTAGAATAGCTACTTAAGGGAAATTCACGAGAAAAATGGCATTTTCCTGGAAGAAGTGGTTTAATTGAAATCGTAAACATTTTAAGTGATAAGTCATGTTTTAAGATATTCATTAAATGTATTTAATAATTGGGAGGGAATTAATTTTTTTTTCCTGAAAATTGTGTTTGTGAAAATAAAATCTTCAACGGATTATAATCACTGTTAATTAATAATTTCTACGGTGGTTTCCTTAAAAACCAGGGAAAACATTTATTACGAATCAAATAAAATAGAAATCTTAATCTTATTCCCCCTGGTGCACAAACATTCTTTTATTGACTTTAAAACATTTCTTTTGCATTGAAGGACAAGATCAAAGCATTTGTGGGATTTAATATTTATCTATATTTTTAATAGACTTCATTAATGCCTTTTTTCGGATTTTAGAGAAAATAAGTCTGAAAAAGCGTTTAGAAAATTTCGGGTCCATAAGTTTTTTTTTATTTCAAGCTAAATGGGTGCTCTAAGAACAAAAAAAAAATTATATAAAATTTTCTTTTTAACAAAATTAACCTTTTAATTTTTTTTCATTATCCGCAACTGTATGGAAATATTATAAGAAATAGTAACATGGCTTTAAAATTCGGTAAAAACAGATTTTGTTTCACGGCAGCGCGTTTAACCCGTTGCGGTCACCGGGGCTCCAAAAGACCCCACCAGTTTTTCACTAGAGATTTTTTTAAATTTTCTTCCAAGTGAAACTTAAATTTTAGATAAGTAAACAATTGGATCTTGTAAAGAAGGCCTTCTTATAAGTCCATAAATTTTTAAGAGGTGAAATCGCAAGTAATTGATAAACAGTAAAAGATTTCCAACAACGGCAACGGGTTAAAGGACAAAATTCAGGATGTAAAATGCATAGGATAATTTTGTTCTTGAAGAATTGGCTTGAACTATCCAAAATTTGTAAATATATAAAAAAAAATAGTTCAGCATAAGTATATGTTATTAAAGATGTAGATGTTATTCTATTATTACACAAGTACTTAAGAGGAATGTCTGTTTCTTGTGCAATATTAGAGGCACTTAGACTTTTACAAAATATATACGTACATTCATTACATAAACAGTGTGATATAAACGATTTTTAACAAATTTCAGTCAAAATTAATATCCTTCCATTTTCGCACAAAAATTCATTGTCTCTAATGTTTAAGTTTTGTAGTAGAATTTATTTTTTTTTTTGCAGTGTAAGTATTTACTTGCAAAACCATTATAAAATTATAAACTAAAAAGAGTTAATGAAGAACTATCGACTTTTTATGACAATGTATTATTTTCCAAAATCTAAAATCATATTGTGGGGAAAATTAGAACTTATTTTAAATTCATTAAAATAGGTAATTTGCTTTTGAAAAAAAATCCATACCAAAGGACCTTCAACAATAAGTGACATAATTTTTGAGTAATTAAATAGATGTACTTATTAATTTAGTAATTTCGCGTTTTACTTATTATAAAAATTATTGTAACATGGCATGCGACTATTTTCAATTCTTTTCGTGTCTTTGGAAAATAAATTATTCCGAAATTATTTTTTCTGTAATTTTGATTGCGAAAATAAAAAGTGTCTGTGGTATTATATTTTCAAGAAAAATTCATTTGTTACTAATTTTGGAAAGACAGTAATATCTCATTAATCTGAGCTAATTAATACAAATTATTACGTGGAAAATTTTAATAATCCGAATCATATGGTGCAAATTTTACAAGACTCCTTTAAAGAAGAGAACAAAACAAAGAAAACTTTAAGAATTCAGTGCGTAGATATTTTTAGTATTTTAAGAAATAAGTAGCGATTTTATTTTTAGATTTTGTTAGTATTAAATGTGCGACTAAACACTCGACTGCGAAATAGCATGATTCTCTCCTTGAGGTGTTAGTGTTTTTTCCTTTTGAAATTCCTGCGTGCTAACGTTTTTGTTGCTATCTCTGCAAACCCCACATTTCTGACAGTAACATGGAAGTGACAATTTATGTGGGATGAAAGCGTTCTAAAAATTTTATTTTATTTGTATCTTTTTTAAAAAAAAAATCCTAAAAAGTTAAAATATTTGTTGTGTACCTTATTAGTAAAAGGTGAACTATTTTACCTTGAATCTTGTTATGTATAAATAGCTAAAAATGCTGTTGATGATCAAAGATATTCGCTATGAGCTAAGATACAATGGCATTATTACTTTTAGTCAGGCCTCGGTGCCTCGGAAGTCGGAGTCTTTTCCATTATTGAAGTGTAAAGATGCTTAAAATAGAAATAAATACCTAATCAAAGAAAAAATTGAAATAAGAGAAAAATAGAAATCACGCGGAAATATTAAAAAATTATAAAACGTGTATGGAGTAAAGTCTATTTTTATGAACGCATTTATTTATATTTATATTGATTTCTTTTTATGTTCATTCAAATTTTTTAGTTGCTTCTGATTTAGTGTTTTGTAGTCTAAAGGCGAGATTTTCATTTAATTCCGTATGTAATATACAAATTTGATATGTTTTAGTGTTTTTTGTTTATATGAATTTATATAATGTTTTTCTAGAACCAAAATTCTTGTGTGTTAGTAACAGTCTAAAAATTGACCGGGGAAGTGTCTAAACTTTATTTTAAGCATAACGCTTTGGTGTCAATCAAATTAATTTTTTTCAATGTAGTCTTTACAGGTACCTGTTTCAAATGTTAAGGTACCTTCTGGTCGAGGTCACGAAAACATTCCCTAAAATACTTTCATCTTTTAAGAACGGAAATGTCCAGTTTAGTTCGATTTTGCGAAAACTTGATTACGACCCAATTAAGGATTGTAGTAAAACAATAAGTTAATGAACAAAACTTCAAAAAGGAACTTTTAAAAATATTTCACCCACCAGAACAATAAGTGCTAACTAACTGACAGCTTCCGAGGACCCACTCCAAAGTAGCTGTAGCTGCTGCCAAATAAATTTTTCAGAGTCGGCCATTTTTTCCCATTTTTTCAATTTACAAAGTTCCGAGCGTCCTTGGGAGCGTGAAATCCCAACAAGGGTGTGGTATTACAGCGCGCCGCCTGCCAAAACTGTCCAGTTGCTCCTTGCATTAAATATGGTATTATAAAAAGGGAAAGGGGAGATTTGGGTCAATATGATAAATGACTGCAAAATAGGCGCAAGGTCTCCCTGCGGTGGTTGCCCCCACCCCCACCGTCCGGCCTGCACAAGTCTTGTAATCTTTTAATTATTTTTTAATAAGTTTGCACTTTGCAATTAACGTCCGGAAAGTGGGTCACCTCGTTCAAGTAATTAAGACAGCCGTGAATCGTAATATTGCCTTGAGCGGATTTATCAACCTAAGCGCTCATGCAAGGCGTCTGAAATAATTATGCCCTTTGCATGCCAATGGCTCCCGGCACCGCAGTAGGGACATGGTCCCAGGGATGTGGCTAACGCGTCGGCACAAAAGCGAGGTTGTCGCTCCCGGTCCTATCCACAACTTCTCCAGCTCGTACCTATGCAAGGCAGGAAATTGCGAGGATATCCTTAGTAACAAAGAGGAACCTCAGGGATACAGTGGGTTGCCAAATTATTTGGAATCCTTAGAAATAATTCCTTCCATAATTAAATTCGCGTTCTTCATTATTCCTAAAAGTGAAAATATTGACGAATGAGGTCTTGATCATTTAAACTTTATTCTATCGGGCACAGAAACGTTCCCAAGCTTTGTAATGTAATGTTACTATATTAACTCTAATTCATCAGTAGTTTCGGAACCCCATTTATTTACACATTTTGAGCTTTAATTTAAAGCGACTATTGATTGGGAAACCAATTTCTAATTTGGGAAGTACTGGAAGTAAATAAGTAATGTAAGTTTTTCGCAAAAAGAAGCGATATTTGTAGAATTTGGCGACTTTGAAAAAAATAGAGATACGACTTTGAAAAAATAGAGTAAAAGCAACGTGTATAAATAACAATGATTTTGATTTATAAATTCTAGGTCCCCAAAAAAAAGTATATAAGTCCAGTCCTGAAAAAAATGAAAGTGGTGAAAAAAAGGCAAAAAAAGGAAATTTTACGCGAGGGTGGGTACCCAATCTTGTTTTCAACTTATCGACACTTTGAAATTTTCTAGCGTGAATCGTTTTCTTAATTAGTAAACTTATACAATGCGGAACTGCAGCTTGTTATTTGCTAATACTACACAGATATATGCTTTACTATACACTACCTAAGACTTTGAAAAACAAGTTATATGATAATGTAATTATTCCTCGAATAACACGGTTAATTGGTTACGTGTTATTGAAAACCGCGTTACTCATACCGTTACATGACAGAACATTCGCTTCCAATTTTATTTATAATTTACTACTAATTCATTTCAAAAGATGTTGAAAATGTTCTGCTTATTGTTGCATACACAAGTATATTCTTCGGGGCATATTTCATAGGTGACATTTAAATTTACGTCTTTGAAAACGGAAAGGGTTCTTTTGTTAATTGTTTGAAAAAGTTGTTTTTGCATTAACCAAAATTAGCATTAAAATACCATTTTTAATTGATTTCTAGAGTCCTCAGACAATACTTTTTAAGATTTGACTCCATTTTCTCTCCAAGTTTATTTACAAGAATCCTTTTGGTTGTGTTTGCCTAAACAAGCTCGAAGAAGCTTGAAAAAGGTTACAGTATAACATTAACAATTATCGTAAGTAATTTTGAAGTGAAAGATGATCAAAGTGCTTTCTTTACTCTTAGGTAGTAACATAAATTTCTAATGCAAGTCGTGGATAAGATTTATGTACATTTAGAATTTTTACTCTTTACTAATTTTGCTGAATAATGCTAAACATGCCACTGTTGCAATCGTTGCTAGAGACATGACCTTTCTTTAACATACTTTCAAAGGAACTGGAGTTTTGTTTTAATTGAATGAATTCTGCTTCATACTGGAAGATTTCTGTATTTCTTTAAAACAGTGCTGCTATCACTTTGAGAAGGAAACTATCATAAAGGAGTTTTGAAAACTGTAATGAAATATTGCATAACACTTCTTTTTTTGTTATACTCTCCACTTAACCTTTTGAGAAAAAGTACTGTCTTTTCTTTTATATTCTTACTCGATAAGATTTTTGATTTTTTTGTTAAAATTTCAAGTCAAAATTCTAACAACTAGCAGAAAAGTAATTGGGCTTATGTCCTAGCATTTGGAATTAAGCACAATTGAAATTTGATTTCCAAAATTCGTTCACCACTTTTGAATTTACTATTTTTGCACAATTGTATATATGTAGACTTTAACAAAAGAAAATGCTTGTATAAATGACGCATACTTTTCCTTCCTTGTAAATACATTACTTTATAATTTATTCTATACTATTAATCAGAATTATAGTCAGATGTAATAGGTGCTGACATCTATACCTTTACCTCGAAGATTTTCTTAAACACTAAACTAACTAAATCAAGTACTCTTTGCTAATTTGGTAGTCTACTGTACTTTGATTGACCATCTCGCTGGATGATGGGAGTTCCTCTGCAGCTGTAGCATACAATGGCCGCTATGACCCTGTTACTTTCATTGTTTGCGCGTTTTATCCACAACATGGACACCGCTTGTACTTTTCCTTTATTCATTAATGCAACGATCCGATTGTGCTGTGGATGGGATCTCCAGAGCTCAAGTGTACCTATGGAGCCGCACCTGAAGGGTGGAGGGAGGACATTTTTTAAAGGCGGCGTTGAATCTTTGTCAGGTGAGACCGAACTGCCAACGAAGGAGGAGGAGGAGGGCAAATGCAGGCCAGCCTCAGTGCTTAGAAGCATAATTAGGAACAAAATTAATTGCGCTAATGAGAAAATCGATCTGCCTCCATGTGTGGTCCCAACATTTCTGAATTAATTAATTACACGGTTTCATTTACTATAGAATAAATAAACTGAGCTGATTTGTCCCTTATATGCCCAGGCCAGGAGCGTTAGTGACGGAGAAGACGGAAAAGACATTGCGGTATGGTGAATTGACGGAACTTGAGAACGAAGTTGTAAGGGCGTCCTTTAAAGTCGTGAACTTGTGCGGGACAATAAGAAGGAGGTTCCGGGCGATTAATGGTTTACTTCGCTGGCTAATGTGCCAGGGGTTGTTACACGTAATGATGAAATTCGTTAATTATTGCTGGATATAATACATAATTAATTCCGCAAATTCGCATCGTTTATTCACGAGATACCTTACTAGAATTGTTTGACAGGAATGACGTCCTGGCTTTCATTTTGGTGTACAATTAAACGTTGAAGGTACTCCAGGGAAAACAAGAAACGAACTTTAATATTATGTAATAAGAAGTCAGTGTAAAATTGTCGGTACAAGACTATCTGTGGAGCTAGGTCAATTAAACTTTTATAAAAACGTAATTCACGCAATGGCAGTAAGAAATTTATGAAATTTAAATAAATGTATATATAATATGAGATAAAGAACTGTCTGCACGGATGGAATTCTTTTAGAATCCAATTTTCTACATTACTCATTCTCCATGGCTTTTTAAGATCTAAACCTTCCAGCGGTTGGTGGGCTTAGAACAAGACTACTGTTCTTTCAACTATATTCAGATGTCCCTTTTTTTATAGTGAATTTAATCACTGAATTTGGAATTTTATTGTTATATTAGTCGGATTGTATAGAAGGTCAAAATAATACTTACTAAGGAAAATCATTTCCTATTAATATAATGACTAAAAAAAATCTGCAGAGTAATACTCCAATTCATCGACTTCCTTTTTTTATATCCAAAAGCAAAAGAGGCAGAGTACTGTACTAAAGTTCTGGGCCATTACATTAGGGAAACAATGGGAAAGTATGACATCATAAACAATAAAGTCAGCAAGAATTCTCTGCAGACGCCCAGTGGAGGAGTCCATTAGTATTCACGCCACAGCTTGCATAGGGCCCAAAAGTACAAGGGAACTTATAAGGACCAGGAGAGGTAAACCAAATGGGACGGAAACGCAGGATTAATTTCTTCTGGGGAAATCCTTCATCCACCCATTTACGGCTCCTCTGAAGCTATATGTTCTTAGATCCTGAAGGAGGGTATCTAGTTACATTTTATTTATGGTTAACACCACACCATTCGTGTTGACCCCCAGAGAGGTTAATATTGTGAACGAACCTTCTAAGGTCGGTTGCGTACAAGCAAAAGTCAAGTGGCTTCCCTGGGAGGGAACATTGTAAAATCAGGCCAATAGGTATTTAATCAATGGTTCAATATTTTGTCAGGTTGTCGATGATGTTCTTGTGTTATAACTTAAAATGCCTGCAGGTAGGACATTAAATGTAGATAATTAAATGTTCAAAGGAAAACGTAATTTCGTCCTTTAGTGTTTTTGATTTTAACTCGTATCCAAGGAAAAAAAGACATGCTTGCAACGTTGAATTTAAACCATCATTTTCAAAAGGAAATAAGCGAGCAATTAATAAGGACCATGTTTAATGATAGTGACACTTCACTAAAAAGAACATTTTCGAGATTTGATTTGATTTGACTTTTGTTTTGATTTGAATTTTTGATATTTTGATAACTTGTTCTTAAGATGGATAAACCTATACTTTATATAGTCGCGTTTTTTAAAATAAAAATTAAATGAGAGCTGATTTAAAGTATGTCCAACTTGGAATCCCTTTCTATTGTATTAAGTTGTTCGAACCAAGGCATTAAAGAACTTCCTAGACATTTTACGTCTAAATATTTTGAATGTACACAATTTTCTCGGCTCGTGATATCATTGCTAACTTAACTAAATGAAAGTTTTCTTGGATCGTAATTATTTACTAGAAATGTTATTAGAAAAGTTTTGAATTTACTACAATTTCGACAATAACTTTATTATTTAATAGTTTCAAAACATGATGCATGGTAAAACGGAGTTATAAGTCTTTTTGAAAGTTTTAATATGTTTATAACATATCAGAAATTGTGAAAGTTTCGCACCCCTACCTTGCGCAAGAATTCCCAAATTTAATCTGCTGACTGCACAATAAATTCAATATGAGCAAGCTGAATTTATTCATAACTGCAGTAATTTATTAAAAACTTCCTCCTTTAGTAGCTTGTGCTATGTTTAACTTTTGAGCACGCCAGACACACACCTCTTTGATCCGGAGCGCGATACACACGTAATAAGCATAAGCTAAACCTGCCAATATCTCAATTACCGAGTTGAAAAACCAATAACCATTAAGAGTTGAACTTTCCAAGCTGATCGACTTGGCTCCCAGGGAAGTTACCTAATTCGAGTCAAGACAGTACGCCACCGGCACTAAGGTGCGGGCGAAACGGACAAGGTGAAACGCCTGTTTCTGCAACGTGGAGGGAAAATTCAATTGGAAAGTGACAGCTCAAGTTGTCTACTTATGCAGAATGGGAACTTCTTTAATTATTACACTCCGGCCTGGGAAGTGGAATCAAAGTGTCGATTCGGCACGTTCCTTCTTTTTCAATTTCAGTGTGCCTGCCGTAAATTAGCGTGAATTTTGATTAAAAATGTCGATTTCCTGAGGAGGAAAAGCGGGACAATGGAATTGCCTGAACTTTGGTTTTAAGGCAATAAACCCGGCTGACCTGTGATAGGTAATTGATGCATTGCTGGCGTGCTTTATCACGAAATGTAAATAAGATTCTCGAACGGCATTTGGGACCGTGCCAAATTCCTTTAATTTTCGCCCCGGTGATTATTTTCACTGAACTGGATTTAATATGGACTCGAAGGAAGTGTAAGGATTCCTATTGCAACTCTGTTCCTACTAAAACCTTTCTTTTAAATAAGTTTATTTATGTATTATATCTCCAACAACAATAAACAAACAATAAAAACTTTAAGCCCAGCTTAAAGTATCTTCTGTATTTTTAGACTTATTTACTTCTTTAAAAGAATTTGTTAAAAGTAATGGAGTATTATTTGTAGATTTGGCACTCTTACGTTTTAAGAAGAAATCATATTACGGCAAATTGAAAAATAAGCTTTTTTCATGAATTATTTCTAAATAATGTTTAAGGATTAAAGGAAGAACATATTAGTGAATATGGTTTAAAGCGTATATTTACACCAATTTTAGGCAAATTAAAATTTTTTTATCTCTTCTTGATAGCCTGTAACTCTTTCACATAATCAATTTAAAATCTTTCCAATACAGTGGCACTCTAAAAAATTTAACGTTTTTATAAAACTTTTTTTTAAATTTTAAATTTTACCGAGTGGTTAAAAATATATAACTTAACGATTACTAGTAAAAGAAATGTAATATTTGATTATTTTTCATCATCTTTATGATTGTTTGTCCACCTTAATAGCAGAAAAATTTTCGAAAACTAATTCTATTTAAATTTTAATTTGAAATATATTTTCACAAGAAAATGTTCTAAAAGCTTTATTTCAAATTTAACCCTTTTATTCAAATTTAACCCTTTATATCTCTTTTTCTAAAATGAAGTGGAAATTTTAAAAATCAGCTGCGATTCGATGGTTTATTATTTTGAATGGTATTGAAAAGTTATCCATGGCATTACAAACGCCTAAATGATGGATCTTTATTATTCGTAAAACTATTAAGCCGCTTTTCTTAAAATTTGTATAGGATTGTTTTTGAGGTGTGAAATTTCAAACAAACAAGGAATAGAGAGCCTAGTAAAACCGGGAACATATATAAAAACGACAATTTCTTCGTTTTGAAACTGGTTAAAAATCACGATATATTTTAAGTAATAATTATAACATAATGAGGTTCTTATATATAAAAAAAATTTTATGTTTTCGTGTAGCTTAATATAACAATTCAGCTTAAAAATACATACATGGAATTGATTTAATAATAATTGCTATGACGATATTAGAAAATTCCAATTTATTGGATTGCACTAAAAATAGAACTTTACCTCCTTAAAAAATAAATCTCTGTTATAACAGATATAGCGGTATGCACTTTTTGCAACATTGTTTATAATAATTTTGCATGAACTGATAGCTTTAATTTGCACCTTCTTAAAGCGATATCTTCAATATTTGTGCCTGTACTGATTTATCGTACGTATATTTGCAATAAGTTTGCCCTCGTATGCTCCAAGGTAGAACAGGATGAGCTATCAAATGCACGCCACAGCAAGCCCATAGCACGGAGGCAGACGCATTTAGATGAAGCGAACAGTGCCCCATAAAAACTTTTACCGCCTTTATTCCACTCTAGCGAAACTATACAAAATAGCATTTTCTGAGGCCAAACTGAGACCAAGCCACTTTTTATGCATTTGTTAGCCAAATTAACCCCGGCGTTATCGAAACCTGGACGGGGTGCCGCCGTGTTTGCTTCGAACAGCGGCATTAGTGCGATTTTCTCATTTTGTCTCAAATAGCTCCATTTTCTGAGGGTGGGCTTAAGGGCCAAGAAGCAAACAGCGAACAGCAGCCCTGCGAAGAAGAAAATCCGCCGAACTACGGTAAAACCCAAATGGACGTGTTTCCTGGGGAGGGACAAAACACACATATGGAAGGATATGCGCGACAGGATACGAGGGCTTGTAGGGGTAGATGAGGTGAGGTGTAGATATGCCCCGTCGCTAGCTGATGGTAGGGCGTAAGCGACGTGGGAACAAGGATGTCTAATGGTCTGGCATAATGGCAGCGCCGTGTGCCATCCGTGAATATACCTATTGAATATTGACAGACAAAATATCCTTCGGGGGCGAATTAAATGAGCGATATAAAAGCGGCTTGAATTGAAATGTCCTATTGACGGCCTGACTTGGACGATTCCAGCGAGTGTTGACGAGTGTCGACGACGACACCAGCAGGGCTATTAGTTTCGATTTAATGAAATTTTCATGTGCCAGGCTGCTTATCATTTATAGGCCTCGATATCTGATTAAGTCGAGATTCCATTTTTTACGTGTCCCATAATTCCCCTTTACTTATCTCGTCGGGGCGTCCAGAACGTAATGCTATTAATGGGTTCTGGGACGCCTTAGTACTTAAATAAGGGAACCTCAACGACCTGCATAATCCGTTCAGTATTTCCTGTCATTTATAGGACCTTCCTCGAGGCAGATTAAATATGAATGCTTTCATCAGCACTGACCTCCTCCCCGTATAAAAGTGGATTACTCTGGTACTAGAAAATACACTTCTTGCCGTCAATTTCGTCCTCTTCACAAATTAGCTCCGGTTTTTGGCCAAGGAAATTATTCAAACATTTAACTTGTGCCACGTTAAATATTTACGCATTCCGCCGCTTTTCTAATTGGCTAACGGCCACCTGAGGTTTTCCTCGGAAGAAAGATTCTAATTTAATATTAAAGGTTTTTCGAAGACACTTGAAAATCCCTTTTGCCTCGTACCAACATTTTTAATCAACATTTTAAAACATCTGCACACTTGAACATTTTAATGTCATCATTTTCTACTTTTTGTAATAATTTTTATGTACATAAGGATTAATAATTAAACCTATTACAGTTTTTTGTATTAGATGTCTGTTTACCTATTTCTAAGAACAATAAAAAGTCTCCAGAAAGATTAAAGCTATCTGCATAAAATTAAAAACATCTGGGCAGTCTTCTGTTTGTAGCATTATTTATAAAAATCATACAACTAAAGATCATACAACTTTTCCTTTTCCTTTCGATTCCGATGCATTAAAACGCAGATCTTTTCCCGACTTCTTAAATTCAAAACTCTAATATTTATTATCACTCCCGAAATTTAAATACGGCTTTTCTTGCAAGATCGCCCTTGTCTATCCGTTTTTGTGTTTGGTGACTTACTTTGACAAAACAATGGGAAAAAGAGAACTCATACCACTAAAGAGCTCCTAGGTCAACTTAAAATAAGCTTTATATTTGGAGTTGAAGGTATAAACTAGTCTTAATAGAACTGGATAATATGCATCATTTTAATAACTCTTAACCCTTTGAGAGCCAGAGGAAATTTTCACACATATTCGAGAAATGCCAAATACTTTTAAGTAAAAATGCATGATTATAAAAAGTTTACAATTCGTTTAATTTTGGGTAAAATTTACTGGAATTTTTACACTATATTAAGAGCATATTCGACTTCGTTGATAAGTAATAAAACCAATAATAAATTCTATAGGTTTAACAAAAAGAAAACAAAAGAGGAAAAGTAAACAAAATTAAATATTCTCTCACAAACTTGAGAATAAAATTTGTTTGTAAAAAAAGCGTAATTTATTGTCGTTTGAAACAATAATTTCTAATAAAATGAATAAAATACATGTAAATCTATGCGTAATCGAAAATTCACTTTTTTATTCCGTATAACACGAGTATCATTTGACATTTTCCACAAATGCATGGAGCAGCGATACATCGCTCTTTGGCACTCAAAGGGTTAATTAATAGTACACAACTAGTCTATGAGTGTTTGCATTAAAAAAGTGACATTAAAACCGAATGGGTTAAGGAGGAATCAAACTTATGCTTTTTTATTTTATTTTACATTATTGTGGAGAATGGTTGCATTTGCTTAAAAAGGTTGACGGACTGGCGAAATGACCAATTACAGATTTCTTCTTTTGTTCTAAGGCACATATGTACTTAAAATTAAATCATATCTTGGCGACAAATATGTTACGAAGAATGTATAATTCAAGAGAAATAATTTTTAAATTTTCTTTGGATGTGTCTTCATGCGAGAAAATTATGCAAAATTGTGCTTTCTCTTCGCAAAAAACTTTCGGGTGCAATTTGGTAGCCCATTGACCGTTTTCATAGGCATCAAAACTAGCCTAAATGTTACGACAGGGCAGAATCTGTATTTGTGGCAAACTCCATATCAGTTAAATATTATTAACTGATTATTGATTCGTAAACATGCAACTTTCGCATTTATAATATTATTGACTAAAATACTTTCGCTGTAAACTGTATGCCTTGTTTTGTCCTATAATATTCATATCTTTCGACAATTTCACTTCGGAAGAAAGTCCAATAATGTTCGTTTTTGTTTTCTTATATTTGACAGATACTAGAACAATGTCGAATTTTTATTTGCATGAAATAAGGAGCAATTATAAAAATATTTTAAAACAATGACAAAGATCATTAAGTATTTAAATGCATTACCACATACGGCTATTCCTATAAATGCCCAATTTTACAACCAACAATCAAAACATGGTAATCGAAATTCGGCTGATTTTCGAATACTCGACGATATTTCATTGATATTAATGAAAAGGCTGCGTAACTTGTAAATTTCGTATCGGGCAAAAACAAGAGCAAACAAACAAAGTGGAATTATAATTAATTTCGTGGAAACCACCCAGATTTAGCCCGCGGCTGTAAGCCATCGGCGCATGGAGATGTTTTGTAAAAATATTTGTGAAAAACTCGGTATTAAATTTTTAATACTAGTGGACCACCTCTAGAAATGCCTAAAGCTCTGGAAAGAAGTTTGGGCTGATTTGTAATACTTAAAAAGTTATTGGTAAATAAGAAAAGTTATATCGATATAAGCGGATCAAACAGATTTCGGGGGGAAGCAACAGAAGCAAGACGAGTAAGTTAAGACAGAAACGCAAAGACGTTTTACTGAGTCGGCAGGTAAAATGATAAAATGAATTTTACAAAACTATGCTAGAGCGTTTTATAATAAATTTTTCGAGTGAGACCTAGTTACGAATTTTTAATAAGCGTCACGATTGCATACTTGTCAATAATAAGACTGACAATTTTCCATTCTTCTTGGATACTGTCAAAATGGAATTTAGAAATACAAAGGCATCACATTGCAGTTTTTATGGGATTCGTATTCAAAACGAACTGAGTAATAAGGCGCCAGTTTTGATAACATTTTTTGTGAAGTCTTAAAATTAAGGATGACATATCTTTAACGTACATGTCTAAGAGCCAAGTGGCAGTATATAAGTTGTATGATTGATCTGATTGATCACTTACTATATATACTACTGTTTACATTGAATTTAATAAAATGCTAACCTCATTAAAGGTGTGCAATTATGTGAAGAACAATGTACAACAATTAAGTAGTATATAACATTCAACTTAGAATTTTACAGTCTATCGATTGGTATATTGAAAAGTGCAATATTCTTAAAATCATGTCTTTTATTTGCCCGCTTATCTGTTCCCATTCTAGAACTAGATTTTATAATTCATGTTTGTGGGATAAATTTGTGAGTGCTTCATAGCATTGAAAACTTTCTTGATTCTTAAAGCTTTAATACGTGTTTACTTTTGTACTAGAAGGTTCCCTTCAGAAATCATCCCGAATAACATATTATAACGACTTTTTTATTTACTTTACTGAACTCGATTTAGATGAGAATCTCAAAAGCGGATTAGAGAGGATGCTGTGAAATTTGTTTACCGACACACAACTCGACAGAAGGGGTAATTAATTTCTTTCTGTTTAAGGCAAAACACTTTCTCTGAATTCGAAGAATTTAGTATTCAAAAAGTTATATCCTTACGAAAATTGGCTTCATGCTACGAGAAGTGGTTTATGCTAACTTTAGCCCGCTAGAAGAGTTGTTTGAGGTTAAAATGTTTCTGTTTATTCCTGTTGAATTTCAAGGGCTCAAAGAAATCCCGCCAAATCAATACGCTTCGGATAACGACCTCTAATGACTGTTCCATTTCTATTAGATTAACTTGAGGCCTAGGAGGTGTAGAAAAAGCGCTATTTAATGCCATCTCCTTATCAGAATACACCTATTCGTCTTCTAACAAGTTGACACTCAAACATCCTAATTCCCGTCGGCTCCATTATCATATTCCTTTTCTTCCCCGCAGTAATCATCACGACTCAACTAACCTAATGGAGGGATTACGCGTAATTGAACTCGGAGTCGGTGGGAAATTGAACAAAACAAACAAGACATTAGGACAATGAGGCCATCGTATCCATTTTTAATAAAATAACCCCAAAAGTTATTACGGCAATCCAAGTTAACTCGTGAAAACCAGCCGAACTTATAAATTTAAGGAATTGCCGGAGTAGGGACACGAGTGGAGCAGTACAGCGACTAGAACGACTAAGGGGAGCTACTGGTACAAATCCAGGATATAATCCAATTGACCAATTTAGGCGGCGCATTAAAAGAGATTTGCATGCATTACGGCATGAGATGAGCGAAGATAAACTAAATTGAGGTCCCCATAAATTTTCATGAACAATTTTGTGGATTGCTCTAAAACGTGGCATAATTGAGATATTTGCGAAGAATGGACTGACAACTTGCTTTGTCTACGCCAAATTTGTATTCTCACTCGATTGTGCCTGCCACGGCGCGAGCTTTCGCCCTTTCGAGTCCATTTCCGTTGACAGAATATTTTACCATACCATAGCATAAAAATTATTAAGAAAATAAAAATTTCCATTCCATTCAACGTGTACCTAATGAAGGCGGCAGAGCAGCAAGACGGCGACGATATTGGACCCCGATTTGAATACAAAACGCCTGCGATAAGCTTCTATTATATTTTCGGTCTGCAATCTAGAAGGCATTCAATTAGACTCAACGATGCAGGGCTACACACCGCTATTCTCTGCAATGCTCGTTGTGGTATGTGGCAAAGGGTTTTCAGATGAGGCTGAAAAATATTTTGCCTTCTGACTTTAGCTACTGATTCTACTCCAAAGGATACCACTCAAAAAGAATCTGAAATTCGGCTTGCTTTATTCCCCACCAGTTTAAAATGAAATGGAATAGAATATTCTTCATACTTTATTTTCAAAAATTCTCTAAAGAAGACCTCTTGAATGCTCCTTGAAATGAAAATTAAAAATCAAAGATTAATTTCCGCGATAACGAATTGAGGCTTTTTTTGTATCATTTTTCTTCCGCGTTAAATAAAAGATCCGACAATTTTAATTCCTTGACTGGTTAAGCTAAAATTGCGTATTTTTGTTCTATTTGTTCATATAAAATGGTGACGTTTACCTAAATAAATGCATTTGCATTATTTTTGTTATGTATTACTAATCAAATCTGCATGTGGAATTTGACGATTTGGATAATTTTCTTTGTACAATGGTCATAGAGAGTATTACTATTAATTTTTTTACCAAATAAACAACGTCAGAGTTTTTTCCGTTGTATAAATCCACGAAGAATAAACCAAAAATGCAATTTACTCACAATCGCGGAAATATATAAATACTGGTTAAAAGCTCTTTGTGCTACGAAATATTTAGGGCCATGTGAAATTTTACTGCATTAGTAAAATGGTTATAAATAAATAATATCTATTCTATTATAAATAGCCCACTCTTTGATTATATCGATCTGCTCCGTGCAATAAAAACCTTCATAGTTCATTCTCTCGAAAACCTTTAAACTTCACTTACTTCCATTCAAATATAATGCGAAGTTACATATGACACATTTAAGAATAGAGATCCAAAATATGTTTTTATTTTTATTTTTCAGCACATCAGAGCTTGTAGTCAAATCTGGATATTATAATCTTCATAACTCGGTAAAAGATGTACATTAACATTTCACTTGAGATAGTTTCACTAGAGATAACTCTAAATTTTTGAAGTTCCATTGGTGGTTTTACTCAGACGAATTTAATCAACTTCGTTTTTTTAAAAGCAATGAAAGGCTAAGTTTCTGCTTAGAGCACAAGTCTTCTTCGCACTGACAGAAGCAGATAGGCAATTGTAACATTTAAGCCAACCACATGTACATTAGCCTAAGGGATATCATCATAACCTTGACTTGACATCCCTTGTGGCGTTGCTGTAACTTCACCCCTTCTTCTTAGCCCAGCAATTATAGCAGGAATTAAAGCATCTCAGCTTGATTCTAAAATGCTTTCCATAGTAGCTCAAGAACTTGCCCGTCAAACCCTTACCTCGCTATGAGGTGAAACAATACGCACGCTGACAGAACTCGAGGCGTGTATGAAATTCATTAAATAAAGCCCTTCTGACGAAGCGACACTCCTAGGGATAAATCTTGTGAAATCTCTCGAAGCTGTACCGAGGATTCAGTTGTTATCCGGCTGTCCTTTACCTCGTCACCCTCAAAGGTAACAAAGTTCCTCCAACATCCAACACTACATTTCACTTTCATCATGCGAGGAAACATTTCATAAATGGGAAGCAGTGCAGCCTGAAGCTAAATAATTCTCATCGGTGCTGAGATACACTTGCGAGTGCTCCTTGGCATGCATAGTGGGTTTAGACTGTGCATAATGGGCAGACAGATCCCGGATCCAGGATCGCAGAGCTAGACATTGCTACTACGTGCACATTGTCCAATCCCAAGGTTTGCCTTTGTCCTGCGGGAAAGAATCAATGGAACGGTTTCCGGCCACTTTTATAATTTCACGTAAGCTACACTTTTTTCCACTTCTGATTTTATGCGACAGCACTGGGATAAATCGACCTTTTGAAAATAAAAAAAATATTGTTGTGTTAAATTGGCACAAATAAATTACTATTTTTCATATTTTTTGTTTTACGATTTTATTTTAATCGTTGGCGTGCACACCTCCATTTAAAGTTTCATGTTTTTCTATCGTTTTTTATCTTTTTATAGTTAATTAAAATACAATTCTCATTAGTTCCAAAAAATAGTTTTTCGCAGTAAGAAAGCATGTTGAGGTACGAGGTACTCATTCAAGAGGGTATTCTGATATTGGGGTTAAAGCGGTTGTATCATGGTACGAACTCACGCCATCGGGTAGTGACGGTGACGGTGGTACAAACTACGCATCATTTTCGATTTGACTGCGAGCGAGTGCAGGAGTGCAAGAGTTGAATAGGAACATATCGTAATTTCTTTGCTCTTCAATTTAAATCAAATTAAATTTCGTTTATTGTATTTATTATTTTGAATTCCTCCTTTAGAATGGAAAATATTTTTCACGATGAATACGCTGATATAATTTGTCAGATATTTTAAGCGATGTTAGAGATGAAGCGAGCGATAGGGATGGTGAAGGCCGGCACTCGATGAAATTTTTCATGAAACCGCGGCCTGTACAGTGTTAATGTATTTTTTAAACTTTTTTTCAAACAGACACAATATATTCGAAATTAATGCACCAATTTAAACGAACAAAGGCAATTCATTTTTCCTGTAATTGCGCCTTTTACAGTCCCCACAAAAGTCACAATTTATCAATTTTTTAGCTACTACGAGCCAAACACGAAGAGAAATGAAATCGATTTACCGACAGGCTATAGCAACAATCTTCTATAAATTTTTTTCTTATTTAATTGAAGCCGAAGAGCCGAATTTACTTTTAAATACTCTCAGCTGGTTTTAACTCTAGTTTTAACCTTCATCGGCATAAGCCCTCCTTTCATATCGCATTTGCTATTTACAGAATAGATGGATTTCCTCCACTTTTGATGTGCTTTTTAAGTAGTATTATTAGACTGGAACTTTCAAATAGTGAAATATATTCTGAATAAAAAACACTGAATGTTCAGTTTCGAATTTTGATTATTGTTTTCTTGTGAGCCTTCCTAATCAGTTAATCAATCATATTTGACAAATCGAGAAAATCGATCAACTCTGTATTTATAAGAACCTACTTTCCGTTTCAAGGCTTTTCCAAGTAATCATTTTTCTCACATTTTTATGACAAAGATTCTGATTTTCCTCGTAAAATCCTTTCTAAATTTTCTTTGAAGTTTGGAAAAAAATCACAATTTGATGTAGTCCAATCAGAACCCCAAAATGAAAGAAAGGATTTGACTCTTTTCCAAACAAGTTTGCACAACGCACTTTTTAAAATTGGTTGCTGATTGCAGAAGTTAACTTTGAATTTAGGTTGCTTTGAACTAGATATAAAAATTAGCCGGAAATTTGAAATTGCTGGTCCGGCAACTAGGACGTCTGTTAGACCCGTGCAGAAATCAGAAGCAGAAATATTTCATTGGGACGGGTATTATTGATTTTGTAATAACAAGTTTTTCTCGCCGTCCATCTTTTGAAATGAACTGATCCAAAAATAAGCGGGCAATTAAATAAAGCCGATGGATAGACAAAAACTGTCCATCAAGGCGCTGAGCCCGCCGCTGCTGGTCAGCTCGTAAAACAGGAAAAACAAGACAAATAACTCTGCCAGCGAAATATAAAAATTATACCCGCGTCCATAAATAGGCGGCATTAAGATGGAGACGAGAAGTCTCCAAAAAAAAATTTCCCTATTGCCATTTCTGCACTAAGAAGAAGTATGTGTTCTCGCTTGAAAAGAACAAACGTTGCGACTTTGTCCTTGGAATGGCGGCAGGAGCAAAATATCAGCAACTTCTTTGTCGTTGTCCTGTAGGAACTTCTCTGCTGAAGAAGGAAACGTTACTCCTTAAGTCGTTGCTTACTTGGTGTCGATTTCCCATAAACAAGCGGAAGAGGACGAGCTGTCGGGCACAGGGTGTGGAGAAGTTGAACTTCGATATTTTGACAAAATCAATGGAGCTCCATTCGCATGAACTTCTTGCAGGGGGAAAATTTACGGCCATAGCATTTTGTGGAGTTAAGACAAAAATTTTTAGCCGAGTAGGAGAAGTTTCCTCGACGACGCCGCGAAATATCCTGCCTGTTAATAAAATTCACCAAAAATAAAACATTCGAATTACGAGGTCATTGCAAAATTTATCCTTAATTCATTCCATTCCGATCATCCCGACTCATTCTGCTCCTGGGGTTTAGTGAATTCACGTGCAGAGCTGTGCGTTAATAACACCTCGGAATTGGCAGGGACTATAATTTTATCTAGCAGGAAGCAACGGCATAAGAATGATAGGAACGAATTCAAAGTTTTACGTTTTATGGATGGGTATTTCATAAAACTCGACTAGAGTGCTATACTAGTGGCTTCCGAAATTCCTACTGGTACCCGGGACCCGGGAACCGTCCCCCATTGATTCACAATATTCATATGAGTTTTTGGAGACGTAAAACTTGCGATTATTTGTAAAAGTTTACAGCCTCTTGGGAAGTGATAAATTCATGCATACAGGAGCATTGAATATGGATCAGCCATCTCCTCCTGGACAGGAACGGGAGGACTCAGATTCCTTTCTGGCTGAATAGGTTTCAGTTATCGATTATCATAAAATAAGAAGATGAGATATTTTCGGTACGCCCGTCCGGGGGCTCCCGGGCCCTTGATTTTATTTGACATAACCATAAACACCGAGATGCCTATGTAAATTTTGCTACAGAAGTTTTATTTCAATGTCTCAGAGACTCCCCACATTTATCCTGTTCCCCCCCTACGTGGGAGGAAGCTCCTTGTGTGATATTCGAGAAACCTTATCCGTAGTATTTGCCTTATTTATGCCTAATATTTGGCCCGCCGGGCTGGCGGCCCGGCTCCGGTTCGCATCAAAGGCAAATAGCTCCCCTTAAGGCATGAGCAAATTATAGGTATTGACGGTGCGGTGCGAACTTGCGCTATAGTTATAGCCAAATTTCCCTGTTTACTCTGCTTCCTCACAGCAATGAAAACCTTTCAGTTGCACTTCAAAGAGGTTCGCGAGGTTAAAAAAATATAAAAAATATGCAATAGTTTAGAAAATAATCTTTTACTGCATGAAATAGTGCCAATGAAACAAAATGGTGTTACTTGAATGTTTAATTTAATTTCATAATATTCAGTGGAAAGATTTGATCCTGAAAAATGTGTGTGTCACTCTCGGTGATAAATTCCCCCATTATTTACTAAATGAAAATATTCCTAAGTTCGAAGAAGTGTAAAGTTCCAATCCTAACATTCTTAGGGTTTTAAAAGCAGGTTAGATTCAAAGACCATTATTTACTAAAGCATTTTTACTATTTATTATTTTATTTTATCCTGCAACAGTTAAATTTTGTAATGTACTTAAGATCGTGATCCTTAAGGATTTTCGCGGTCCACACCTGTAGTTTCCCGTTCAAACTTCTCTATGCCTAAGCTTTCTACTTAAATTTTATAAATAAAAAATATGTTTAAATAAACAATGAGCAACAGATTCATGCATATGATTAAATATGAATCATTACATTACCTTACCTTAATCGAGCCAAGGTAAGGATATTAAGCATAGATAAGTTCAACGAAGACAAATCGTATGAAAAGTTGAAATAGGAATATTAAGTCCCGTTTTTATTAGAGTGGAAGTTGACCAGAACAAGATCGAATATTTTACTCGAGTTTTGCTCTAATAAGAAAGATTATGTAAAAGATTTATTGTTTCGCTGTATTCATAAACTTCATTCCAAAAAATTGCTTGGCGTAAAGAGTCCTTGAACGGCTTTTATCTTAAAGAACATATATCTATGAAGTGGTTCATCTGTCTTCTACTTTTCCTCCCTTTTGTAGAATTTTTGGGTTCTACTTGAAAATCTCTCCTAAACTTGCTCCATCCACAGTTCGTACTACGCAAAACAATGAGGCATGTTATTAAACTCCCGTCCTTCAGCAGCACAGACAAATTGCAGTTTAAAAGTTCAACTATTTCAGCTGCCAAACTTGGGTAATGAGCCCTTTGGGATAAGGGCTTTATACAGCGTAGGTGTTCAGAAAACAACATCTGAGCCTTTCATGAATCAGCTACCGCATGGCATTCCTAGTTTCCACTCAAATTTTTAGAGGTGCCAGTGTTCTCCAGAAATTTCACAGTAGATATAATAGATACGAAATTTTTGAGGTTCTTTTAAATAGCCCAGATTTTTTTATTTGATTATACTTAATGTTTCTCAAAGAAATCGTAGTGTCTAATTATTTCTAAGAAAACTACAGAGCGTACGAACTTTTTTTATATGCGTCTATAAACGACGTAGTTGTATCTAGAGAATTATGAAAATTATCCACATATATCCATATTTTTCCAATAGTTGCGAGACTTACCAACGTGGCTAACAGAATTTTGAATGTAGCATTCAATAGAAAATATGTCCACAGTTGGTATAATCTTGGCATACCACTTACCTTTCATTCCTCTGTTTTTTGCATAAAGGTCTAACAAAATAATTTTATTAAGAAACTTCAAGACTCATCGAATATGGTTTTATCTTAATGATTGGAATTTCAAATTTGTCAAATCAAACGATTGTCAATTTATAAAATAATTCACCATAAAATTTGTAATATTTATAGAAAGACTGTGATAAAAATTTAAAAATAAAACTTATTTTATGCATAATTTTTCCGGAAAATAAAACATAGACATTAAAGGGAAGAAGGAAACCTAAAAATGCCTTAAGGAAAATGTTTTTTTTATGCGTCATTGGAGAACAATTCCCCTCCAAGGGTTAAAATGCATTACATGCAGATAAATTTTCGCCCAAACAAAACGTGACCCATTAGAATCACTGAAAACACCACTCTTACATCGGATGTAGTAATAAAAGAGGTATATTACTTTTTGAAAGGTCGCTCTGAGAATTTTCGACTAAAGATGTCTGGCTTTTGGAACCTGCAGAGGCAATCCTATGTATAAAGTACATAATAACGTAATAATCTAATAATGAGCGTTTACCAAGGATCTAACAAGGTCTGTCTATCTCCATTACAATATGTGATTATTTATCCGATTGCCAGAAGCTTCTATTTCGTAGAACAGAAAAACCATTGTTAATACCATGTGTTTAATTTTGCTTAATTTTAAATTAAATATAATTTTAAATTAAATATTAGCATATTGTCCCTTAGAATTCGTGGAGTATAATTCGACTGTACTTTTACAAGTTATTTCAATGCTCTTAACTGTTTTATTATAGAAGTTATGCTATTTAAAACTCTGAAAACAATATTAAGTGTTTAAAAGGAAAAATATTGGCATCTTAGATAACTTGCAGGTTCTGCTAGTTAAATATTGAATTTTTTAATGTGCATAGGTCTAACTTGAAAACCAGAATACTTTGCTGGGTATTGTAAATAAAAGGGAGGGGTTAACAAACATTTTTGTAGAATTTCTGAACCCAAGTAAAGACCTCCTGGCGAGGCCATGCCCTTCAACAACTGAGTTTCTGTCTTATGTTTGCTAACGACAACTCTGTACAAACTATTTGGAAGGTCTCTTCAGAGGACAGCTCTAGCATGGAGTTTACCGTTTTTGTCAATTATTAACTTGATAGATCTGTCTGAGCTCAATATAGGCAGGGCGCGTTCATTCTTCCAGCAGCTACAAACAATTCGTTGGCAATAATCACTATCTCGTTCCGTAAATACGCTTTCGTGCCAAAATGTCCCCGGACCAGTCGAATTGATTGAATGCAATCCAATATTGATTCTGGAAATCAACGACCGAGTTCGCCGGGAGCGACGACTCGCAGAGGACGACATTCGGTTGTATCGTAATTAACCTGGCTGGGACGCATCCTGGTGTTTACCTAATTTGGCGGGGTTAAAAACGGAAATTCAATTTGAAATAATCAAGGGTGACGTAGAGGTTGTCCGATGCCATGTTCCCGACGAAGCACCCTGTTCGATATTGTCAACTGGACGGCCTTTAATTGCGCCGCGTTGTCCCCGAATGGCTCCCGGGTGAATTTGTCAGCCGCCACCTAACAATATGTCGGAACATAAATTGCACGTGCCGTAGAAGTCTTCGAACCATAAAAAGGAACTTTGCTGCTGCAAGTGCTCTTAAAGCGTACAAAAAGTTAATTTATTGCAATTTTTCCAGTTTATTGAAACTTTTTATGGTTCAAGGAGAATGGTATATTTCTGCATCGGAGTGTTCTACAATCCCGATGAATTATGGTATCTGAGTCTGGCGATTTTAGGCGAAATGGGCAAAAAGTGGGTTTTGGAACTGGCCAGAAACGACTAGTTCTACTACATCTACAGAACATCGTCGCGCCACACCGAGGCCGCACTCCGGCACACGATTCTGTTTTAATTCAAAAAGGCAGCACTAATCGATTTTTAAGATCGTCGACCATTTCTCGTTCTTTGCATAACTAGCGTTGGCAAGCTAGAGCGTCTCCTGGTCGATTTTTATTATATCTGAGACGGCGGGAAGTGCAAACAAAAAGGAGCTGTGTTCCTGCACCTTCGGACAGGTAATCTGTGCCAGTAAAATGGAGAACGGTGGCAGCGCAGGCGGCGAATTTCGTTATGTTTGCCAACAGAGGACAAACGAAGGTAGCAGAAAATAGTCGCTACGAAAAAATGCCTGTTTTATGTTTGTCTGTTTTATGTTTTATCGGTTGAGTTTGCTCGTTTGCTCCTTGTTCGAGGACACGACACTTATTGCATGCTTTCTGTCCAACTATAACTCGTGAAAGGCTCTTTATTTCATGAGGTGGAAAAATGAACAGAAATTTCATTATTTTGCAAATATGGTTTCACTGGAATTGTTTACACATGCACAAAATAGCGATTCCATATTAAAACGTATCTATCCTTCTCTGCAGATCGGCGTGTACAAGTTACCTATAGCAGTTGTGTTCGTATGATTACTAGACCTAGAAAGATAAGGTTCAATTTTTTAATTTTGTTTTCCTCTATTGTAGCATCGTTTTTTGTACTTTGGATAAAATGCGATTAAACTTGCATGAAATAAATAGACACGAATATTTAGACCATTTCTTATTAAGAAATCCTTACAGGGTAAGAAAAATTAAGTTAAAATTTATTTTAACAGCAAATTAGTTTTGATAGTAAAATTTAATCACAAATTACCATACAAATGTCACAAACATCAAAAAGAGTTAAAATCTTGCTTATTTTGCTTGCAGGTTTCTGGTTTAAATCCAGCTCAAAGTTAAAAAGTTTTGGAATTTCCACGTACACATTAACTCCATAATGAAAACAATTTGAAAAGTTGCAAGTTTGTTTGAGGTGATTTCATAAAGTAGTGAATTAATTTTAAAAGTTTTTCACTGAGAAAAGTCATATTCTTAGAAGTGCTACATTTTTTTATATATAATACCACAACTCTAAGGAACCAAGTAGTGTTGTTAGTAGGGAACTCTCTCGTAGTAGTTCTTTTGTAAAGCAAGTACATGTAAGTAAGTAAGTACATATATTTTCTCGAAACATTGCAAATTATGTTTGTGTGTGCAGCCGCAAACCGCACTTAGTATAATAAGACTTCGTAAGAAGCGGAATTCAAGGGAAAAAATATGATGTATGATGCGTTTAGATGTCGTATACGCGCTTTTAAAACGTAATTTTGTACGAAGGATATGGTCGAGGAAAAATATCCATTTCGTGAACATAGGTAGAAAATCTACATAATTTTTTTATGTTAATTATATTACACAATAATTACCCCATTTATGGATCCATTTCGTTTTATCGAATACATAATTAGCTCTTGCTAGAGTAGAAAAGATTGAACTAAACGCTTTCTAAGAACTTACTGGTCTTACTGGTAATAAAAAACACACTATAGTTGTATATACTTTTATGTTACTTATTCGGAATAACTTTTGTTAAAGAAATCTTCTACCTACTCTGGCACAAGTAGCTCAAGCGCGTTAAAGTGAATCCGCGTAAATGTAGGGATGGTCGTATTTTAAATTAATGCAGGGTATTTTTTTCAGGTCATACTTAATACAATAGGATAGGTCCCTTTTATGAAATAATTGCAGTTTTGCAAAATGAGTTTGACCAATGCTTGTGTATTATTTTAGTGCTTAGAAAATAGGATATTATTTTATTCTTATAATTTTTTTCTAAGTAAAACAATAGACCGTAGAGTAAAGCTTTGGAAAGTCTCAACACTTGACTTTATGCTACTTTTGATTTAAATAGTAGTAATACATTCACATTACCCCATAAATGTACATCTACTGCAAAAATTAACATAAAACTCATAAAAGGTGACACTTAGCACATTGGAAATGGCTTTGAAATGATTTAAGAATGCAATGTTATTCACATAATTACCCAACCGAAGCATTCATGTTGATGTGAAAACATAAAACTCGAAACAAGTGCTGCATCAGCACATTTTACAACAAAAACACAAAATTGATTACAAGCGCGTTTTTTAGTTCGTTCAGGCATATTTTAATTTGGGCGTTTAGGTATGCGGATGGATTCTAAGGTTCGGCGTACACTGCGCACATGAAAATTTTTTTATCGGTAGCCATAAATCAGAACCACACTTCGGCGGCAATATTTTTTAATGTCAACGAAATCTGACTGCTCTCTGTTTTATATTGGGCAAATATGAAGATCGAGCATTTTTCCATTTTTCGGGATCAGATACGAAATTGATACGAGGGTGGGCTCAGATAGATATTTCAAAGTGGAAATCTACGGATGTGTACAGGTTATGCGTTCGAGCCCGGTGACAGTTTTGGAGCTTTTCCGTATCCGTGACTAAAGTGAAAAACGTTTTAGAATTTACCTCTATGTGTTTTTCTTCGTTATTTTGATTTTGTGTATTTCCCGTATTCGTTTTAGCGTATGCAAATAGAGGGATTTATATACTCTAGTATTTGCCGTGCAAATAGGTAGAAATTTTAGAGTTATTCACTTAATGGAAAAGCTTGAAATTTAATTCCTACAGGTTTAGCAAACGAATGTATGAGCTTCGTATTATTTTCTTTCTGATATTAACCCTTTGATTAGTCTAGGGCCGATGTATCAGCCTATGACGCGTATGCGAAAACTGCCCCGGGTTTTTCTGGTCATTGGCTTTTACGTTCATATTGACCCTTCTTCAGAGGTATTGCATAAATGGGCCTGGTATTAAAAGGGTTAAGGTGAGTTAGAACGTATAAATACTGCAAAACAAATTTTAACATGAATAAATGCAAAGACCCAAGCAGTATCCTTCCTAGGAAATTATAGAATGGGGAATATCAATGTTTGATTCAGATAGAAATTGTACCGCATATGAACAGAAAGGGCTAGTCATAAATTGTAGCTTTAACATAAAGTCAATAAACACTGAAAACTCACTGAACAAAATCTAGATATGAAAAGTCTTAGGTTTTCGATTAACCTACCAAAATTAATGCACTCAAGAAAAAAATCGTTATTTAAATTGATCGCATTTTATGATTAAGGTGCAATTAAGTACAATTGGTACATTCAGATCAGTAAATATTTTTAATTGTTTTATTAGTGAATATTTGATTTAAAATAAGGCTTTCCTTTCTCTACCCTGCTTTGAGAAATCAGATTCAATTTTTCATGAGAATTTAAAAATAGAAAACGAGAGGAGGATTTCGATTCGAGCAGATTAAGCCTAATTCTCTTCTAGAACTTCTAGATATTTTGTTTTAACTACTCGCATTTGATTAATTATACTATATTCTTGGTAAATGTAATATAATACAGATCTTTTATTGTTTTTACCGATATATTTCTAATAGTTGATGCGGAAACAATCTGGGTGCATATTATAATTACTCAAATTACTAAATTAGAAGTACTATACCAGTACACGAATTGTTTATTTCTAGTCCGTAATTTTTAAAACTTATTAGAAATATTCAAAAAGTTAAACGGGGAAATTATGTATATATAATAAATAATACGAGAAGGACAGGCATGAAATTTGAGCTAGGTCTAAATAATATGAATTATGTATTAAACAGGTATGTACTTTTCTATGCCTCTCCCATAAGTAAGGGAAGCAATCGACAGGTTCCATGTTTTGAGCCTGGAAAAACATTTGTAGTAATAGCCTTTTAGTAAAATTTGGTAAAAATGAAAATGCTTAGCGTATCATAATATGAGTAAAGTAAGGTCAGAATATCTTTTAAAACGCCCTGTGCTAAAAAGATCTCATTCCAGATTCGTAATCTCTCGGAAATATTGTTTTAAAAGAAAATACTTTGTATACAAATGTTCTCATTGTGTTCGTATTATAGGCGAAAATAGGTCCTCATTGTCGCAATAAATGCATGAATGTACTTTGTCGAAAATTAAATAATTTTATGAGATTAAGAGTGCGGTTTCAATTTTACTATAATTTTCTCTAAAAACTCAAATTTTGTATAAATTAAAAACAAAATAATTATATAATTTTTGTCATCAGTAATTCATTAACTCATAATGAAAACCTGGAAATTAAAAAAATACTTATATTATTATATCATAATTAAATATTCGTATTTGTAAATTTGGAAAAGAATTTTATATGCTCTTATTAATTCAAAGAAAGCAATCTGAATTTTTCGATATAGCAATTTTATGTGTACCTAGCAGGGTATTTTTATATAATGAGGATTTAATGCGGATAATTACTTATTAATGTAAATACAATTTTTATTTAAAGAAAAAAAAATTAACGACACATTATTTTAACAAAGAAAATTATTCAGACCGTCTGCTTGTCAATTTTTTATATGTAAAAACGGTAGGGTTAACTTTACAAACATATTTAAAAAATTTTTAAATCGATGTTCAGCTTATTTTTAACATTCGAAAAAAATAATAATGTAATAAAATACTATTTGCGTGTAACAAAAAGCATTAAACAAAATTCACGTGAATGTGTTATCGCGGGACTTAAGGTGGTTGGAATCTATCTCTAATCCCGCACCGAATACTGCGGATTGCTCAATCACTGCGCGTCTGTTACTGCGAAATCCAATAAAAAAATAAATAAACAAATAAAAGTGATAATAAAAATAAACATTTATTGATAGGCAAAATAAATAATTATTTATAAATTAACCTTTAGTTCGAATAGTCAATACAATATAATAAAAATAACTTAAAAGTGTTTTATCCATTTAATTTTCCACTCTAAACTTTCGTATTGATCAGTAGAATTTTAATTTGCAATTTTATCTTAATCCAATCATTTTTATTTTTGAAATTCAAAAATTTGTCTTCAACAGTTTCTCTTTTTTATTAAGGATTCTTCTTCCTCAGCAACATCTTCCTCCACAGTCAACATTAAATGTTCTTTTTTATAATCATATCTCTGTTTTTTTTGAGCTTAACTTTTACACTTTATTTTATATTTGCTTTAGATTTATTTTTATTTTTCCCATTATATTAATATTTATAATACTAGACAAATATGTAATTTAATTAAATAGCTAAGCAACTAGTTGTAGGGTTTTTGTAGGCCATAAATTAACTAACACCTATAAAAAGTAAGAGGCGTCTAATACTGCAACGTGGGAATAATACGCATACGCTTGAAAACCAATTACTGTGATAGTAAATTAAAAATAAAAACTAGTTTTTTTTTTGTTTTAATTTAGAATGGATATTAAAGCATTAATTGGACATAAAAGACTAATATTGAACTAATATCCGTCCTTGAACGCCATTTGCAGTAAAATGATGGAATTCTCCCTCGAAGTAGCCTATTGATTTTCAAAAATAAATAATAAAATAAATAGTTACGTTGCACTCTATATTAAATTCATAGCCTGATTTTTTTTTTTCATCTATTAATATTCACATATCATTGAAATCTATTAAAATGAAAAAAAAACCGCAGTAATACCTACACTTGCAGAAACACCCTCCCTTACCCTAAAATGAATTAGAGTGATGTCTTTGAAACTCGTTAACATTTATTTTAAAACGTAAACCAACTTCGAAGACAGCGAGTGTAGTAGTAGACAGTAGTGTTGCACTTTAAGTAGTATTAAACGTATTTTAAGCTTGCCTTCTTTCTCGAAACTGAATAAAAATGAATAAAAAATAACCAGACAAGCGGGCAAACAAGTACACAAGAATTTAAGTATAACCTCTGAACTGCTTATCTAACAATAAGATCATTAAAAACTTCTGAGACAATTTTGACATGTAATAAATAACGGGCACACAAGTAGATAAATTCCCACTTCTTCGAGTAGGAATTTTTAAGAAAAATGCTCAGCCAATGATGTAAAAAATAAATTTTAACCCACTGCTCCTTTCTTCGTCCCCTTTTCCAGGCCCCCTTTACTTCTGACTGGACGCCCCGGGAATTTGGGTACACCCGATATCTCTCACTTGCCTATTTCTAAGGATCCTACGAACCGTGCTCTGTTATATAAGACTATAATGAAAAATTTTATATCTAGGAGTAGGAGCATCCCATTGTTGTCTACTTCCCGTGTTTTCTTTGTCTTGTCGTGAGCTTCCCAATTCTTAAAAATTTTGATATTTTACAAAGGAAATATAATTCAGCTCTTTTTATCACTTATTCGCTTTCGAGGCCTCTGATAACACTTCTCAAATAAAATGAATCTGATGAAATTTCTTATCATATTAATTATAGCATAGATGTATCTTATCACTTTGTAGACCGCATTTATTTCACTGTTATTCGAGATGATGTATAGCCCAGTTTTTTTTTATAAATAATTGCATGTTTGTAAGAAACGCATACTACGCCGGAACACAGCCAAACAGACAAAAATTACATACAAGACAAAAAGCTAGACAATTTTTGTAAAAACTGTTTTGATAAAATTTCTGGAAATATTTTTATTGTGCAGCAACATGTCTGTTACAATTTTATGACTAATGTCCAAACTCGCTTTTTGTAATTATAATTCCATTTAAGTTCCTTAACCAGACAAGAAAACACATTTCTTTTGAAATAAGTGTAACTAATTTTTTTCGAAAACGAGAAATATTCTGAATATTTACAGAAATAAAGGTAAAGGACCACAAACTCGAAATAGCGATAATCCTTTTGTCGTTATCGCTAGATATAAATTCAGTTATATAAAAACCGTTGGTGATTCCAATAGGCAGTTTTTGCTTAAACGTATTCAAATACCTTGGAAAAATTCCATAATTCGTAGAATTAATCAGATTTATAAATTTAACGACACCATTGGAATGAATGCAGAGACTGCATTGACGCGACAAATTCATTCATAGTCCAGTCGTAGTACGGGGAGAATCCCTTAACCTCGCGTTAACAAACAGAGCCGATGTCTCCTCCATTCTGCTTTCAAGAAGCTTTATAAAATCAGAGCGGCAGCGCATTAATATTTAACGAAGAAATCCACCGTGACCACCCACAAAACACCGGGGAGGGGGATTCTCTGGGGGTTAGTGTGAATGACTCACCTTTCACTTCCGTAAAAAACATCAATAAAAATAATCCAATGCAACAATAATGCACTCGCACGGACATGATTTTGGTTTTAATGCACTTAGCTGCAGCCTCACAATGCACCTGCTGATGGGTTCTTCGGAAACGTGTCGGAAGGTATTGCACTCTAATTGGCGTTTGGCTTGATTACATCACTGGGAAAGTGCACTTTCCTAATAGAAGAGGAAGAGGAACTGCATCTTATACTCTGGACCATCACCCACTCACTCCCGGATGAGGTTGTGATATTTTTTTCTTCCTCCTTTTTTTAAATAAAATTCACTGGGCGAAGGCTCGCCTGTAAATGGGATAAGCCTCCGACACCAGCACCGCGCTGAAACACTTCTGATAATTGTTGGCTTCGATTCTTAAGTATTCGTGAAAATACGCCTCATTATCTACTTTGGACAGTAATCACTTCTGGTATATCATAATAATGCCACTAATCAAACACCTGACGCCACTTTCGAGTAAATCTTCACTAGGTATTTTTCCAGGACCGAGTCCAAAGCCCTAACACCTCACTCTTCACAATCTTTTTTCGGTTGGTTATAAGAAAAATCGCGATTGCGGCACGAACTTCTTAATTTTCGTTGCAAGAATTTTCCAAGTCTTGGCAGCCGTCTTCCTACCCATCGGCATGACTGGGCGGCACGGCACCGGCCTAGGGTTTTAGAAGGCTACTTGAGACACCACCAGTCGAGAAATACGACCGAAGAATATAAATCAGACGCGTGTAACACATTTGACATACAGCGCAAAACTACTCGTTAAAGAGATATTTTCTTGTATTTTTGGGGCCCCATCGCATCGTAGGACTGGAGCGACTCCTCCAAGAAGAGGCCGTCGCGGTCCTTATTGTTGGGATTCTGTGCCGAGCACCGTGGAATTTCCAGCGGGATATCCTGGTTCAAGTGTATCGGGGCGACTTGACTCCGACCCTGTCGAGTATCCGTGAAATTTCCCGTCTTCCAAGAAGGGGAATACCCCTGATAAGACTCGATATCAAACTGGGATATTGTTGCATTACTTTTGGGTATCGTCGTTCCTGCGCAAGCGATGGAAATCCCCTCGAGGAAATTCAATGGGAAATTGTGTAGGAGGTGTACATCACAGGTTTGAACACCTGAGGGTGATTCTGGTTTTCTGCAGCAATTCCTTGAAACTTGTTCCGGATATCGTACAGGAAGGTGCCACGGTGCCTACAGACCACATCTGAATCTTAATTTCGCAAAGGTGATAAGCCTCAAACATTTCTCGGGAACTGTTTCGAGATTATGTGAGTAATGCGAGTGGGTGCGGAGAGGCTTACGTAAATTTCTTAGGAGCAATTAAAGTAAAAAGGTGTGTTATGCGTTTACACGATAGTACATCGTGAAGATCTTCGGATTTATACGCCTTAGAATTGGGAACCCGGTTGTTCGAGCTCAGGGTTACGTAGCGTGCATTTCTAGACTTATGAATTTTTAAAGAAATAGGCATGAAACTTTTTCGGGATATTTTGTGAATCTTCCAGGTAGGAATAAAGGTATCAAATAAATTCTTATAATCCCATAAAATATTTCGCAGCTTTCATGGCAGAAATCTATAAATATTAATAACTAAAAATTTGGGAAACGGAGAATTCTTGGAGAAGATAAATATATCTAAAACGAGAAAAAATAAGCACTTTTTTATTGGTTTTCATCCATATTTTCGTCGTTGTATTTTCTTAAGAAAGAATTATAAATAAAGTAAGCTACGCGAAGAGATCTTTATCACAGTCCATCAAAATATTTTTTGTAAAATCGCAAGTGTACGTACAAATATACTCTTCATGATCTTAGAATTAGGGAATTCCCCTTGGTACGTTCATCTTTCAATTACACTTAGTCGCTGTGAATATTTGGGCAACATCCTTTATAACTTAGTTTTTAATGCTGTCGTTCATCAGTTTATAGTAGCTGTGGACTATTTTCGATCTGTATAAGATCGCTGCTCAAATAGCTTTACACGAATATGTACACTTTTTTTATAGTTCTCCCATGATGCTTCTTAGTAGTACCTGTGTTCTGACTTTTCCTACCAAGAGAAAGCTCATATTAATAAACTAAGCATTTCAGGATTGGAAAAATCGGAAAATAATTTCAGGGTTCCTTAGGAATAAAGTAGAATAAAAAAGCAGAAGATAAGAAATTCGTGTTTTAAGGCAGTTTAGGTTCCAGTGGCTGCTCAAGACACACATGGGCCAGTAGATGGTCCGTTGTGATTCTTACTTTTCCCGTTCTCTTTCTCTACCTAGAACCATTTAGATCCTTAGATCAATCGCGGGAAGTCGCTGATACCAACAGACCTCAATTCAGCGAAGTGATAAAAGTAGGGGCTACCGGCGGTTTGCGTTCTGGGTCTAGCAAGGGCTGGGAATTGACGGAGGAAATGGAGCAGATTCTCCTCTTTTTTTCTACGAGATCTTTTATTTTCTTATATAAATAAGCAGCATAAGTAAAAATCACCCGTAATAATAAATCACAGGTACATAATTATTCATTACTTTAAATATTTTCACTCATGCGGTAAGGGTGGGGTAGGCCGTCGTGTCAGCGTCTATGTCACAAAGGCAAGTAGCCGCGCGCCTCACTCAGGCGGTCAACTCCTTTATGCTTGTTACAGGTCATTCTTCAGGTGGCGGACACTGTGAGTACCTCTAATTTGAAGAATTCGGCGTGCGGTTCATAACGGTTTATAAATCGCCAAGATGTTTAATAAAAATTGCCGTGGACTGTATTAAAAATGCTATAAATTGGGGTAAGATTTAGAAAAGTACAAACTCAAGAACAGAATCGTATTCAAGATTCAGATTTCAGCATTGAGAATATTGACCGGAAAGATATTAATTACACTTGTACTCCATATCTTGTCTGTCTGTTGGTAGTTTTGTATGCTATATCCGTTTCGAAAAAGATAAGAAAGATATTGCGAAAAATTTATGCTACGGAATTCTTCGCGCGCGAGTTGAACTCGCATTTGTCTTTTTTTCACTTTTTCTATATCAAAATACGTAAGAAGCTATAGACACACAAATTGTAGCCTTAGATTGTTTAGAATTTGAAGTACACAAGGAGCAAAGTAAATTGCTCTATTTTTTGTGCAACGTTAAATACGCATAAACCAATCCTTGGTTTTTGTGGAATATTTGGACATATAGAAATATAGAAATGGCCATCGAAAAGACCGTTGCATCTACTGAAGTTTCTGCGTTTCCACTTTGTAAAATTAAACTTGATCAACCAGGAAATCCCTGCGAACGTTCAACCGTTTATACTCGGGAAAGTTCTCTATTGTTTCATTGTCCTAATCCAGGGTGGAGAACATATAAACATTGAGCGACCATCTATTGTTTACCTTTTAACCCCAACTGCAGTGGAGGACTTGTCTGTGGGGGAATTCTTCTAACAAAGTTACAACTTGCAACCGACGAGTTTCTTGAATTGGAGCAATGTGTGTACTTCCCGCAGGGATTTCCTGTAATTTTTAGTTTAGAGGATGACGAATACCCTGTGGGGTACAAAGCTTACCTCCCTTGCGAGATTTTCAGATTATGTTCAGGTCAGGGAATAAGCTTATGAACATTTCTCTTCCGCTCCAGACTCGGCTGTGTTCGATGAACACTTGGTGTTACTAAACAATATTTAATGTTACTCTTTGTTACTTTTGTGAAGCTGTAATACCTCCGAATTTAAGTCTTTAAAAAACTGATGGTAATAAAGAAGTTGCGATTTTCGACCACAATTTTTTTGGTTTGGAGTTAGTTTTAGAGGAAAACAGAATTCTTAAAATATCACTCTTGCGTCTGCTGAAATTTGAAATTTAGTGTTGGATCTTGGAAAGGCGCAAATATTCTGATAGTCTGTACTGATGAAATATTTTTTTTATTTTTAAAAGGGATAAGTCGAGCTCCCTTAAAAATTATTTTTTCTCTTGGGTCGTGTTGGATATCGTTTGAAAGGGTTACTTTTATTATTTTTGTATTTGTAAACTTTTTTGCATCTGTATACTTTAAAGTTGTAAAATTTTGGTACTGAATCCTCATTGCTCGAGACCGTGTCTCATTTGACCAGTTTTTATTTTATTTAATGATTTGTTAGTGTACACATAAGAGTGGAAGTAGACGCAAAATGAGATGGTATATAAATGGGGCCATTTGATGTCTATAGTATACATAGTACTTCGCTTATGATACCATCGCTATCAATCTTTAACAATAAGTCACGTTGGTTCCGGAATCATATTATCACGTATGTGGGGTGGGATGAAATATAAGAGTCTTGTTATTAATTCGACTAATAAAATTAGCACATAAACTTCGCTTCATTCTTTACTAAAGTCTTTATGGGTATAGGAGAAGATTTTTTAAAACTTATACGACCATTTATACAATTTTTATTGCTTTTGAGGTATTAACTATTTTTTATTGTTTTAATATTACATTACCTCATGATCGCTCGATCGATCGCGAAATTGATTTCTTACTCATTTCTTTTCATTAGTATTTCTCAATGTTTTATTTGTGTATAAGTAAAAATAAAAACGAAGACTAATCGAATCTTTTTTTTCGATCTTTGATTACTGGAAATTGAAGAAAATCTGTCCATGGTAAATTAAACTCAGATTTAGAAGTTTAAAATGAACTTGGAAAGTGGTCAATAGTGGTCAGTAATTAACGTGTATAATCTTATTTCGCCATCAAATCTTTGATTATCAAAATCTTTATTTGGAGGTGGAATCATCGTGACTAGCACTGGAATTGCTGGTTTCACAGCGTAGTATTGATAGCGATAGTGCCTGAACAGATTGGACAAAAAGTAACAAAAGTTAAGTTGGGTTGTAACACTATGCGGCAAAATAAAACATGTGTAAATAATGATTTATAAAGCCATATGCTCGAAGTACATTTCACCATCAATATATTGACGTTGATGGTTTTTATGATTATGTCTGATTATTGGAATTTAAAGAGTAGTTTTTAATTTCGAACATCGGAACAAAAACCCGATATGCTACTTACATAATTCGAATTGTTTACATAATTCGAATTTTTCCACTAAAAGTAATTTTGACATCAAGAATTGACGATTCTGATCTTTAAAATCATAACTTAAAGTATAGACTTTTTGAAATCAACAAACTGTGGTGGTGATACTTAGAGTACAAAACTACATTCTCTTGGATTTCTGTTAAAGTGTATAGATCATATTGGTTAAGATACATTTTTATATGTTCTATGAGATGTATGTACATATGCGTGACGTTGTGAGGTAATTATGTAATACAAATGAGAATATACATGGGCGGTTGAAGGCTTGCAATGTAAAACCTGCAAAATAATGAGGTTAATAGAAAAAGTATGATATAGAATGACATAATGTTGGTTAGTTTGGAAACCAAAATTTCATACAGTTTAAAACTGATATTTTCACTTATGGCTTTCATAATTGTAACAATTTTCTATCGTGTTTGCGATGCATCTATCGATGTAAGTATTAATACACACTTTACTATGTAATAAGAATGTTTTACATAAAGTTTTCAACCAGATCACTTGAGTTACTTGTTATCTTTCAGAATAGTCCGCCCTACTTTACCGTATTTGGTGCCTTGTGTTTAATACACGTCCCCTAGTTTATTTTACTTATCCATTGCCAGGAGTAATTCACCCTTCATCGGACATGCAGTGAAGGGAATTTTTCCGCATGCGAGTTTTATACTAAGATTGTGGTTGTAGTAAAAATATTTTGAAATCAGAATTAAGATTATTGAGAAATAATTAATATATTTTGAAATATTATAATAATAAGGTTTCGATGATTACGAATTCAATTAATTCATTAAGTAAACAAATATATTAGTTATAGCTACGTTAGTATTTTTATTTAATAAAAGCTATAACATAAACGGTGTTCTCGGACAGTGCATTGGAATAATTTTTAATATTTTCCAAACAGAGATTTGCAAAGTTTTATTATTACTTTAATTTAATTTTAAAACATTATGATATACTAGTAGAATCGGAAAACAGAAAGGGTATAAGTTCAGAGAACATTTCAGTTTTAAGCTATTGCCATAAAGAACACGCAGACTAATGCACACTTTCACTTCACGACATTTTAAAATTTTGTTTAGAAATATCAATAACAATAACTGATTTCCTAACGAGATCTTATTCGAAATTTTAATATTTTTGTTTATGAATTCAAGATTTACGAGAAAATTTTATCAGTATTGTTAAAAAATTTCTATTAAGGAAAAATTCCTCTTTGTAGTCAAAAATATTAATATATAATAACATTAAGAATGAAGAGGGTTTAAAATAAGCACTCAGTGTAAGTACAATGCCATAATTCCCTTATCTTTTACAATTTTGAGTTACTGCTTGAGTGCTAATAGAGTAGTTATCGACAAGATAGCGTATTTTTTACTAGGTAGTATGTCGTCGTTAAAAATATTTTTTAACGCTTTCAGAGAAGTTCGTAAAATTAAAAAGTGCTGGCTGTGGATTCCTAGCGGCTTTCCACCGTAATAAAAGCGAAATGCATGGTTTAATGCGCTTAAAGGACACAAAGGTGTGTCGTCCAACGCCCTTCGCTTAATTTATGAGAAGTATCCATTACGGAAAGGCACATCGTTCTGGCATGACCACTAAGTCTGGATAGATCAGAATCATCCCAGTGGGGTTGCCAAGATGGTGCTCATCATCGTCTCGTTGGGTTTGCGGAAAATTATGCCAGTATGACGCAAAGCAGGCGAAAGTCGAGAGCTCTTATCCATGTCATAAAATTTCATTACCTTCGTCGGTCCCCGAGTCCTAGTGTAGGTGAACGCTCCGTCCCTTGTGTCGTATTATTACGATAGGTCAAGTCAACCCACATAAGTTAGTAATCCGATTTCCCCCCGCTAGAACCAGAAAGACGTTCCAGGCGACTGTCGATCTTTCTATCCTCCCGTGTAAGGACCAAACCTCCCCTTCAAAGTTCCGCGTTATTACGTCTAATGAGGTTCATCGTTATTTTCTTGTGGCTGCACGTTTCGTTTCGAATCGAAGCGTTTATACTCCCGGTGGGAATTGTGTTGCTTACAAATCTCCGCAGTGTCCAGAGGTTAATTCCGGGGAAACTCCAGGAAAAGTCGATTTGTGGAGAGGACAATTGAAATATTTATGGGGCGTTGACAATCGCCCTGTGCGACGCGCACCTCATTAAATTTAATAATGGCCGGCAGGGCCAAATCCCTGATGCCATCTCGCGGAAATGAGTTATCAGCCGTACTCTGTTAGACCGTACGGCTGGCTGATTGCGGTTCTAACAATCTCACATCGCACCGCCCACCATATGGTCTGCACATTTCCTTTGGCGTAATTCCGTGCCTTTGTCGACAGAGCCGTTCCTAGAGTCCTTTGATCCACATTAATATGAGCGGTAATAAGTACGCCAGATGCGACTGGAGCCTTGGGGAAATTCCGAAACTTCCTCCGCCGGTGCTGGCAGCTCCGCCCGCCTTGAATAAATGACAAATTAAGGCGGCAGCTGACACTGCAAAGACTCTACATTCATACGTTTGAGCGATGAGGAAAAATTTCCTTCCCGCCAGATGCTCCCGATGAAAGCACTTGTTTCGAGACCGTAGAACACAAGTGCTGGTAAAAAGGTATTTCCGAGTATAGCAGCCACTCAATAGAGTGATTGACTGCTCCGAGATGCTCAGAATTTAAAGTAATGGCTGTAATTTAGGTGGGAATAATTATGAATATTATTCTGAAAAGTTTTGATATCACAGGTAATGCACACACCTAAACTTAGTTTGAGGAATTAACTTAAATATCAATTACATACTTACACTATTCTCGACTTATAAGTCGATTTTAATCTATTTTTTCCCTATCTATTTCATACTTCGGATTGCCTTATTGCTAAAAAGGAGGAATCGGAACACTTAGACCATGTGGTCGATAGTGCACACCTCATACATTTTAAGAGATTTGACCATTCTTTTTGATTTGGCTACCCTTCGTAAGGCGCTAGTTCTTCGATTTGTCTAGCAAAACGTAGCATTTTGATAGTGATAGTATTCGTAGCTCGTTTCTTGGATAAGGATTATCAGTTTATTAGAATATATTTTCTATATTCAAAAAATTACAAGATCATCTAACGAGCACGTAGCAAGCCACTTATAACACCTTTCGAAGCATTTATAAAATAAGTCTCTTAGATGGATAAGTTCTAATTTGAACGGGGAAATTTGTTTCTCATATGATTCATTTCTCAATTTCAGCACCGCTAAGTGGGAACTAGGTTTGCCTTAGCACTTAAAACTTCTAAAATTCAACGTAACTCCACTTTTTAAATTCAGTTTATTAGCTCTCAGCAAATACCAATAGATAGAGTTTTAACTTTCTGTATGCACGGCATAATAATTTTGATTTAAGTCGATACAAAATTAAGAATAATTGATGCATAAAAGTCACACAAAGTTACAAAATAGGGAATAAAAAAGCAATATCTAAATAACAAAGTCAGATAAGCAAAAATTGATCGTAAAATTCCACTTTCTCCAATACCAAAACAATTCTCTGTATAGCTTAAAAAAATGCAGCTTTTGAAAGTTAGAAAAAAACACCTTTTTTATTGCTGCAATAGCTAAAATTCAACAGGTTTAAAATTATTATTTTATCTGTACAAAAATTACAACTTATAGATGAATTAAATTTAAAAAGTAAAATGTAAAATTTCACTCCTGCTTAGAGGCTGAAAATGGAAAGCGAAAAATACGTAGAAAATGTTGCGCCTCAAAAACTAAGTTTGTTTCGTGTTTTTTGGACTATCCTGTGCTTAAAATTAGAAAAGACAAAATAATTAATTTATTAAGAATCTATTAAAAACAAATTTGATGTTTCACATGCTGCAGTATTTTCCTTTGTTTCATAAATATTTGCATTATTTTTTAAATTTGATGTAGACACTTTGCACAGAACGCGATATTCTTGGAGCCTGCAGAAAATGTTCCATTTTATTGGTCCTTAAGGATATTTCATATTTCAAATATTTTTTGCTAAACTGAGGGTATGATGTACAGAGCCGTAAAGAGTCCCAAGAACTGGAATTAATTTCCCAATGTCTTGGATCCAATATGAATAATTTTATCTACGAAGGTTGCTAGAACCAGAAAAACATTTTAACCCCAAAACAGTTTTCTTTTATTTTAGTTTCTTTTCATTACCCTAATTTGGTTGCTTTCCACCGGATAGAATTAAATCCACCCACACGAAAGTGATTCTATAAGGCTTTTTATCCCAACTCCCAAGTCCCGGAAATTGCGATTTTTTGAGCAACTTTGGTCATTGTTGTTTATTCAACATCTGGAATAGAGAAAATAGAAAAAGCAACAAACCGATCTGAATGGTACCTTATGACGACACCCAGTCTTTTCCAGCTTTAAATGGAAGAAGTATCTATAGTTGTTCGTAACTCAAACAAAATGAGTTTAGAACAAAATAACAACAAACTCCTTATTTGAACTGTGGAAGTGTTGATCAACCAATTACATAAAATCATTTGGATACCCAGAAAATGAAGAACAATTTTGTCTAGAGTTGGAAGAAGATTTGGAATCCCATAAACATTTAAAATTCATTATTTGACATCATGGTATATGATTGGACTTAAGCCTGAAAAGAAAACCATGTAGAATTATACAATTGTTCAACCAAATCGATTTATATAATATTTTTAAAAATTACACATTTGCATTGAATTAGTTTAAAGTTTCTCTAGGCTTGGTAGCAATTTAGATAACAGTTCAACAATACTCTAATTTACAAAACGGTTAGTTTTTCATAGCTTTATAATAAAATACACAGAATTAACATTTTTAATTCAATTAGGTCTTGAAGGAATTAATTAATTATATTTGAAACAATTTTGTTGACCGCCTTGAAACTGTGTAAGTTGTAAACGAAGGATTAAAAAAGCTCTTTCTGTTCAGATTCCTGATTCGTCTAGAGTCGGCTTAACAAACACATGATATTAAATTAAAGTATCAGGTAAAATTAGAATATTTTTAAATATTTTTCAGTAAAACTTACTCGGTTTTTGGAACTAAACAAGGAATAATTTCTAAACAATCTCTAATTGAGAAGCTAAAATTGCTAAAAAACGAAATATTTTACAAAACTATTTAGCCAAAAATTGGTTATATTTTAGAACAAATTTATCTTGAAAGTTTCGAAGGTTATTTCAAAACTTTGAAAGGTCTTTACGTTGAACATTTGAAATGTAAATTTTAATTTAATTTCTCCAATTCTTAATTTCTTTCTTTTCTTTATCTGTTTAGTAAAACTCTTTGCGCCAGATCTCCGGTAATACTAAATATAGCGCTAATGATTCTTAACTATGACTACGAACTGTCTTGGCATGTGTATCCTAACGGAACAAAGATTGATAAAGATTTTAATATTGCTTTTAACGTTCGATATGCTGTTTTAAAACTTCCCAGCGATATACTGAATAAGGAAGAATGTTTATACATAGTAGTTGTATTGGGGAGGAAAAATCAATAGCAGCTTAGAGTAACTTGTCTTGTGTCTTTGGACGCTTTTTATATCCAACCAAAAATATGCCCAAGAAATTGTATTGACCATATAAAAATCAACGTACAGACTAGACTTGGGTGTGACTCATCTTCGACCTAACTTTCGAATAGGTGCTAAACGCTGCAGAGCTATTGACTGAACTTCACAGCCACCCCAGATATAAATTAAAAAATTAAATCTCTTACAGAGATATTGACTCGAAAATTTTCATAGGATCTCCAGGCCCGACCCAGGAGGGTTAAACCTGTAACAGTTTTCTTTCGAGAAAGGGTTATAAAAGGCATAGGTATCAGAAGTTTGAGTTTGCTTGTGTTATTTACCCAAGAAGAAAGGATGCGTGAACTAGAATTATTTACTTGTATACACCCAAACTTCTTTTTACGCGAACTTTTTCAGCATGAGTTCGGAGTTACGTGAATTGGGGTGTGAAAAATAAGTTTTTTACGGGACTTTTATTCATTTGAGTGCGACCAAACTAAACTGGAAGTTAGGAAAATGATCGTAATTCAAGAAAATTTTGAGATTAGAATCCATGGATTTTACTAGCACCTTTTATGCGAATTCTATTTATGCGTATTTTTTAGAAACCTATCTGTCGCATGAAAGAGGTTTAGGTGTACTTAAAAATCATAAGTTGAAAATTAATGGTTCCATTATAATTTGAACATTGGAATCAATGACCTTAATGATATAAACGCCCATTAACAGCAACAACCAACAAAGTTGGCTTATCCTGACATTGTTCCGTTGTTCGTGTAAAACGATTTAAGTAATTACTGCAAAGACCATTGGATAAGATTCACACCCGGGTTGGAATTAATTAAAGGGCTCTCTAAAATGTTTGCTTTATCTTCCCCTCTGCCTTTGCTGTACTTTTTCCTTTTAACTACCGCCGACGGCGAAAATAAAATTGATCTTTCTTTCCAATTGAAAAATTGCAACTGGCTGCATTTCTTTTGCATCCATTTCGATTGGGGTGAAACCAGACGAAGCAGAAGACCTCAGGATTTATCCAAGCTAGACCCCTCATGCCGATGAAAGTGTTCCAGCCTTTTATCAAGATTGATTCAAGTAAAGTTGGAACGTGTTTTCTGACAGCCATCAATCAATGTCCCGGATCTGGAGCCATCTCGACCTTTGGCGGTTAGGACGCGAATTGCTGGCACAGGATGGGTCTTTGGTAATTGGTTTAATTCGGCAATGTGTTTTTCCCTTCGCACGTGAACTTGGTCTTAAAGTGTACTAAAAGTGTTCACACCCTTCTCTCGAGCGATGGAGAGTTTGTAAACAGCCTCGTTACTTAACTAGGTCAGAAGTTTTGAGTGCGAATCGTTAGCACGGTTTTATGTTCAAAGTTGCAAGAACATATCAAAAATAAGTGGCCGTAGCGCATCCACCCACCACTCCAGAATCGCCCTCGGTAAATAGACTATGGAGCGAAATTCAATTATCGAATTATTCTCGAAATCGTTATGCCGATCGCAACTGAATTAATGTCACGCCACTATCGTCAAATCAATAGGATGAAATTTAACAGCACATTTCTTTCGTGGAAGGCACCTGTTTTCTTCGGTAACTTGCTGAATTTATTAATTGTGAACCACAAGAAATTAATATTGTCCCCCGGGCAAGCAACGAATTTTTATCGAGCTATGTGACGAAAATCGCGTTTCAAACTCAAGAGATTAAAAAACTTTGAAGAAATTTTCCTCCCCGAACTTTTTCTCTTCGTTACGTAGCTGAATTTATTGACATTATATTTTCAAAGTTGCCCTCTTCCCCGACGTATGGTACAATTAAAAAGTTTTAAATTGGCAGCAAGTATGAGCAAAGTTTATTTTATTTTTGCAAATTCTGTTTCATGAGGAATTCGGATCATTTCTGTGTTCTTTTCGGACTCGAAATGATGTCCTTTTCCCCTAGGATCTCATTGCGACCGCGCTTTGGTAGTGGAAATACGGGAACAATATTTAATCTCTTCTAAGTGTATTTCATTGTATATACTCACATCTTCAAGAACCACGTTGTCATTTTGTGTGACTTTATGCAAGGTTCTTTCAATTTTTATTAATTTACAAGGTGATAAAGACGTTTCTATTAATTAAAAAATTTAATATAGAAAAATATTTAATTAAATTTATATAAAATTATGCTAAAACATTGTCAAACAAGAATATAAAAGTTATTTAATGCATGAATATTTCTTTATTTACTTAAAACTGCAAAAATTTTTATGTAATGAAATACTTTGGACATCCAATTCTATTTTTGCACGGTTTAGATACGTTCCAGGAAAACTTTGTTGAAAACTGCGGAAAAAAGGATATTTTGTAAATAGAAAAAGAGGACATCGGTTCCATATCCTTAAAACCTGTAGCAAACAACTAAAATAAAAGGATTCATGCAAAGACCTTTTTTACAATTAATTTGTATGTGCATTTCATAAAAACAGAAGCTAATTAAATTCTTAAAGTGATACGTTTTTTGATTAAAAGTTGCGCGAAAAGCTAAGAGCACACTTTTCGTTTTGACGCTCTAATGCCTTTTGACAAGAACATATGTATGCACATACACATATGAACTGCCCCCTAAATATATCTGAAAATTACGATTAATGGAATTATTTTTCCTTAAATTAAATCAAACAGCTCTTGCTAACCGTACTAAATCGAATGAAATCGTGTAAATAGGAAATTGAAAATACTTTTCTAGATCGTGCTAAATCAAACCCGTGGAAAACCAAAATTGGGTGTATTTATTTAGTTTGGGGTTACTTTGAAAAAATAGGAAGTAAAGCATTTCGGTCCAGATGATGGAAAAATTCGCCCCAGCTTGCTTAGCTACCAATTTATTGGGCGCCTAAGATTTTCCCGACTGGAAATTTTAGTTTATTTTTATCTCTAGGTTCTCATTTCTTTGATGTATTAATTTGCCGCTTAGAATTTAACGTCAATTTAGTTCTATTAAAGCCTCAATAAAAGTTTTAAATAAAATGAAATAAAAATAAAAGTTTCTTGAGAGAAAATAAAAGTTTCTTGAAAGTTCTAATTGGAATAAAGAACTCAAAATCCTCAAGAAGATGATAAGCAAAATTCAAATTAAGTTCTCAAAATTCGAAATGAGGTTTTTGAGGACAATATAGAACTCTATATGAATACTTTACCTGAAATGGAAACCTCAAAATCCTCAATGATCAAAGTCTCAACGCTTTCAATTTGGCGGTTTTATCTGAAAACGAATAAGTGAGAATTATTGTAAAATGAAAAAAATATCAAGTAATATTTACTCTGCATAAATATCTATCAATTTTTGTATTTTACTTCAGTCTTAAGTTTTATTTTTAAGTTATTAAATTCTCGAAACAAGTGTTGTCAATAATTTTAGAATAGAGCCGTATGCGGAACTAGGGAGCTCTTTATGTGAAGTGAATATTTGTCTTTTTTGCATTTCATGATAAACAGAACTAAAAATTGTATACTTTGTAATTTTTTTCCCCGAACCCTTCATGCAGTTATGAGAGTTTTGAGGGTAAATTTCGACTTAAGGAGGTTTTGGGCTTACCCTGAGACTGGCTACTATCCAACATTACACTTTCCTTTCGCCATGATGGGGATATTTTCAATACTTAATCTGTTATAGGTCAGGATCGCTCGCAGATATGACATCAAAAGTTCATTTTTTCTCCGCTTATTGCACGGAAGCGTCTTTTATTATGGACTAGCGCGCCAGCCTCGAGAGGAGGAGAAAAGAGGAGATTTTCTTCTAAAAGATGAGACGGTTTTTTTATTTTTGAGGACACGCTATAGTTCGCAATTCTTGACCGATTTTGATTCTTCTTTTTAACGACTGGTAAAATATCAGAATAGAAGGCTGTTGATTTTCATAATGATTTGGCAAATAGTTTAATTTTTGTTTTACAATTTTCTACAAAGGCTCTTTTTTGCGTGCTCGGCCTTTGTTTTGTGCGAATCCCCTGTTTCTTCTCCCTGTCTTATAACAACGGTGGCGTGGCGTAGTAGTCAAAGGCTTTCACGTTGATGGCTCGGGTTCGCAACTGTGTCCCAGATTTTTTGCTTTATTATTTTTTTTAATAACGTTAATAAAAGTTAAAAAAACGCGGGGTGTGCACTTTTGGTTTTACCAACGATATTAAAATCACCAGAGGTTTCTTTCTCAGTGGAAGTGTTATCCTTAAGCCTAGAAATTATAGAACAAAATACCATTCTTAAGATTTGTTGGTAATAGACTGTAGATAGTTGCTAATAAAATGTGACAAAATGCTTTACTTATTTGATTAATATTGTAAGTTATGGATTCCAAGAACAATCCAGAAACGCCTCGAATTTTTATAAAATTTTGAAAATTTAAAAGAAAAGAGCAAGCAATAAATAAACAAATTACATTTTAAAAAAGTTCGTGAAGGGATAAATAATTATATAAAATTAAACAACGAGTATACTCGTGATTGAGAATGGAAATCCTTAAAATTAGTTCGGAGTTCTTTAATATATTTTTCCGTATTCATCTGAATTCCACGCAAAAGCAATTTAATGTCAATTATTAAATACGGTTCGATTAATTTCGTATTCGTGTGTAAGCACGCACTTTGGAACGTAATTGACACGAGCTGCTGAGTAGTGTCCCAGGACTTCTTTCTTTCCGAGTTGTATATAAATGGTTGTCTTTATGGTAAACGGAATCTAATCAAATTAATGTGTCTAAGCTTTTATTATTCTCCGGATGGGGACACAATTTTCCGCCAATTATTTTGAAAACCTTTTATTATTTCGTCCCATTTATTGCTGTAAGATAAATGAAGAACGGAAAGAAAAAAGCCATAGCATGTTTTCTGGCACCTTGAATATCCCCTCAATAGAAAACGATACACCCGCAGGACAATAACCAAAGTTGCAACCTTCAAGCAAGAGAGAAGCCACCTGAATCTTCTTTGCCCTCGAAGCGGAGCAATCCTTGGAGAAAGCTATTGTGTCTGTTTTTTCTGTCCTGCGGTGGTGAAATTTTCTTTAGCTTTCATTGTCCCTGACCATATTCGCTACATCAATTAAACATGACTAAGACTATATTTCTAAGTCAGGAGCACACAAATGTATGCGATTGTACGTTTCCTTTGAAGATAAAAACGTATATACTTTCTTGTGTCGACTGATCCTCAGTCCGTCACCCTGGAGGTGTATGAGAAAGGCTTCATTTATTTCAAAACTATTCAAGGAATTATTCCGGGCCTGTGTTCATACCTTCGTTCCCCTTTAATTTGGGATTTGGAAAAAGTGGAGCGCATGAAACAGAATTCGCAGCACACGAGCTTAGTCTCTTTATTAACCCTTGCGAGAATAAACACAAAGACACGTCGAGGGGCGCTGCTAAAACTTCACCTGGTATAAAGACCCCCGTAAACAATGCCCCCTTCGTGACAAGGTGCTGTAGTTCAATCCAGGCCGGCATTAAGGAACATGATGTCTTCCCCGACTAATACTTCATTTTCACCTGCAGGATTTATGGGACGCGCACAAAGGTACCCGCTATCGGGGGTGTATGATACTCGTCCCGCAAACAGGGCGACTTAATTGCGAGCGGTGTATATGCCGCGAGCTTTCACCAATCCCGTTTAAAATAACGGGACGTAAGCGGGCATTAAGAAAATTAATAGTGCTTTGTCGACGGTATGCCGCGCCGGTTCTCCGGCCAAATAATTTCCCGATAAGGGAATTAGGAAATATGCTTTGTTGGCAGTCGCTCGCAGTCGTTCCGCCAAAAAAATAGGAAGGACCGCCGCCATACGGAAGAGGAAATCTGTTCCCGGCAAAAAATCATGTATTTCGTTTACTCGGTACACTAGCAGGGGAATCACATAGTAATCAACTTCTTTGTTTACCCTAAAATTCCTCAGGAATAAGGGGAGATCCGAAAACTCAAGATGCCGGATCTGCTCCCGTTTCGCCCTGTTGTGAGCCGGCAGCGCGGCGGATTATTTTTACGTCGAGTCGAGTGTTTGCTTTTCGGTTATAAATCGTTAGATTTGAGGCGAGGATGATATAACGCGATTCAGAGCCGCATTTTTTCTAATTTAATTTCTCGAGATATACATCTTAAGTCGGGCTTTCAAATTCTCAGGCGATGAACGCGTTTGTCACATTTTTATGTGCCCTAAATTCGAAGGGTGTGCCTCCATCCGGCAATTCAATGAATTTCTACTTTTGCACAAACTTTTTAAATATGACCAAATATCCGGATTTAAGCTATGAGCTGCATAGACATGGCATAGGCGCCTTGGGGATCTGATAAATATTGAAGTTGTATATCTGGTAGATACCTATTAAATAAGTTAAGAGACTTTCCTCCAGATTTAACGGCTCATAAAATGAGAGTATTGAAACATAAAGTACATACTGAGATTGACTGCTGAACTGCTGACTGCTACTGAAGTAAGTAAGCTATTAACTAGAAAAGGGTAACATATTTTACGCTGTAATGTGCACGTCTTTCTGTCTATATCTTACAAACGCAAGATATTCCAGTGGACAACTGTGGTTCAAGTGAAACCAGGTGATAGGCATTTTTACTAGAAGCCCATTGAGGACTATTTAGGTATATCTCAAGTTGTATGATTTAGGAGTTATTAAAAATTTTGTAATTTTCGACTAAAAATTTCTACTGTGTTAATGTTTTTAGGAGAATCTGTGAAATTTGGACGCAACTATTATGACACAATATGATAGGTACTAAAAATTACAAATTTACAGCTTAACAATAAAAATTGGAGTCGGAAAAACATACAATCAAAATAAAATATTTAATTCTCGAAAAATCGTTATAAAACAAAGTACAATAATGAGTTCCTTAGATTTGGGGTTCCAATTTTTCTGGAAAGAAATATAAAGCCTATTTCATGATAAGTTGAACATGACAGAACATAATGGTAACATGCCATACAGGGCCACCCACTGTAACTAATTCAACTTTTTAGATATTCATAAAAGCGGATTGTGAATAAATCTAATTTGTTCGTGAAGATATTGCCCGAAAAAAACAAAATACATAAATTTGAATTTGACCAGTGCGGATTCAAATAGGAATAGATTACAGGAAACTGGGGTGCAGTAAACGTGCTGTGCCTTAACCAGTGATAAAGAAGGAAACCACAAACACATAAAGTAAATTATTATTAAATCTAGCAAATATCTGCTAACGACAACTTTACAACTTTATTGTTTATAACTTTCGGACTAGTTAGTACTTGTTTATTCTTATAGACACATGATCCCCATCTTAGACATTAACAAAGTCGCAATTAATTCGTTTCTGTCATAGCACCACTGCAATATAAATATGAACTCGAACTGAAGACGTTTTAAAGTTACGCTAACTTAAAATGCTAAACCTTCAGAATTTTAATTACTTAAAAATCGATTGTAAGCAATGTTATAATAAAGGACACCCTTTAGTATCAAAATAGTCCTCCATGACTCTGTTTGCAGATCTGCGCCCTCTTGATGAAATTTATCATGGCGTTTGCGCCGAGCTACTGGTCGATCTCATTAATTACGCGTCGAATCTCGGACTTAAATTCAGGGACGGTTTGTGGGTTATTGACACGAGATTTCACAAAACCCCAGAAAAAAAATCACATGGCGTTAGATCACACGATCTTTATGGCCAATTAACGTCTCCGTTTAGCGAGATTGAGTGCACTTCGTCGATCAAAAATTGTACGAAGCTTGCGAGTTGTCTCCGCATAATTGTCACAATAATTGTAATGTAATTTCATAACAGTAATGCGTTAATAATCTAAACAATAGTAGATGATCTGTGCGAAGATTCAAGTCTGGCAATCTTGCAGAAAAAAATGGCGCGCAATTTAAAGCATGCCCTCTTGTTAGAACACACTTTAATACTACTGATTCGCCATTCGACTGGAATGCTGAAAATTCGAGAAGATATAGTAGGCCCAAGTCGAATAAGTTATTCTAGTATTTTAATATACTGCATTAACACTAGAACTACTGAAGGAAATATTGGAATTTTGTTTGTGCCATGTGATACAATTTTAAAGAAAAATTAAAATAAGATTATTTTCCTTTTAACTTCTTTAATGACTAATTTTTTAAAGGTATTTAAAATGATTTATGTTTTTTTTATTATAGGTATATGGATAACACCTATACAGAAAGTTAAAAAAGAATTAATAAAACAATAAAAAAACTCAATTAACGGCCACAAATGTGGCCGCTGTGCGTTTACGCATGAAATGATTCATCGTAATCTGGTTGCTAACATCACAGAAAAATTACACTTTGGTTGCAATACACTCGCTCAAAGGTTATGGGGAAAAGACTGCCCGAAACGATAATTGTACACATTTTTGTATATTTACGATTTCTTATATTATTGCACTAATATTAAAAATCTCGTTTTTGAATTGATACTGCATCTAAAAAGTACAATATTTTATCAAAGAAGCGACCCTTACGTAGAATAAAATTTTATTAGTGCTTCTATACGAAGGACTTATTGTTTGTATTGTTGAAAAAATCTGTAGTGAATTTGTAGTTCTCCAATCGACGTTAGTCTTTTTATGTTAAGAATAACTTTAATTCAAAAAAACCAGTTCTGTTGGAATATATTTCTTTTTATAATTAATCTTATAATCTTCGTGATTGATTTTAAACACATATGTATGGTATGTAACCCGTAATTTTGTACACTTCTGTAGTTTTAGTATAAAGCAGGAAATGTTAAAATTACTAAAAGTGGAAGAATTCTTCTATTTCCTTCGAGAAGCCAGTAGTCTATTGTGCATCGAGGTTAGAAAACCTTAAATTGCTCTCGCGTGCGGAGCACGGTTTATAGCCGAGGTGCACATACAATTTTTCATCACTAATGCTCGGTGTGGAAGGTTTTATAAGGTACGCTTGATGGCGCAAGGTGTCAATGCGGTATGTCTCGCTTTCTTCCAGGATAACAAAAGAGTTAAAAACCGACTTTACAGAACACGTGGGATGAAAACGTTATTTATTTTGTACAGGTGAAAGTTCTTAACATTTTAGGAACCAATTTAGACTCCGTAACGTCACACTTCAAGGTAAATTTATTGCAGTAGATTCACAATTTCCGTTTCGAAAGTTTGAATATATCTGGAGAGAAATGATTTGAATTTCAAAGTTGTATTACTATACTTGCAGATGGTGCAAGTATGTCTTCGCATTAAAGTTCGCATTAACCCAACCATAAACACTGTTTCGTCCCTTCTGTTCTCAATATGAAATCAGGTACTTTGCAGAAACAACCCCATAATTTTTAAAACATAGAAAATGATGGAACAGGAAGGAATCTAGCATTGGATTTTATTGTAAAAAATCATTCGAATGTTCAAAGTGGAATTTTTAAGAGAGGTCTGTAGCCCTATGTAGGCCTTCAAAATTGTTATTTTTTTAAAAATGTTATTTAAACTTGTTTAGTATATCCTACTAAAAGTTTAGAGCGAAATTCGCAGTCCTTACGAAAGTATAGCCTATAAGCCCTACTGACATCTGCTACTCCATCGAATCCGCGCGGCTTATCTTCGGCTAAAGCAGCTCGAAAGTGATATAAGGACGAGCTTATGGCCGAAAAGGAATTCTGCGAGGAGGCCGGGGGACTACTTTATGGCCATGGAATCACAGAAATCGATAGGTCATTTAGTAAACAAATTTTTAAGTTTTGAAACTTTAAATGTGTTTTTCTGAAAACAATTTTTTCCAAATGTCGTACAAGAAGTCAAAAACTATTTGATTGGTCATTTTGAAATTTCGCACGCTTATAGATCACATAATTACCTTCTATATGAACCTAAAGTTCCTTGAAAATTATTGAAAAACAAACTACTTCTTCATTAACAAATATAGTAAAGTTTTTATGAAAAATCGAACATTTTTTTTCCAACACGTACCATTTTTCGAAATTGCACTTTTCTTTGGACGTTTTAGGTTAGCGTGTAGAGTGTGTGTCTCTTAAAAATCTGGAACTTATCTAAATCTTATCTCTAATGTTTCATATCAACGCAGCAGACGGAGGTCGTACGGCATGGAACAACTGAGGCGGCAACCGTTTTTGAAGCAAGTGAGTACAGACACCATTTTTAAATATTAAAGAAAAGTACTTTTGAAAATTAAAGGATATAATAACATGCATATCAAATTTTAATTATGTAGAATAAATAGTTTCGATACAAAATTACCTTCAATATTCGCTTATTTTCGGCTGCATAAAAGGATCTTCCTCCTTAAAAGCAAGATGGTGTTTTTGGTATAGTTGACAAATTCCTCTTCGAAATCGGTCAAGATAAAGACAGAAATTAATTAAAAATTTAAATCTGATTACCGAATAATAAGCACGAAAACAATGACTTTGGAATGTGATTTTATTGATAGTACAAATAGTTCAAATATAAAAACTAATTCATATTGATTTTTATTTTCTTGTGTTGACTTTAATGCAATTAAGATTGCAATCCAAATCCCTGCTCTAGGTCTTCTCAGCCACCGTCCGTTCGTCTGCCTTACAATTTCTTTATCTTTCCAGTTTTGTAACAAAATTTTGCGGGCATGTCTAAGCTTTCAGTTAACCCAACGGCAGGTATGAATTGAAATTGCAAAAAAAAAACAAATGTTTTAATTTACCTCTCTCAATTTTCTATGGGTGTAGTGAAAACAAATACCCCAAAAAATGAGATATCGCTGGACAAGTTTGAAAAATTGAGTAAATATTCCATAGAACATTTTTCCATTTAGATGCATCATTCACGAAATACGACGCTGTAAAGTTGTATGCAATGTACTTAAATATGTATCTTAAAATAATTTGATATCATAGTAATTTATTCTTAAATCGAAAAATAAAAGAGTTGACATGCTTATGAGTTAGAAGCAAAATGCTTAAGATATAATTTCTCACGTTTTTAATTGGCTGTTAATTTGATTTTAATTTTGAACAAAATAGTAAAAAATAGAAAGGAAAAAAATAAAAGAAAAAAAGGTGTAGGTAAGGGACCCTGGTTCCTTAAAATGTTTTCTGTTTCTGTAATAGCTACAGAACCTTAAGTTAATTCGTGTCTGACACGGCCTTGACCGACTTTTTCTAACTAGGTTGACAGTCCGAAAAGTGGCTAAATTTATTTCTACATATTTTATCATGCATCAAGAAGGCCTTCAGTTTTGGGATTGTGCGATTCCATTAGTCTAAGATTTGAATTAGAGCTGTCAGCTAAATTTAACTTTTATATCGAACGTATCCTAAGGAAGGGTGTCGGATTTTGGACTACTTTTCAAGATTGCTACATATACGTAATAAATGTCCTCGGATTGCGGCGCACTGTTGAAGCATCGTTCAACAATAAAGGACCTTTGCTGTATCGAGACGGATATTGACAGCCCGACAAAGCAGTAGGGCTCTGCAGTGGCTTCTGGACGTCAGACTTGATTTGCCAACTCACTGACGTCGGGGCTCTGCTGACAGCGGCTGATGAATTGTTTGATATGTCGTTGGTTCATTAATTCCGGGAATTTTGTAGGACCTGTCCACCTTTCAATTGCGGCCAGGTGATAAGTTCAATTAGGACCATTTCAAGTCTGGTTTATAGAATTTCTATGTAGAAGAAAGCGACAGAAGTCACATGTTAAAATTTTCATTAAGTCCAAAGGTGAGAGGGTATGTCTGGCTAAAAATATGTCGCAAGGAGGTCCTACTGGAATTTCATAAATTTATTGGAGCCAGCAGCAAGGAATTCGACAAACAATTTGCAACCGAGCTTCGAAAGTCCTTCGAGAAACGACCTTAGTAGAGCCATAGTTGGGGATGAGGAGTGCTAGTCATCGGAATTAGATTTGCAAACTGCCGCCCGATTCCGCCCGGTAGCCGCACCACATACAGACCCGTTTGTATTCATAGCGGTCGCCCGCTGCTGCAAATTGGAATCTCAGTAATTCCCAGTTATTATTGGCTCGGATATAACCTTTATTTATTAGAATGTTCGAGCGCCGGCGAAGACAAAAGTGGCAGAAATTTGTTTCCAGGCAAATTGACATTTTCACTGCTCGAGATTTATTTTTATTGCCTACCGATTCGGGCGCCCAGTCGTGCAGTTCTAAGTTCCCGGCTGATGTATGCCCTGTGAGCCCCGGCTAGCGACTCCAGTTTTATTTGTTTACAAGATTTATCGCGGCGCTCCTTTCCTGCAAGGAGTGAATATTGAATTTCTCAAATTATTACCGAACTTGTTTTTAAACGTCCCGAATTTATTACGCTGTCAGGCGATTTACGTGTACATTCGGTTTCCCGCACCGATGGGGTTGCCCCTTAGGCATTTTAAGGTGTCAGTTGGGATTTGGCTTTAACCGATTCATGCCTACCTTGAACAGGTAGAATGTCGATCGATGTAGACCCGTTTTACAGTTCCTCTTACAATTTGATACTTAAAAAAGGAGAGTGTTACAATAATTCTTCATGTTCGGATATGTTCAATATTTTTTTAGCACCTTCAGAATGACCCCAAAAACACACCCTTAAAAGAATTGTTGGTGACTAATTCCCTCCTTTAATTAAATTTTTGTAATTTTCTTTAATGTACTATTTTATTTATGTCTTACTTCTATGCCCGATTAAGCAGTAAAAATCGTTCCTTAATAGATTTTCAGTCAGTTTAGAATAGAAAAATTAGGCATTTTAAAATACGATAAAATTCAGAAAAAATGTAAATTATGCATTTTAATAGACTTATTTTTTTTTCCTAAGAAATCTGTTTACGAAGCCAATTGATGACGTCAATTAATTGACAGTTTATGAAGATTTTCACACTAATAATAATGGCGACAAAAGAAAATTATTTATATCCAGGATAAACAACTTTTATACCACTGATTAAAGCTAAAAATGTGTCTAACTTTAGCCGCAGATTACGCCATAAAAATTCGCAAAGATGTTCGGCTATGTGTCCTTTGTGATTTCCCATTCGAGAAAAAGTATTCCCAAGAAGCCTCGATGTTCTGTGCATGTATCCTTGTCGTAGAATTAACCAATTCAACACTATGGTTGCCGGTACCAAGGATGTATCTCTGTTATATGAAAACCATTAAAAATGTATAATTTTCTTCTTGACATTGTATTCGACTTTTTCAGGGAAAACTTTTTTTTTAATTATATAAATGTAGGAATAAAAATGAAAATTATAAAGAAAATGACAAAAAATTGATTAGCAAATTTAATACCTGCATGTTTTTACAAATTTTTGCCTATTTTTGTAGTTAAGCACAAAACTGACCCCATAGGCAATATTTGGTTATTATTGTTTTAAATTCATTAACGTTTTTTAAAGAATACAATACTGAAGTTTGAATTATAATGATATAGAACTGAGAATAAAATTGCGTCATATAAAAGTAATAGTGCGTGTTGGAATTTATATGTTCTCTGAAAAGTTGCATTTTGAAATTTTGTGCTGTAAAAGAAAAACTAATAATCGTAGCTTTGTTCTATTACTTTTGATAATTTTTCTATATCCTACAAATTTTCTTTAAAGTCTCGGGAAATTTGTGTTTACAAATTGTGTCGAAGTTTGTTTGGGCTACTTTATAATAAAAATCGGGAATACTAGAATGTGAAGAAATATTGTAGACGAGAGTGGGGTAAAATTGAGAACGATTAAATATTTCATACTTGCTTTCGCCCCACCCCGTTCCGCATACATCGCACAGACGTGTTGAATGTCACACAGTGCTGTCACAAAGGATGGTACATAGAGGGGTTTCGCGCGAGTTATACACCTGACCACGTAACGTGACTTAAACGAAACCCTAACGTCGGATCAACCCAACACTTACAGTACTCCAGTAAAGCTAAAACCAATGGCCTGGTGAAGTCGTGAGAAAAGCTTACTCGGAACTGTTACCACAATTGAGATGCAAAACTTGCACTTGTAGCTGCCAAGGGTCAAGTTACTTTTTCGTTCCCATAAATTTTTCCGTTTCCCACAAAATTAAGAACTTCGAATTATAAAATAAAGAAAAGTCAGTCTGTCGCAAACCACCGAGATACCCCCAAGAAGAAAAAGAGTATTAACTTTTAAGTAAAGTAAGATTGTTGAGTTTTGGCTTCTAAAGAGTGATGTATAAAAAGTTAATAATGTTAAAGTTTGCTAAGAATAAAAATTGGGGTGTTGTTAACCAAGTCCCTCGCTAGCTTCTGCGATTTGGTTATAAATGTAAATCACGCGCTCGAAGGTGAGTACATCCAAAATCTTTTCTCACTTTTGTTATCAATTTCGTAACTCGAGATAATCAATGAAAACTTTGTTTTTTCTTGATTTCAGAGAAAACGTAGGTTGGGTTTAGGTTTAGGTTCAAGTGAATTCTCAAGGCACACATGGGCCAGTAGATGGCCCGTTGCGATTCCACCCGGGATTTTTGCTGTTCCCGTTCTCTTTCTCTATCTGGAACCCTTTAGATCCTTTGATGAATCGTGAAAAGTCTCTGATATCAACAGATCTCAATACCGCGAGGTCATCAAAGTAGGAGCTACCGACTGTCTATAAGGCAGTGTCCCGTGATTGTTGCTACCACACTGTGGATGGAGCTCGTCTTTAGCGAGGTTATCACTGCATCGTGCTGTGTTGAGCGTTGAGCAAACTTGCTTAGTGCTCAAGTAAGCATGTCCCTTCAGCTTGCTATCTTTTGTTGGCCTCTTTGGTGGATGCTTTCTTTATGGCAGGTTTGGTCAGCTTATTACTGCTTGGCTATCGATGAATATCGTCACTCCCTCTGGCGGTATTTTTACTTGATATAGCCGATTTATTGCCTCTTCGATCGCTACCGCGTCTGCTTGAAAAACACTGCAGTGATCCGGTAATCGGATTCAAGTTTCTTAAGGATTCAAAGTATGTTTTTAAATTTTAAGCCGTATTAGTTTTTAATTTGTGCCTAAAATTGTGTCGAAAATCTGTAACAATTCGTACTAATAGAAGGTCTGATATAAATTACAGGAAAAATGAAACGAAGTTCCAGACGTTTGTAGTTTCCGAAGAAAATAAATAAATCTGTTAATTTTTTAATATTGTACGAAACCCTCGGTGCTCGGGTCTGACTCGCAGTTCGCAGGTTTTTGTTTTTGATTTCATGTAGTTTTTGGTAGATTGTAGGTATTATGTTAAGCAACAGCAATTTTTTTCTCGGTTGCCTGCTTCAGGTAATTAAAGAGGGTAATTCGTGGTGCACCAATGGCGAATATAGCAAAGGTTACCTGTGTGATTTATATGGAATCAACTTACGAAATAGTTTAGGTACTTAAATTACACCACAGAAGTTTCTCTACTCCAAGAGGTATGGGTTAAATAGGGCTGATTATAATTAAATTTCCTTTTTAAATTTTAATGAACAAATGTTTGTTTGTTATGTTTATCTTGTAATAAGATTATCAAAGTTTATTTTTCAATAAAAGTTGATTAGAATTGTGATTTTGTTTGTTTGCTGCTTTTATTTGTAACTGTTTTAACAAAAGTAATAAATTATCCCAAAAGTTTTAAAAATATTTGACTTGTCTGTTATACTTAAAAAAGTCTTGTATAATATTATTTGCTTTTTTTTTTTAATCGATAAAACGAATTATTATTTTTTTGCTACCAATTTAGAAGTAGTTTATCTCCATGTCGGACAAATAAGTAATATATTAAAGATATAGGATAAATGGGAAAGTTCATTGCCTCAATGGTAATGAATTTGCTTTTTAAGTTGATAGCTTTACTATTTCACTTTTAATGCTTAAATATTTTTATGCACTTTAATTAATCTAATAGCTTTTGCACTGTAAAGTTGCATGCGCGTTATCCTGCGTAAAGTAATACATTTATTCCCTACTCCCCAAATATTGTTTAAATTTAGTAACATGTAAAAATATGAAGGAATAAATCTTTTAGATTGAGACATTTATAAAAAGGAGAATTTTTATTTAACAAGTAATGCCAATTAAACTGAATTTGAAAATTAAAATCTCTTTTACCAGTTTTTTAATTCACTTTCATAATATTTTATTTTTGGATATACTTTCGAATTACCTTGCTTAAAGCAGGTTTCATCAAACAAATATTCAGAATTTTGTACCGTGTAAATGCCATATTATTGCCACGTTTCACATTTTAGTTTACTATTATTTCCGACAATTATATTAAACCACCCACACCGGTGAAATTGCCAATCCACTCAAGTGAATAATTGCATGCAACAAAGTATCGATCTTCAATTAATTATGCGGGCGCGCGATAGCTCTGTCTACATCGTGGATTAAATAAACCGCCTGTGCGCTTTTTTCCGTGGATCATTAAGCTGACAGGGAGTTTAACGTCCGACGGCAAAGGACTGCTGGAAATAATAATGGCAATAAATCGACGGCACGTCATTTTCAAGCTCCTAACTGCTAGCTGAGAGCAGGTTTCTTTTTGGCGCGGTCGGTGCCTTTACACGGCAAACATGTTTCTGATTTTGTGCACACGAAATTAATTCCACGGCCTGCTAAGTCACTGTGCGGGTATTGACTGATTATTGACGGCTAGTCCATATTAGAGGACTTAGCGGAGTCTACCTGTTCCTTCTGTGTAATCTATTAATTTGGATTGAGACTTTGATCAATTATTATTCGCTCTGACTGACACTCCCGATCGATCGCGTAGTGTTCATTCCGGATTTACATAGTCAAGAAAACAGGAATAGTTTCAGTGGAAGTGTGCATAGTGTATGCTATGTTTAGTGCCTTCGCAAGTAGAGGAATTCGGAAGTAATAGAAATAACAAATTAGCAAATTTTCAGACGTATTCATAATTTTGAAAAAAAAAAAAATCTTTACAGACAGAATCCACAGGAATACTTTTTTCAAATGTTCAATTAGAGTAAAATTCTCAAACTCCTAATAATTAATACGTACATTAAAAGAATAGTGGCTGCTTTCGTCACTCCCTAGTTTATATTAGTCATTAAAGATTTATCATAGGTATTTTTGGAGTATTAACAATGTATAACAAGTGTCTGATTTTTTATGGATTATTTAAATCTAATATTTTTAAAGTTTTGGGTTCACTGGACCCCAAGCAGTTGGAGCTAAAAATCGTATATTTCTATTTCGAAAATGGGATTTCTAACGACAGTTCTGATAGCAGACGCAAGCAGACTTGATGAGATTGTAGGGTTCAAGAGCCCTAAAATTTATTTCAATTTTTGTTTTAAGTGTTTTTTTCTACTCCTACTTTAGTGTGCGGTTTAAAGGTTTAAAAAAATTAAGTTGTTGTTATTTTAAGCGGCAAGCTAATTCAGGCCATCTACAAGCTTAACCGAAGTCTAAAGTACGTGTATATGTACTAACTTTCTTTCGATTAGTTAAAAAATAGGCCCTTTAATTTGCTTCCAAATTTTGTTATATCACATATTTATGTGTTACGAAAAAAACTACGGAAAATTAAAGAAAATAGCGGGAAAGCTTAGATATCACAATTAACACTAAATTTTAACACGTTGATTGCCACGCACTTTTTATACGATGCACTCCGGAGGCCACAATAAAATGTCCGTTATTGATAAATAATACAGTGATAAATTATCAAATAATATAATAAAAGACGAGCATATTCTTATAAACAGTGTGGTTATTCCCTAATTATCCCGTGACCTCTGTTGTGGTGCGCTATGCTCCATTATTTTGCTAGATAATTTCGCAAAGTCCATCACTATGAATGCCGCCAACATGTACCAATATTCTTATTACTTTTGCCATTACACAACGATATTTTCTTTAAAATATCCTCAGAGCTCACAGTTCATTCAATATGGAATCATATGAGGAAAGTATTCCTAGTAACAATTTAAGGGAATATACTGTAATATTTGTTACAAGAAAAATGCTTGAAACTTGTTACTAAAAGGCCAAAAAATTACGCAAAATGTTACTACATGTAAGGATTGCGACGATTGCCATATCTTTCTTAAGATCGTTTTAATAAAGCACATCGGAATATTTAATTTTTTATATTATATTCTAAAAAAAATTTTAATTGTTAATTACCGGACCTTTTACTCCGCAGTGTTATTTATTTATTTACGTTGAAAAATTATTAAAATGAAACAAATATCTGAGAAGACCAGCGCCGGCCACTTGTGACCAAACCAGAAAGATGCTGCAGTATTACTAACGAAAAAGTTCGATTTTGGAAGTTGAGAAAACATGTAATGTGTTTTTCTCATCGTAAACTGCTTTAATTTTCTTTCTTCGAAAACACGTTGAAAATGAATCAACTGTGGCGAAATGCAAATATTATTTTTATTATACACATAAAGCTCGTTTTACACGGTAGATATGTTCCTTAACAAAGCGCAGGGTTTTTCATTAAGCGTGTCTAAAGTTTAAAATTGAATAAAAAGAGTTGTGTGCGACATATGACGAAAACTTTTATTGCGTATTAAAGTACATTCAGTACCGTTATGTTTTAAAAATGACATCATTCAAATGGCCTCCGCGGCTTCGTTTACAGGCCTCGATCCGAAAGGTCCAATTTTGTATGACTCTGTTGCATAAGTCGGGCTGGACCTCACCCAATGGTTTGAATGATGTTGTTCTCCACTTGGTCAATTGTTGTTGGTTTGTTGCAATAAGCCAGTGACTTAATATAGCCCCAGAGAAAAAAAAAGTCAGTAATCATGACCCGATACAGGCCGCCATTGACAGTCACCGTCTGGCCATTCTTGTTTCGGAAGAAGTACGGCCCACTGACGCCGCCTGACCAAAATCCACACCAAATAGTAAGTTTCTCCGGATACAATGGAGACTCTTGATAAAAATTCAAATGCGGCAATTATGCTTATTCACGAAGCCGTTCAACCAAAACTGTGCTTCATCACTGAAAATGATTTTTTCGCCAAAATTTGGATCCGATTCCAACTGCTCCAGAGACCAACCAGCGAACGTACGACGAGCTTGGTGGTCTTGGATCTTCAGTTCTTGCGTCAATTGGATCTTATACGGATGTATGATCAAGTCTTTCCGTAAAATTCTCCAAGTTGAGGTCGCAGATAGGCCATCTGCTTGTGCACAACGTGGAATCGAGAGGTTTGGATCTTCAGCCACACTTTCAGGAACAGCAACAATATTGTTGCTTGACCGCGCGTTTCTGCGTCGTACAGGGACTGCTCGATCAGCACCCGAACCGCTTTGGTCGAATTTCGCGATAATTCGTTGAATTAATCGCTCAGTTGGACAATTATTTCGGCCGTAAATATTTCGTAGCTCGCGAAAAGTTTGGCGAACAGAACACGAATTTTTATAATAAGTTTTAACAATTTCGACGTGTTGTTACACAGTGTAGCGCTCCGTGATAAAATGGTGACTATGACAGAACACAAACGTCGAAGAATAATAGCGCTTCCACCTGAAAGGCTCATTCATTATTGAAATAACCCTTTACATATGTAAAAATTTCAAGTCTATGAAATCTTCATATTAAAGGAACATATTTTCTTTGTCTAATTATTATCTTTCCACTGTATCTGAAATTTCCTTGGAAGAATTCAAGCGAAGATCGTAAGAATTGTTTTTGAAGTTAAGCTTATATCGAGTTTACAACGATGAAAAAATCTGTCAATTTAAGGAAAATAGTTTTTTGGCACAAAATGTTTATTAGTTACAACAAAATAAATGTTTACATATCAAAATCACAGATGGCAGGTAGTTTTATGAGATTATTCTATTTACAATGACTGTATTATTATTATATGTTATAATAAAAATAGAATTATCTTTCAAACTTACTAAGCTTTTAAACACAAAAGTTCTGCAAGTGCTGTCCTTTCTACATTTCGGCAATGGCAAAAACGTTCAAAAGTGTCGATTGAATACTTTTCCTGATAAAAGTATATAAATTAGTTCTTAATTTTAAGTCCAGACTATTGAATATATTATTTTTAGAAAGTTTTCATAAAGTAGAATATTTAGTGGTATTCTTTTAAACTTTGGCACAATCACACGGAATAGTGTGAACAAGATTTAACAATTGATGATTAATTGTGCTAGGCTTTGATTTGTCAAAGCCATGAGAATTAATACTAGGGAAATTTGCTAATTACACACTAGTATTTTGGCAAAATTCAAAGCATATCGGAAACTATGGCAAATTTAGAAAAAAAATGTAAACTATTATTAGATGTACTTTCATTTTTCGCAGAAGCAAAAAAGTCAAATTATTTTCCCTACCATATCATGCTACGCTCGTAGCATATTTGAATTGAACACAGGCAAACCTTACCGTGTTTAGTGCTTTTGTTTTACTGAATTTTTTCTCATGACTTTTTCTGCTAATATAAACCAAATAATGCCTTACATGTATGCTACTAGAGACTACTGTCTTTTCAAATATTCGGCGAAAGCTCACGAAGCGTAGCGCTGTGTTTTCCAGGAAAGACTGCTTAATACGCCAGGTGAAAATCATTTATTGACGCGTATTATGTCATAGGCACCTAGTATCGTAAATACTCCACATGCTATCGCTAGCACATTTATCAGGAATTGCAACTTCAGCGCTCTTTGTCTTCTGTCGTGTCTATTTGAACATTAAAAAGTTCATAAACTTCGGACATAAACATGTACCAGATGTTATCATCGTGTCGTTTGTGAGGAGAAAACTTTCGTCATTATTCTTTGAGCTTAATGGCGTAACTCATTAAATATTTCCGCGTTAAAGGAAATAAAGTTCTGGCTTCATAAAAATTCAAGCTATTATGAGAGATGTTTCCTGGTCCAAACAATATTCCGAAGCCTTAATGATCCTCATATCTTCCGGGAAATGAATTTTTGTATAATAGTTGGAATAACATGAGAATTTGCTTTGAGGGCTTCAACACATAATTTTAAAAATAAAAAGAGAATCGAAAACATGTTGGCTTCCATCGCACAGGAAGGTACCTCTTCCAGCCGTTCGTCTGTTTCAATTATAATTTCACAAAACAATGTCAAATTATGCACTCTGCAAGGTCGTCGTTTGAAACTTTAAATTTAATTAAATTGTTTTAAAACTTCAATTACTTCGGGGATCCAGTTTTTGTATACCGACCAAGTTTTGTTAGGGCTTTAGATACAGAAATGTTCAACAGAAATTTTAATACCTTGAATATTGTAATATTGTACTAGCAATATTAAAAGAGGATATTAAGAAATATTTATGTCTTTTTAAAAGAAATTTCGTGAAAAATTCCGAAGAATTTAAAATAGAGTTCTGAACTCTTGAATTTTTTTGCATAGCGTACGCATATATTTATTCATTTTTATTAAGTATTTAAAAAATTTTATCGAAATTACATTAATTCATTGGACTATCACTTTTCATATTTTTATTCTCCTATTTTCTATTAAAAGTTTAATAAAATTTATGGAAATTATGTTTAATCGCGTGTATAACGTTGCAAAACAAAGTTTCGAAAATTCAATGGAAACAATGGAGATTTATTTAAAAAACTACGTTTTATAAAAAAGAAAGCAAAGTAGCTTCGGACATGTTAATAGGGTTGCTAGTAAAGCAAATAATTCCACAGGATCATAGAAGGAGAATAATATTTAGAAATTATAAAAATAAAAATAAACTTAACACCGGGATTCGATTCTGTCCGTAGTTCGTTACGCTAACAAATCCTCAAATGGTAGTTGCGAGCTTAAGTCACGTATTCGTTCTAAATAAATCGCAAACCAGATTTTGAAAAATCTGTTCTAACTTATTTTATAAATTTCAATGTCTCATATTGTATCACCGCTAAAAATAGAATATTTGTAATGAAATTCTAGATGTTGACAAAATTCGTTCAGTGGTTTTTTAATTCGTACACAGAAAAAAGTTGCATGAATTCGGGAAGCAATTTTATTTACCTAAATATTACACAAAGCATTCATAAATTAAGCATAATTGATACCTAATATATTAAGATATTAAATTACCTTCTTAAGATATTTTGTTTCATCCAAATACCTAAAATTAGGAGAAGTTTCCATAAATATTGATAGGTAAAAATGAACTCCCAGTTAAACTATGCCAGAAAAATCGTTTGTTTGTTTTACCTAAATTTTGTAGTTTTTTGTGTCAATTGTTTCGTTTGCCTTAAAGTAAAATACGGACAGGTGCTACATCTTTTGAAATTTATTAAATTATGTGTTTCCTTTTTGTTCAAATAATTGTTGATGTTAATATCTTTATTTTTTCTATATTGACGTGTACTAGGATAAAAAGTACGTGATATTTAATTTAAAGCTATATGGTAATAGAAATTTAATTTAAATCCACTAAGTAATTCCGACAATAGGTAAACAAAAAACTTTCCATAGCCATAGGATGTCAAATGAATATTCCGCGGAGACATGGTTCCTGAACAATCTTGTTAAATGGTTTAGTGTGCTGTTATTACATTAAAAGTGTGCGCTACCATCAAAGCTCTTCTGGTAACACCCCTGATTGATATAAAACGTGTCGTGTCACGTTGCATACCAAGATATGTGTTATTATGTTGCACGTTTTGTTTATGTGCAAAACAACAAAAATCGTGCAGTTTTTCTTCAGACCTCACCTTGAACTCCTATTAAATTAAAAAAAAACTGCATATGAAAAAAGGTGAAAATTGTTGAATAGTATTTGCTGAACAGAAAAAAATGTTGGATGGCAAAATACAGCAAAATGTTCTGTACAGAAAAATATATGACGGGGAAAAGGATATAAAATACAGAAAAAAACAACTATTTAATTAGTATACACCTCTCGCAGCTTCAACCTGCAGTATATGCTGGCTAAATTTTGCTATCCAGCAAATTCGCAGCGTGCGGCACCATAGCTAACGCAATTTCTTCCAGTTTTTGATGTAGTAATTTTGTGGTTTCATTGAAGCCAGCATAGATTTCACTAACGAACAATCATTTTCACAATAAAAATACAAATTTGGGCATTCTCATTCTCAATAATCAATTTCCTACTGTTCTAACAAAATCTGATCAAATACTATAACTCTTTAATGTACCCGGTTTTCCTGAGTTGTCGACTATAATTAAGGAAAATTAAAAACTCGTACAACTATCTTCGATTATTTTAAATACTTATAGTTTTGCCGCAAAGATACTTCACTTCAAACACGTACTATGGTAAAATTTGTTCTCTTATACTCTTAACTATTTGTTCTATATTTAATTTAGTATTTTTTTGTCCTGTGATATTAATCACCTGCATAGGTATAAAATTGTTTAACACGTGCTATTCGTAGTGAGCTAGCATGTATGCCACCTCATTTGTCATTTGTCACATATGGTGTACGTGTGTTATTATACTATATTTCTTTATTTATATATTTTGCAAGATGCACCATGTTTTGCATGTTCTGCATTAAGCCATGTGTCACGTGAAAGGTGTTAAATGGTGTTTGTCATATGTTACGTTTTGCGTTACTATTTCAATGTACTCAGTGATTTTTTCGTGATGTCTGAGCATATAGACAAAAATATATTTCAGAAATGGCAAATATCGCTTCTTTGTAGATCTTTTATAGTCTACAGGACTTATTTTCCGAAAATATTTCTTTTATTCAGATTTTTTCACTTTTTCATTAAGAATTTCGGCTGGAGTCCAAGAATTCAAACATTACGAGTCATTCTGAAGTCTTATTTGTATTTATTCAAATTGTCGCGTAAATGAATTTGATCTTTTATTTTTCAGTGGTCGGATGTTTTAATTGCTTATTGTGTAAGTTTATGAAGGGTTCAAGATTTCATCTCATTTGTTGTAATTCAAAAACTCGCTTTGTGCATTAAGTCGTAAAATTCTCCTTTGAATTTTATTAATTCCTTTTAGTAAGATACTTTCCGTGGTGGTATTTGTGTTATTTTATCATTTCCCTTTAGCAATTCAAGATTTATAGCTGACATATATCACAACTCGGGTGAAAATAAGAGGCCGATAAAACGTCTCAATAGCATCGAATCTACGCCGACATGCGAATAACTATAAATCGAAACCAGGCCGAACGAATGGCGACGCATGGGCCTCAATTACACCAAAATACGCCTAAATATTAAATTTTTATTTTAAGAGATCGACTAAAAGTGAACAATTATTTATTTTCTAAAAATACACTTTTTTACAATAAAATACACTATAATCTCTTGTTATTACAAAACATCTATGAAAAATATTGTCAATAATTCATTACTTCGGAGTATATATTACTAATAGTTATTAAAAATGCAATATAATTTATAAATTTTGATAAGTATTTCTAGGTTATTAAAGAAGAGTGCAAAATATGATTGACATCGAAAACAAGCCGTCTTTTCTACGGAAATACGAATAAGTTTTCTGGTAATGCGTGCTGCACCTTTACACTGCTATCACTCAACTTGTCGGCGTGTTATAGGCCTATTTCCGTTGTCGATACATTTCAGCAATAATACATCGACGTCTTTTCGGTTTCTTGGCGGTCTTTAATAATACTCGGGTGTCTATCGGGCTTTAAATATACTTTTAGGCTGCTTTTTAGCACCCTTCTGGTCTGTACTTTTCAACCGGTATGAAAGTGGTCATCGTTAGAAGGCTTGGTTGCCCTAATCCTTACTTTGAAAACCCAAATCTTTACTTTGAAAACCCAACTGAGGCAAAATAAGAAATAATTTCAATCTTTTAAAAACTCTGTCTATAGTTTTGATTTAGTTAGTTACACGAGTATTTAATTTCAAATTAAAAAGAAATACATTTATTAAAAGATAATAAATAGTGTAATGATCTGTTAAAAAAAAACTTCGTGCAAGTATTTCCTACATTGATTGAAATATCAATTAAATCTATTCCATTGTTGTGAACAACTGAACCCAAAAAGTAGATAATATAATAATAATTTCCACCAATATAAAAACTCATTCTATGCAAACTGTTTCAAGAAAATGCGAAAACCTTAAATTTATCAGCAAATGGCAACAGTGGATTGGACAGAGGATTAAGATTTTAGTCGGGATCAGACCAAAAACTTTTCTAAATTCTTCCAAATATTTCATTTTAACTTCTTTTGGTCGATTGATTGTAGCAAAGCCCTTGATGGGTGCCATTTCAACTTAGTTTTTAGGTATTTTTATTTATTATGTATATTTATTTATTTTTATTTACTTTTATTGTTTTCAAAGGGTTAGATGGTGTCCTTACGTTAACTTTTGGTGTATTTTGTGTGGGAGTGTGCTGCCACAAAATAATAGCTCATGCTTAATTATTATTACTTCAAAATTAATTAGAAATTTAATATTCGAACATAAATATCCATTGTTACTAAGAAAAATCCAGTGTTCTCTATCAGAGAGTGGTGCGAATTCTAAATCTAAACCTATAAAAGTGCGAACCATAGTTGCGTGTGCATTCTTACGCGCTCAAAGTCAACTTTGTTACTATTTTTATTTCTATTAAAGGCACATTATTCTTTTGTTTAGCCGTTAGTACGTTTAGAAGAAAAAGAAAGACTGATGGACAAATTTGCCGACCTGGGTTATTAGTAAATGCTCGTAAACTCATTGATAGTGGACAATCTAGACGCTTAGAAGCTGAACCTCAGAGAAAGCCAGAGTCTTAAGGAAATGTCTTAAATGGCTTCAGCCTGCCACTAAATGATCATTCTCTTTGTTGTTTTGTGTCATTAAGTCACAAGAAAATAATAATAAGAATTTTGAATGCATAACAATTTGTTAAGTAATATTTGAAGTTTAATATTAAATAAAGATGATTGGATAAGTAGTCATATATTAAAGTGCAATATTTGCGATATATGACATTTTATTTAAAAAGTACCCTAATAAAAATAATTCTTTCTTTGTTACAGGTACTCCTTTTTAGGTACCTGTCGGTTAATACCTGTAAAATGTCATAAAAGTACAAAAGCAACTGTGATTTTTTAGTACAAAGATTTATAATGGCTTAGTAAAGAATTTAAAAAGGGTATCTGTTAATATAAAACCGTCGTAGCTTGGACCATTTACCTTTTACGGGTATCCGTTTCCATACCTGTAACTAGAACTTGTCACCTGGAATTGATGCATCTACGTACATAAATACAAAGGAACATTTTTGCTAGGTATTAAAATTAGTATTACAAGGAGAGGTGAGAAAATAATTTAATACTTTTACTTGAAAAAATGCACGCTGAGGTAGAATTAGACCTTTTATCAAACCAGAACCATGTTCATGTCTTCAGGGACTTTTCCGGGGTACTATAACTTGAAGTGTGCATGTATAGATCTAGGGTTGACATTTTATGGCTGAGCGTGCTGACCGTGTAGGGATTTTGTCTGCCCCGGGCGATAGATGATCTAGAATTCAAATCTCTATTTTTTCTATTCAAGACACAAATTTATTTTCAGAGTTTTCGTTGGAGGGGGTAAATGAAACTGCGATAAATGCAGCAGGAGTTCCTTGCACATGGCAGGAGTGGTTTTGAAACTCCGGAGCTCCATTTAAAATAATAAACTGAACGAAATGGAATCAAATCAACATTTTTGTTCGTTATTGCATTACAGTCCCTTTGTGTGTAAATAATTTTCAACCACAGTTTGCAATAAATAAATTAAAACGGATGGACAGCCCATTGTGCTCCAATTAATGCATGCACGCGCATTTCGCGTTATTTAAATAAATTTCAAATATTATTACCGAAACGTGTTCCCGGCAAGCGAGGTCGATATAGAACTGCTTGTCCCTTCCAAAACAAATGTACCATTACTTTGCTATTTAAAAGCTCACCACCGCTCCTTTGTGGATACAAATGTACTTTTTTATCGTTCTTAAAAGGACAAAGTGTTGCAATAAAATCCTCAGATATGGGCAATCAAAAACCAGTTTGCCGCCAAGAGGAACATGGAAAGATTTCACATATCCGGGCCCGGGGGCTACAGTGATATCGATGTAATTTTAAAAAGACAAAGAAACGTGGGAATAGGGGTACTACGAAGCTCGTGTTTTGGGTTTCTGTAGCGTTTATTGCAAGAGCTGAAATGTATGGACTTCGGAATAACTTTCGGTCCGTGGGGGGCTGAATTTGGGTTAAGGGAACGTCCTTGGGCTTCTGGTTATGGCATTCAGATATGGTTCACTTTAAGATTCTCTCTTAATTCGGGCGTATATTCTCCACGTCATTAATTCTCGGGATTATGGCTTTATACAAATCTGTTCCGGTTGGTAAATTTGCTTACATCTTCCCATGCAAAGTAGTGTTTATATTGCTCTTTTGTAAAGTATTCCTATTACGTAATTAGGCAAATTTGCGGAAAATTAGTGGAAAAATATTTCAGGCAGAATAAGTTATTTGGATTTTTAAAAGTAATGGAGTGTTGGATTGTACACATGTAGTATATCATACAATTGTATGTTAAGGCAAATTAGTTCACTTTTTGTTATAAAAATAGATTATTATATTAAATTTTAAAATGAGTGTAAAATCCGAAAATATCTTTGAAAATACCTTCACAAATGCAGGTATTTTTTTTAGTTTTTATAAATAAGTCGTAGTTGACTTGCAAACATCGTTCACAGAAATTAAGAACAAATTAAGTCAGTTCTGTTAAATATGCCTACCAATTAATCCAATTAATGCGCTTGTAATTTTTAATATGGAATTTTGTTTGGCTTCCGAGAAATGAATTTTTCCAGATGCATAAGGCAAACCTAAACTTGTCTAAAATATCGTAGTATAAAAATTATTTTTAATTCTCAGCGTTTACCACTAGGTATAAAGGTAAATCTTAAAATATCATATGTTTAAATTAATATTAAAAACAAACATCAACTTCCATTGAAAATATCGCAGTGGAAATGTGCAAACAATAAATTATTTAATTTTTATTGGTATTTAAAGTAATTAATTGTTCAGTAAAATAAACCTAATAAAAAATAATTACGTTAGTTTTGGAAAGCTAATAATGTAGATGTGTTATGTTTTTATCGTAGGGAATTTATAGTTAATTTTTTGTGGAAAAAAAAAGTACATATGAGCTGATTTAGAACAGAAAAAGCACAATTAAAACATGTACGTTTATTAACATTATTTTGGAAGAAGTGATGTTGCTATTTATAGTGAAATATGAAGTAGGATTTACTAAAACACAATATTTTGAAATTAAATTAGGTTTTATGAAATTAATTAAAGCAATTTAACAATTTACTTAAAAAAAAAACGAAATTGACCTAAATCAGGCAATAAACTTGTTTTGGTGGCAAGACTAGACCTTGAATGTGGACAGCGGAGATAATTCGCAAGGAGTGAAAGCGGGATCAAGCAAAAATTCAGATGCAAGAGCAGGAACTTCTCAGCAAAGGAAGGTAAAATCTAATTTAAGTTCTATTACAGTCCCAGGAACCTCAAGAGATCTGGAACCACGTGCAACAAATTCCTCACTGGACCTCAAAGTACGGGATGTTGTAAATCTACTTCAACCGTTTAGTGGGAACAATGGACGCTCCGTTAATTCATGGTTCGAACAGTTTGAAGAAATTGCGGTAATGTTGACCACTTGAGTGCTGAGCATATTTTATTAGCATATGCCAAGATTGCTGAGTAAAATTTGGACTAAGGGAAATATTATAATGGTTTAAAATAATTATAATTATTATTATTACTTCATATTAGTGTAAGTATTAAATACTTTGTATTCTTTAGGACCAAGACAAAACGGTCACATACATGCCTGCCAAGAAAACGCCATGAAGCCCCCTCCTTACAACGTGCGCTAATCAGTGAAGATAGCCGGCGTAATTTAGGTCCAGGTAGCTTTTCCAAACCGAAACTCCCCTTGGATATAGGTGGAATTCCCGGTGTGATTTTCTTAGGCAACCATTCCTTTTCAACTCTTTCAATTATCCTTGATGTGAACTGAAATCTGCTCATTCTTTTACGACTTCTGTTAAATGAATATAAAATACATGAGTTCAATACCACTCTACCAAAGATTTTGAATACAACTTTCTTCCAATATTTTAGGGTTCTTCATTTACCGAGGTAAGCATAAATCATTTCTCAGCACTCAGACGGTTAAAGTGGACTGACATCAAAAGGTAGTTCACTCGAAAAGAATCGGTAGTCCCAAAATTTTCATATGTAGAATCTCACATAAACCCTGCCTTGAGTTAGGAATAATTCCAGAAAAGAAGGAAATTCTAGAAAAAAATTTGTAAACTGGACATAATGAAAGCTATAGGGAATATATTGATAAAACGCAGGAAATTGCATGCTTAGCTGATGATGATGATGGCTAAACTAATTTTAACAAATAAATCGATTTACAGATCGTGATTAATTTTATACAACGCGACAAGTTTGCAAGTACTGAGGGAAAGAATGGAGACATATAATAGCTCAAAATATTTTCAAAAATCTAAACCTAACTCCAATTCGGCGCCCACTAAAAGGAATCATTGCTTTGATTGCGGTTCAGTTGAACATTTAAGGAAAGACTTCACTGTGGGGACTTAGTGTTTTATTCGCAATGGTCGCGGACATATATCAAAGACTAAACAAAAAAAAAAGAAACGAATTTAATCAAAGCAAAAAGATATTAAAAATAGCAAAGTTAACGGGTATAATTTAGGTAAGATTTAACATTTTTACGAGAAGACGCGTTTGAACAATTAAAAGACGAGAATTTAATTAAGCATAAAATAAATTTAATCGGTTTAGGAAAGGGGAAAACCCAGTTAATCGGGTGTTTTGAGGCAAATTTGAACATTGATAGAGTAAAAGCTAAGACTGTTAACCACGTCGTACCGTACAACGCAATCAGAATGCAAAAACCAAAGTTATTTTGGTAAAGACACAATTGCATTTCTTGAAAGTGAGTCATCACCGGATAACGCTACGGCTATGAACATAAACGTAGAAGTAAATGAGGTAGACGTCGCGGAAAAATATAAAGAATGTAGTAAATGACAGAACATTCATTAAGATGGGTATAGTTTTAAACAATTAATCACCTCTCTATTCAAGTCCAAAAGGGCCTCCGCTTCCGAAAAAGTTGGTTGTGAAGCAACAAGTAGAAGACTAGCTTAAAGAAAAAAATTATTTGCCCCTCCGATTCATCTTTCGCGATGAATGTCATAGTCACAAAGAAAAATGACGGATCGCATCGTCTGTGCATTGGCTTAATAAACAAAGAAGTAAGGAACTTTTCCCGATGCCAGTAGCTGATCGAAGACTTCGACCATGGGTACTTCATGTGTCTTTAGAAAGCAGGAAATAAAGCTTCCATTACATTGGGGCTGTATTTTCGGCCTTAGGAATGCCCCAGCCGCATTTTGCAGGTTCGTAGATGTATTTTGAGTGTGCATATTTATATGGACGATCTTATTATCTCGTCAAAAGAAGAAGAAGAAAATATTGACAAACTAAGGATGGTTTTAAATGTGGCCAAGAATTGTGGTTTACAAATAAACTGGTAAAAGTGCAGTTCTTTGAAAAGAAGAATAGAAGTTTTAGGTCACATTATGGAAGGTTAAGAGGAAAAAATCAGGGCTGTAGAAAACTTTTCAGACCTGAAAAATATCAGAGATCTGGAGATCGTTTATTGGTTTACTGGTTTCTTTAGGAAATACATTTCAAACTACTCGATCATTGCAAATCCATTGACCACACTACTAAAGAGACGAAATTCATTTAAAATAGAGGCGGAAAAAAGAATCGCTATAGAAAAGCTTAAAGAAGCCTTAACTGTAAAACGCTGTTACATATTTTTCGGCAAGGTGCGAAAATGGAATTACATACGGACACGAGTAAAGTTGGATGTGCTGCAGTACTCACGCAAATAGGAGATGATAATAATTTTTCCCCTGTCTACTTTTACTGCAGAGAAAAACAAATCTTCTGAACAGAATTATTACAGCGCTATATTTTGGAAGTAATGGCAGTTTACTTGGCGTTAAAAAAATTCCGCATTTGTCTTCCAGGAAACCAGTTTAAAGCCGTAACGGACTTCATTGCTTTCCACCAAACTATCGAAAAACAGGACTTGCCAGTTGCAGTATCAAGGTGGATTTTATTAATGCAGGAGTTTCGGTTTGAGGTAGAGCACAGACCGTGCAAAAGAATGCGGCATGATTCCTTAAGTGGTAATCCCGTCGTATACGACATGGAAAATGAAATATTGGTTCGCATAAGGAAGTCTCAAGAAAAAGACGACTTTATTTTAGAAGTAAAATAAGTCCTTAAGCTACGGAACTATGATTTAGATTTAGATTCTTATTTGGAAAAGGACTCAATACTTAAACACCTGAATGACAGAAAACTTTTAGTTATTTTCTAAGCCACAGAAAGTGAAATAATTCGTATGAAGCACATCAACCAGAAATATTTTATCTCAAATCTCGGCAAGAAACTATTGGAAATAGGGTTAAATCTTTGCTGAGTAACCGAAAATTAGGTAAGCAAGAAGGATTCTTAAATGCTTTGGACAATGGCGAAAAACTACTGGAGACGTCCCACAATTAGTTATAACAAATTTGTATGATCGATACCCAATAAATTGTTTGAAATTATAAAAAAATAAAGGAGGTAAAGCACGTTATTAAAATAATTTAAAAAAATCTACCTACCAGTTTTAGTTGTTTCATTTTGTATGAGATTAATTAGGTGTCGCATTTTATATACCTGTTTTCAGAATAAAGTTTTCCTGGAACTAGAAATTTTGACCCGTTTTATTGCTCATATCTTTTGATAGGTTAAAATTCTTGGGTGAGAAAAAACGACGAACGCGGAAGGAACCAAGTGAACAACGACCAGCTGTGACTTTATGAAGTCGTGGTGCTCCGATGACACGTCGTTCGACGCGAACGGTAACAGTATGACCGAATATAGGACCGAGGGACGAGGACTCTTCCTCGTTATAATTGCTGAGCCTAAACACAGTAGATACTCAGTAGATTTGCTTATCACAGTCAAAGTTGAAAACATCACGGTTGCCTTTATCACAGTGTTGCACTCGAAGTTAGAGTTGTTCAGTAGTCAGTCAGTCGAAATCCAGTGGCTTGTATCAAATGAAGTAATAATTTTTTCAAATATTTTTAATATACAAATGTGTATATAAAAAGACAACCAAAAATGGCCGTCACACCTAGTTTTGTTTAATACATCATAACTTTTAAAAGAATCAACAAACAGAACAAAACAAACATTTCACAGATTAAAATTAAGATAGCATTGAAAAAATTTAAAAAAAAATTAATAATGCAATTAAATTAAATTTTAGGAGTTGTGTCTGATTACACATTTGGGACAAATATCATCTTATATGTAACTCGTAAGGGAGAATATTTTTATGCTTTTATTTTTTGTTACCGTAGATAGAGTAACCTTAATTTATTTCTAAACTAAAAGTAGGGTTGTCAATAAATAATAAATAATTTTTTTAATGGCAATGTGTATTATTGGAAATTTAAAATTTCATACTCAATTTTCAATGCATCCACTCGAAATAAAATACATATCCAAGAATTTTACAGGTAAACTTTTAACACACAATAAAAGATTGCATTTTGCTCATCTCTACAGAAACACCTCTGGATTATCTTTTGTATTTAAATCGATTAAATCTTCGCTGAAAATCGTCAGCATGTCTCCTTTGACGTTTTTATGTGAACCAACACATCTTTTATCCACGTAGGTAGATACAGGATGCTCAATGACAGAAATAATAGTTTCAAAAACTTCAGGATTGCATAAGCTCAGATAAATGTAAAGGACATATTTTTATGAAAAAAAAAACAAACATTTACTAAACCACACAAACCTCTTACGTAAATTTGGGTCGATTTTGGCTATTGTAACAATCCTCACTTTCGTGTTTCAAAATAAGAAAGATTTTAGAAGTGGGAAAAAGGTTACATTCTGTTTGATCTGGAGAAGACCAAACACTTTTACGTGATTGGGATAATCTAAATGTTAACTCCACAAAACTTACAAAAGGAAGAATAATTTGAATGAATGAAAAAATACACATTCATCTTCGGAAAATGAATAAGATGCAGTACGTGAGTCGATTCTTAAATGGTCCAGTTGTCGTTTGCTGTGGGAATTATCTCGATTTAAGCGATACACGCAATCTTGTATTTTTCGAATATTCCGATGACGATAAAATCCAGAAATAACACGGTAGTAAAATTACCAACGAGGATATAAAATAAAACAAAGAAGAGTGAAATTAAATTATGGAACTATTAAGAAATTTTCGAAGCATTATAAAGAAGTTTTATTTTCTCAAAAGTGAATCGTCACCAATTTTAATATGTCTTACCATCTTACTATAAAAAAATGGAAGAATTTATCGCAGCTTGCAAAGAGTTGTAAAATATTTAAGAAGAATCGTAAATTAAGTGCACTTCTTACAAAACCTCAACCCTCTAATTTCTTTAAAAACTTTCGAAAGTCTCGCACGTACTTAAGTCGTAAACTGAGAATCATAAAATTTCCCCATAGGTATCCCTTGTGGACGATTCCTATCCGAAACTAGTCATTCCTTCATCCACCTTCTCCTTCACCTTTTCGAAAATTACATGCCGAACAGATAACCGGTGGTCTCCAGTGCATACAAACTTTCTTGAAGATTACCACCGAGTAACAAGCGTTCTCGTTCCTTCTAACCGAGCGGCATTGCAGGAGCTTAAGGCGTCACATGGCCTTCTTCGAGCACCAGTGACATACCAACAAAATTCTAGTAATTGGGAATCCACTTCGGAGACATTGAACTCGAAGATATGTGCCCGAGAAAACTTCTGTCGAAGAAATTAATGGCAGTGTCTAAATATTCAGGCTGAAGTGCTGTCGGGAGCAGACTAGTGATTGCATTTCTCAGCCCTACCTCTGACAAATTAATTGTTTGCTCAACTGCTGAAAAAAGGATCCACCAGCGCGACTTAATTGTTCCTTCCTTGGCGTGCAGGCGTCCTACAAGGGCACGATAGGTTTTTCCGACCGTAACGTCGTCAGCATATTTTCAAGAACCCTGCAGCGGATGTGTCGTTTGGATATGTTGGACAAATACATCGTCAGTTTCAATCGGCAACTGCTTCTCCTGGAGTAGTAGTACTTTTATTTTTGAACGTCTTGAGAAAATCTTGAGAAAACGCTTAAAGAAACAAAATCGTAAGAGGGCGACCACTTCGTGCTGAGCGAACCGTTTAAGATGCGTTTCCGTTCGACTTGCCGCCACTTATTTCGCATAAGGAAACGAGCTGCAAAATCAGTCGCTCGGCAAAATAATTTCAAACCCTAAACCTAAACCTAAAGTAGTAAGCTTGAGGTTTTCGGCGCAGCACATGCGGAAATTTTTCCATAAAGTGCTTTGAAGATTGTATGCGAATAGAAAGGTAAGAGGACGTTTACTGCACTCTTCTCGAGCATAATCTTAAGATAAATATGAGGAAAACACACATTTCGTCTGGCTCGAAGAGGAACATCTGGAGACGTGCTCGGGCGCTGTGCACCGCCCTCCTGAAAATGATGCAAAATGCATGTACTCCTCGAGCAAGAGCTCAGATAAATTATTTCTTAACGGCAGCAGAGAAAGGAAGTAAGGATGCCTACGAGGAAGGAGATTGTCTAAGGTTAGTGCAAAAGAAGCTGAAGCACACGCCACAAACTGTTTCCAATTTGTCATTTTGCTCGGTATCAAGCCACACTCGGGTGATTTTGATAATGTCGCTCTAAGCATGTGTTCATTCGGTGCGGTGCGGCGGTGCAGCCGTGCGGCGATACGGCGCAATGGTATTTTAGCTTTTACCCTTTTTGCTTATTGATTCTCAAATTTTCTCCGCTATTTTCGCGATTATTTTCTCCAATTCGTTTTTAAAGTATTAAAATTAACTTAATTCAGCGAATGTAATTGCAGTTTTAAAAATCCGATCTCTGTATCTCTTGAGTTAAGCAGGTATAAGGTACCTTCATCTATCTAAGGAAAACGGTCGGGCTCGCCTATAACTAGTAACTTAATTTAACGTTTGCGGTGGAACTATTGTCCTAAAAAAATAAAAATTTATTTTTTTTTGTAATATATATAAATGTGGTTTTCGTCAGATGTGGACTTTCTTGTTTTCACAAAATGGCGGACGTTGGAAAAATATTTTCAGTTTTTGTTGATTTTTTCTGCTATTGAGGGGGCTCAAAAAATAATAATTTTTAAAAAGAGATGCTGCAATGTACGATAGCCGTTCCGATTGTGAAAATTTTCGTATTCTAGTTTTTACAATTGAACAATTATATCTAAAGTAATGAGCCCCGTCTGGTCCAGAAAAGGTGTTTGGAGAAGAACGCGATTGAAATTTTAAGTACGTGTGTTGTGCTACACACACTATTTCTGTTCCTCTTAACAGGCTATAACTTCGTGATAATTTTCTAGTTTCGACCTAAAAATTTACACACATATTTTTGAAAGTATGCATTTTCAGGAAATCCAGAAACAAGTGATTTTTTTGTCCCATCACAGTGGGATGCCCTCCTTAATATATTCCCATATCACAGGTAACTAATTCAAAGTAGGTACCATATAACATATTAGAGGTTATTAATACAGATTAATCCTTGAGCCCCTCACTTGCCTAAAGGTTTAACCTCATAAGTTAGAAAGCGAAGAAAATTGAAGAATGTACGAAGCTTCTTTAAAATTTCTTCTAAGTACACCCAAGCCTGTTTGTGCGCAAGAGATACGTAAAACTTATGGGTAAATACGATTCGAGTAAAAAGAGATATTAATTTTATGCTTATACAAGTTCTGGACAAAAGTGCGAAAATTTTCGAGGAGTTAACCGGTTTAGTCTGTAAACAATTCATTGACCATAGCTTTTTGGAGGAATTTTTATTTCTCTATTTTTCCTGTGATTTGTACTAAAGCAAAAGAATTTTACTAAGAATTTAATTGAATACAATCTTTTCTTCCAAAATGTTCAGGATTTAAGAGCAGTTTCTTTTCAATTTGTGGTGTTTACTAAACTTTAGTTTAACGTTGTGTTCTTAAAAGTTTGAAATAAACGTAAAAGAAAATAAATGACAAAATTTAGAAAATAACAAATACCTTGATTTACATTTCTTTAACTAACATCGCATTGGTTCATTCTGACCCATATTTATCCATTTGGGTTCCTATTACAGTCGTGAGTCTACCTTCTGTTTTACTAAATTTTATATTTTTTTCAATTATAAATTTTATATTTTTTCAATTATAAATTTTAATATTTTTAGTAGTAAGCCAATTTCTGCATTTCCATTTATGAAATCTATCAAAATATCTTTCAAAATCGTAATATCACCTGCGTTAAATGAAAGACTTCATTAAAAACAGGTTTATAGGTTTCTTTTCAAATAATTTTTAATTGCGCTTAAAATTCGCTTTATACATTTACAGAAAAGTTTAAAAGAAACTTTAAAATATTTCACAATAATTTATTACAATTAATGTGATTTCAGTATTTTACAGTATTTTTGCCTTTGTATTTAATTTTAGGCTTAAAATAGTTAAAGAAAAAAAAAACACTAAATCAATGTATTAACTGAGAATAAACAGCCCTAAATTTACACGGTATTCGTATTGCACGGTTTCCATTTAACACAGTTAAAGAAATGCACTTCAGTTTAACGTGGTCAGTCCAAATTTGGAGAGAATTAAACATTGATCTTAAGTATCGATATTTTACCTACTTTTAAAATAGATTCATTTTTCAGAATGCGTTGATGTGGTTGATATTGGCGCCTGTGTTCAATGAACAGCGAGGGAGCCAATACAATTTTCTCCAGAATAGGGGAGTGTGTTGGACAACTTATGAGTAAGTTTAGAATTCAAAATACTTTGTGTTTATTTGTTTTCAATAGAAAAAGATAATTATTTAATAAAAGTATATGATAGAATTGTAAAGTTTAAAGCAATTTTCTTATCTACATCAGTTGGAAATTAGTCTAGAAAGAAAACCATGAAAATTGGGTTGGCTTGAGGAATATGAGCAGTCAATAAAAATGCCTTCTTCCGATACCTTAATTACAAATGACGTTTGTATGAGCACCTTAATTGCAGGTATCTGTATTAGTCATCTCCGACCCTATCGCAGAGGGTTCCTGTACGGGCGGGCCTGATTAATTCAATGCCAGTTAAACTGATTTTGGCACAGACCATTTGTGCCGCAGAATTATCTCATGCATTATTCAGGGAGCTGTTGGTGCACTAATTTTGAAAGGCATGAAACAGCAGAAATGCATTGCAGTAAATATTTACAGGATCGCTCCTGTGCCCGACATCGTCCTCCTGGCAGGATTGCTGGGAATCGGGATCGGAGTACTCAGAAAATGGGCTGTCGTGCCGCCTACTGCCAGGTCTAGGGCCCCGAAAACCGAATGCTAACGAACCACGTGATGGTGTTAATCGCATTTCGAGATATAATTACGATAATGTTGTGGCCTCCTTGTCTTGTTTTGGGAGTGGCACCACGTGCTCTTACTTAGCTCGAGTGTATGCCTCCGTTACCACTTAAGATATTTGCTTTCCTAAGAACAATTCAGCACATCACAATGGAGACTAAAGTCTGGAAATTGTTTTCAAGCAAATTGCTTAAAATGCTTCCTTGAACTGCGGCTTCATTTGCGAGAGATCTCCAACCCCTAATGAAAATAATTTCTGTTTGCGAAGGAACTTTCCAATGACCATGTCAGTGATGGGTCGATAAGTAATTACGGCAGGCGATTGGCTTCATCAACGAGGACACGTTGATTACAGAAATTATTTCCTATTGAGTAGAACGGGGTAAGAGATGGCTTCCTACAACGTGTGGTGAAAAATTACGGAAATGTTTCTAGCCTTTAATTTGCAGGACATCATAATTGAAAAAAAAACAACACGATAACTTGCTATCAAGTTTAGTAATTACGTAGATTTTGTTATAAAAATATGCAAATAGTTTGTCGCTAATTTAGTTTAGAAAAAGGTTCCATGGAAAAGCGTTTACAAAAGTAAATTATCTTCTTATTCAGTTAATATTATCAAATTAACTAATAGTTAAAACCATATTTTAACATAACTTTTACTTTTGTTTTTAAATTAATTAAGTATATTCAGTTGCTTTGACTTTTAATGTTACTCATAAGTCCCGCGCGATGAATGTAATTCGAGTATATTTAAATACCAAGACTTTTGCGTGATCAAAGTTACAAATATCGTTAAAAATTAAAAAATATATCTCATAATATAAAATTTGCGCTGGAAAGTATTGGTACCCTGCACGACATTCTCATTTTAAATGAGCTAAATTTTGTTTCTCTTATTGAAGAAGAGTAGCGGCAATTTAAAAATACTTAAAAAAGTTGAATTTGTGAGTTTTTTAAACATCCTTATTATTTCAATAATTTCATTAATATTTCTCTTTTTGAATATTTTTATAACCACACTTATTAACATTATGGAAATTTCATTATATTTTTATTTGAATATATGAAATACATTTCGTGATAATTTGGGATATAAAATGAGTTAAATTATAATTTCAATAGTTGTACTATAACAAGAAATATTTTCAAGCTTTTGTATATTTTCTCCGTAAAAATCATTGGTCAACTTGATTATAATTCATAATTATGTAACAAATGGGTCAAAATAATAAAATAAACCAATGTAACAGTTGTTTCAATCAATGACAAATATTGAAATTAAACAATAAAAAATAGTACATTCAAAAGCACTTTAACTCGTTAAGTGAATTGTTGTTTTCAACAAATATTTAGCGCTAGAACTTGCAATGTATGATTTGAAATAAAGGCACGGACATTATTTTAACAAGCAAACTTAGCAATGGAGCGGGGCTCAATTAGCTCAAGCTCAGATTTGTGCAAATATTCCATTTTAACTACTGGTTCTTGGTTGATTTCGCTTTATTCCTTGGTATGCACCACTTTAATAGTTGTTTTAAAGGTTTTAATGTTATCTCAATACTAACGCACAACAATTTTTTCTTAATATACAGTAATTAATTGTCTGTGCAAAAAACCTCTCATAAGTCTATAACTACTTTAAGAACTTAACTACTTGTTATTTGAGAAAAAATATGAAGTAGAAGGAGTCTCATTCCATTCTGAAAAGTCTCAAAAGCATGAAGGAGTCGAATGTTAAGTGAGTTTATCACTGTTTTTTTAAACTGAAACGAACTGAAATTAAATTGCAGTTTTTGAAAAATATTTATACAAAAATTTAAATTTAAAAAAAATTATATTTCTTATTCCTTCTCATTGTGCCTGTATAAAACATCAGTTCGAAAAATTAATAATTGTAATAATAAATCAATCATTTTGATAGTTCAAACTAGTAAGTAATTAAGTTGACTGAGTAATAAATTTACTACATGGCTTGTGTTTATAATTAATTATTAATTTAGAAAAGATTAATTATTGAAATTTTTGTTTATACTAAATTATAAAAAAGTACTACAAAAGCATACAATCCAAATGATTTAAGTTTATGAAAATAGTGAACTCTTTTAAACTATTCAACAATTATGAACGAATACAGAAATAGTTTAATTAATAATTAATATAAATATTCCGAATTTTAAATCTTGAAAAATCATTTTATTTTTCTTAATGGCACTTCAAGAAAGATAATATAAAGAAACTTTAGGTAATATTTCAAAGTAGAAATTTATAATTAAGTATAAAATACTTATAATTATAATTAGATATTTAAATAATGATGGTTATACAGGAAAGTATTTTTATTGTTTTCTTTTTTTTTGATAAACACTAGTTTATTGTAACTATTGTTGGTTTTTGCTACTAAAAAATGCTTCGTGGTTGAATTTATCATGTCAGTATCAAGAACAACAATTAGACAAATGTTTTCAACTACGACAGAGGGCAAATGTAAACATATATAAAATTATTTTCAATGTTAAGAGTAGTATTCTTTTTACTACTCCTGAAAAAAATGGATTTTTGGTTATTACGCTGTAATTTAATTGGTTTAGTGTGATCGAGTGTGCTGTGTATACTCAGACAAACTACTTAATTACATTGATAGAAAATCTAAGTCAACCGCGGCGATAAACATTCTTCCCGTATGTAAACGATAAACACCAAAATATCGTGTGAATTTTGACACAATAAAATCAAACAGAAATGAAAAGACGCATCGGAGTGTAAAGGCTGCTTAAAAGTTTGGGGATGGCAGATCACCCATGATGTACGTGCCGTGATGTAACATGCAAATATCTGTTAAGTTAAAATTGTTAGTAATATTATCTTACTCAACGGTAACGAGTTTTAATAGAGCGAAAACATATTTAAGTCTGTTCAATATTGTACATAATTCCCTATTCCAAGAAGGAGTTCTGATTCCTTAATTTCTCTTAAACTAAACATTTTATCTTTTACGGTATGCGAGAAAAGTAAATTGATTTTATATTCTAATTTAGCGTACAACATACACAGGAAATGGATTTGTAACATTCGTTTTTCGATTTTTCCTGATCATTGAACTAAAAATATGTCACTTTTCATACTTTTATTGTATTTTTTATTATTTCACTTAATTTAAATTTTGTAAACTTTTCCAGTATTTTTCGTTGGCCGACAACAATTATCGATCGTGGTAAGGAAGCAAACAACTGCAGGGGAAGAGAGCTGGTCGCTGAGCAGTCAATCCTTGTCTCCCCTGAAGTAAATGGAGAAAGTTTGAAATTTTTCAAACAAACAAGTAAATGAAAATTTTTCCATAATTACATTTGCTTATGGCCGGCGAGTCTTCCGACATGGGCGACGGTTAAAAATACGAATCGGGCGTACGTCGGCAATGTTTTCATTAGCACACAGCAGCGCAGCATTTCATTACTCGAGAAGGTATTTGCATAAGCGACACTTAAAAGGTGGCACAAATGCAAATACGGGAAAATGTGGGTTCGTTTGGGAAGGTTTCTCGGGGCTCCCAAAGGTTCGGGATACGTCGCGCCGCCACTTGATGCGTGCTAAAACGCTATATTATGTGGACGATTTGGAAGTTCCCATTACTAATTCAACCATGGGATAACCCTTGAAGTCGCAAATATAAGTGAATTCATGCTGGATGAATTCCCAAGACGTCGGGCGGTGCACACTTTTTCCTAGTTGTTGCTAGGCCAAAAAATATGCTCCCAGGGATGTTTTCGAAAATTGTTTATCCCAACAAACAGGCAGTGTAACCACAAGAAAACAAGCCAAAGATATCCCGTCTGCTCCTCGGGAGGTGTCCACACTTGTTTAATTGTTCTTCTTCGAATCGATACAAGCTTTGGACAAATATCTGATTTCGACTCTCGTTCAACTGGCGGTTAGCAAACACTCTGGCTTGTGGGTTTGGGATTCTCCTGTTTCAAACAACCTCCGGAACTCCCGCGAAACTCCTGGCGGGATGATGGGAAGACTTTTCGGAAGTAATGTTTGCTAGCGGAATTGCGCCGATGTTTATTTATTTCAGTGCAAATTAACGCGACAAAAACAAATTTGGCGGAAATAGAGGATAGCGATTTGTAAAAGATTCCTTAGGTATATCCGTGTGCTAAGCACCATCTGTTGGATACGTGCCCGGCGGAAAAGTTAGATTCGCTTTAATTACAATTTACGATTCAGTTTAAGTAAGTATGTGAGTAAGTAAAGAAGGCTCTCTTCAATTAGTACAATTACTAGAAGGATCAAAATTTCTAGCAAGGATATACAGGAGTGTTATGGATAACTAGAATACGTTGTATTTTTCCGGATTCATCCATCAACAGGCGAGGCAACCAGTTTGACACTGTTCTTAGTATAAGAAGAAAAGTGACTGCGTAGTAAATTCAATAGTAATTAATTTCAAAGGTAAATTTCTCATTAAAAGGGGAAGTACATATGTTTCTGCTCGGTTTGAAATAATTCTGAACGTACTTCTAGGGAATATTGAAGCAATTTATGAAAAATTTTTAAACCTTCTATGGGAACATAATGAATAGGGCAAGGTGGTGTAAGAGTGTGCTCTATCCAATCATCTTTATTTAATATTAAACTTCAAATATTACTTAACAAATTGTTATGCATTCAAAATTCTTATTATTATTTTCTTGTGACTTAATGACACAAAACAACAAAGAGAATGATCATTTAGTGGCAGGCTGAAGCCATTTAAGACATTTCCTTAAGACTCTGGCTTTCTCTGAGGTTCAGCTTCTAAGCGTCTAGATTGTCCACTATCAATGAGTTTACGAGCATTTACTAATAACCCAGGTCGGCAAATTTGTCCATCAATCTTTCTTTTTCTTCTAAACGTACTAACGGCTAAACAAAAGAATAATGTGCCTTTAATAGAAATAAAAATAGTAACAAAGTTGACTTTGAGCGCGTAAGAATGCACACGCAACTATGGTTCGCACCTTTATAGGTTTAGTCGCAGTAAAGAATTCGCTCCACTCTCTGTTAGAGAATATTGAATTTTTCTTGGTAACAATGGATATTTATGTTCGAATATTAAATATTTAATTAATTTTGGAGTACATAGTAATCATTAATCAATTATTATTTTTTGGCAGCCCGACGTATGCGCATCTTTACCTCCCGCGCACTCTTATACCATCTTGCGTTAGACAAACTGAGTTTATAGGGAAAATGTGTTATGACTTAAAAGTAATTTCTAAATTTTCACCAAGTCCTACGATGATAGTTCAAACACCCGTTTAATTAATAAACAAAAATTAATATCATATATTTTAAGTTGATCCATCATTATCTAGGTATTACTCAATGTTACGTAAACATCCGTCCAATACCACAGTGTGTTTTGGTTATAAACAAACACCTGACCATTCTTACAAAGTAAGTATACTGCAAGTATTTTAAGTTCAACTTGAAACTATATATAATAAAAGTTTCATCAAAATCGACTGTAGTATTTTGATGCAATAAAGTTACAAATTAAAAAATAGACAAATTATTGTACCCTATGAAGCGACGGAGTCTCAGGTAACTATCAATGAAAGTGGAATTAAAATTAATTCCGCGGATTTATAGTAGCACAAATATACGAACAAACACAAACATTCGAATTCTACGAATGGTGTTTTTTGGGCACAGGTAATAAGTAAATCAGTAAACGTTTTTTATATACATGTGCTCGAATATAGTTCCAGATTTTCGAAAGATGTTTAATTTAGATTAATTGTAAAACCTTGTTTTTCAACCGATTTCAAAAAGCAAAGAATATCAATTCGTCTGGACTCGGTGGACTCACCGATTTTGATGATTTTTCTTTTCTTAGAAAGAGCAGGTAGTTTTTTAATAATGTTGAAGAAATAATGCAATTGTTTTAGATTATTGTTTAAGTTTTTCTGAATTTTTGGGAGCTTTTAGAAACTGCAGAACTGATTTGGATGAAGCCTTTTTTTATAACTTTGAGGAGATTTAAGTAAATTTTAAATACTTTTGCCAATATCTAATTTGTTTGCTATCTGTTCCGATGTTCTTGTGACTTTTGAAATGTACTTAAAATATGGGCCACTTAGTTCATATGATTGTTTTCTATCTTCGGCATTTTCCTGAATTTTTCGAAAATTGCAGGCTGATATGACTTAAATCTTTTTTTGTTATATAATTGAATTTCGAAAAGATTTAATTTTGAGGATTTCGTCAGTTTTGTTTGCAAAAATTACTGAAAGCACTTGAAAAACTTTAAGCAAAATTTTAAGCGCATTATTAAAGCACGATTTCCATTTAAAAAATCCTTATGCAACAATTCACAGGGAACAATGGCGCAATGTTACATACGATTTTTTAGTCGGAACAACAAGAAGAAACATGAAGCAATTTTCATTGTAGGTTGCCACACTGCGCCGACGGCATGCAGCATTTCTTGACAAGATTTAGCGTGTCATCAACCCAACAGCCAGTGAATTGGTGCTACATGCATCGTTCGACATATCGTTATGTGTTAGCTATCCGCATAGGGCAAGTAATGAACCATTCGATATCAAATTTATAGGATAATTTCAGTCGCTAATGACATAATGATGACTTGAAAGTGCTACACGTCCACTTTTATTGTACCAGTGAAATCGGACCTTTAGAGTTTTAAAATAATTCGAAGAAATGGTACCCTTTCGATTACGAAAAAACAGAAGTGCTTAAGGATTCTTAACGGCATTCCCTAAAGTCTGAATGATTCATTTTGTTTCTTTCAGATGACTTTCATTAAAAACATTACAAAATAACCAATAGATCCTTCGATTATTTATAATTATGTATGAACAATCCTCTACACTTTCTTCATAATTTTAGCGTTATAAAATTCCCAAGTTTGATGTATCTATGGTTGGCTATGCTTAGATTTTATACAAGCTTTTAGATTGCCACTTTGCCAGCTGATTGCATTGATAGATTTATGCTATATTTGTTTTTATCTATCCGTTATATAAATAAATAAAAAGTACAAGGAACTTTGAGGGTAATATGTAAGACCAACCAAGAACTTAATAAACTAAAAGAAAAGAACAAATTTCGTAGATTTTGAATTTGAAGACAAAAATTTTCAATTAAAACAAGATTTCGAGATGAATAAGTTTGAAAGGAAATAATGGTAATGAGAATTCTTGGGTAAATTTTGGAGATTCTTAACCTTAATGGAATCGCGCCCGGTTTCACAGACTGAAGATTTAAAAATTTCTTTATATTTTACAAATTATTCGGCTTTCTGACTTTCGCGTCTTGTGTACCTTCCTGAGTTAGCACAGCTGTTTTTTTCCATTTTCCCGGAAACAGTCCAAACTTGAGAAACCCATAAGAATAAAATAAATATATCGTTTTACTTCGTTATTCTGGCATTCAAATGTCGGTCTGTTTTCCGAATTAAAATGCAAATATGTATGGTTTCTATTTTTAGTACTACGTATGTCTATGGTATATTTATTTTCATTTTATTCGAGCTCCTTGTAAGGTACTTTCCTGGTCGATAAAGAAAATGTTTCCAGGACTCATCTTTTGACAAAATGGAACAACAGTGTCATCAATACATTTTGTTAATCAGTTTAAGTTTTCCTAATAGGTTTGCGTTGCATGTGAATTATCTATTACCAAATTATCACCAATCTCTAAATTCTATAATTTTCAAAATATTTCAAGGCATCTCAGACTCTGAAAGAATTAAACTTGTTTAAAGTAATTTAAATTAATTGTTTCGTAGTAAAAGTACAATTATCGAAAATTGTGCTTAAATTGTTGTCAACTTAAACAATGACAAAATTTTTAATCCAAATAAAGTAAAATAGTTAAACAGGCGCATTCATTTTAAATAAATTATAACTAAAAATCTTATTTGAAATAAATAATTAGAAAAGTATGAGGAAGAATTGTAGATTTACCAACCACGCGTTGTAAAAAAGTTTGTGATACAACCATTTCCTTATTTGGGGCAAAATCAAACAACATTTTTATTTGATTTTACCAAGGCTTTCCTTTCAGTGCAAGAAAATTTTCTAAAAATATCGCGAATTGGAAATTTAGTGCAAGTTTGAATATAAAGTAACTTTCTTCCAGTGTTTTTAAAGTATAGTTAAATTTGAATACTTTCAAAAGATTTTTATAATCAATTTCAAATCGATTGAGAGAAAAATCGTTGCTTAAACTGACTACACTTCATAGTCAGGGAACAGTTGTAACCTCATGCAGAAGTGAACTATTAAAGTAAGAGCAAAAATATTTAACTTGAATTAGCAATTTGCCAGCTTAAACGACTCTTCGTCGTAGCTTGTAGCTTTAGTATTTGAGTTAAATAAAAATTGAAAAACGTCAACAAGTCAGTTAGTAATTAACACCTCATTTAATAAAAAAGCACTACATCGAAGTCTTGCAAATGAAAACACAAGCAGAGAAAGGATTATGGTTCGAATGCGAATTCGTTCGAATTCTATTCAATTTTTTTCCAAAATGTTGCCACCTGGTTTATTTCATCATATTTCGTGATACGTACCATTTCGATTTAATTTTTTGCTAACTTTTACTAACATGTTTCTTCATGTATTAGGGTTAAGCGCAATGACTTAACAGTCTCTCAAAAATTCGAGAAAATATGTTTAAAGTGTTATGTAACAATCGAAAGTGAAAAGAATAATTTCAAGGTACATGTCCGTAACGTAATTGAGTGTAAAGGGAACTAAGTTATGAGTCTCGAATAATAACAAGCTCAAATAACCTAATGTAATAAAGGAATTGGTATCCAGAAATTCGCAATTGTATAGCAAAGCAGAACTCCTATGGTACGTTCGAACGGTGGACTACGCTTTAAATACTAAAGGAGCAAAAATACATGGGACTTAGTCCAGGAGCCGACAACTTATATAGAATGAGAGCGTATAATCGTGGCACCACTTCCGCGTGAGTGCTTTAAATCCCATTCTAGGATTATTCAGTTATAACCATGGATTTTTTATGGAAGTTTTAGATACTCTTGGCGACTCTTGGAGGATCTCATGTGGTGTGTATTTTGAAGCGGAAATTTAGAGTTACATATATGAAATGCTTCAGCAAGAGACCGCGCAGAATATCTTCAAAGCTCAGTGTAAAGTAAGCGCATGTATAATCTGCAATTAGTAAAATATCAAATTAGCTGAAATTACACACAGTAAGCCTTCTCTCAAACGAAATGGAAAAGTACTTAAGAAGAACCTTTTCAGAAATCTGTCGGGGCGCTATACAAAGATTCGCTTTTTGGAAATAGTGTCATTAGCACAAGTGCACAGATAAGATAAATTAAACCTCTGCACTCTAATTAAATACACGAGTGCAATTCCGTTTCACCGGAGAGTGCTTTTCTTGTTAGACTTGAGTAATTTTATTCCTGTTCCTGCTCGAGGATTAACTGCGGCCTCGGGGAAGAAATCAATTTTGGTGCGCAAACACGTCCCGGATATCCCGAGCTGCAGTATGTAGGTCATTTAAGGACACACTGATGCAGTAACACAATTCCCTTCATATACTTCTGACATATTTACCTTTAATCGCTTTTGTTCCACGAGCTTTTCGTCAAATTCATCTCGTTAAACGGGAAGGCGTTTTACATGGTGTACCTTCTTTCCAATTTCTTTAAGAGCGCGAATTTTATGATGGTTATTGATTTTGTATTTAATTAATTATTCACACCAAGCATATCATCACTATGTTAAAGTCAAAGCCCGCGCAATCTATCGACTCCACGGCTCTTTTAGTAATAGCTTTACCGTACTGAATAGGACCGAAAACTACCTCCTGGTGAGTGCCTTGCTTGATAGGTATTGAATTTCCTTATGAATCTAAACATTTTAGACCTGCAGCATCCCGGGAGTCAGGACACTACCTGCTGCATATAATCTCATGGCTTCTCGAATATATTTCGCTCTTCATCTCGGCAGCGCCCTCGTTCAGCTGAGTAGTCCGATGAAGTGCCTTGCAGCCAGCAAGTTCCACGTTCAAGTGTAAAAAAAATATTTGCCAAGACCCTACGAGTGACGTGAAGCAAAAAAAAATATCTGTGAATATTGGCACAGCTTATGAAGCTAATAAGATCCATAGATTCTTTCCTTCGTCTTTGCTCTTCATCCTTGGCACGAGGTGGGTGGGGAACTTCTTCTATCGCTGATTAAAATTAAATTCCTGCTCTCGAGTACAGTTCGGAACTGGGAAAAATTTAGTGTCTTTGATGTACGTCGGTGTTTGCACATAAAACAGAAGATTCCCGCATCAAGTCAGTGCGGCAGGGATCCTGCACCCGTCCGCCGGCTCCACCTTTAACTTTAAATGAAACCTTATATTTGTTTTATTTGCTTGCATTGTGTTTGCATAGTGGCGTGCTTTTAAATAATGCCACACGTTGAACGTGCACTATGAGAATGAGTTGCAATTAAGTCGGGGCCTGTTTGCATAAAGCCCGAATTGCGCTCCGTGTGGTTCTCGTCATTTCGGGAAAGCTACTTGAAGACGTAATTCAGTCGCGAACTAACAGTTACTCTATTGACATGAACACGTACAGTCGCAGTTTTCAAGTCATTCAAACATTTTGAAGAACACCCAAAGCAGCCAAAAATTTGACATTCTTCTTATCCTTATTTATTTATTATTGTAAAAAATGTGTATCAAATCTTAAGTTTAATTTGTAATCCTTAAGTTCGAATAGGTGACTGTTTGCGTTCTGCAACGGCTAATAAAAGTTTTTTTTTCATCCAAATTAAGATGTTTAGTTCGTAATAAGAACGCAGTGGATGAAATAGAGTTTTCATTTTATAATTTTATCATTTCTTTTATTTCCGTTTTAACGTAAGAACAAAACATTGACTGTTTCAATTAATGCGTTGGAATTTTCTTTAATATTAATAACAGAAATTATTTGATAAACATAAAAATGAATTAAATAAATATTTGGGTTAAAAGGTTGAAAAGGTAATATTAATTTTTACCGAAAAAAGTACAACTGTTAAGGAATAATTCTAGCCAAAACACCCACAAAAATAATTAATAATGAATATATGTAGTATAAAAAATACTTTTAAGTTATAAGCACAAAGTACTATAGAGTAACTGCAATAATACAGACCAGTTCCTGTTTAATTATGCATATTTTTGGTATTTGCATATATGTACGTGTCTTTTAGATGTCGCACGTGTCTTTGTCCATTTTAGTTATCAAATATCACCACGAAACTTCACACATTGAAACGAAATACTCAACAAAATTTTGGCATTACTAACTAATTTTATAATTAGATAGAGATTGCAAATACGAATAGTGAAAAATAGTGAAAGTTTCTTTTTTTGACAATTTTGAAAATCCTTAGAAAATTAGTTAAAAGCCGTAGGCGCCAATGTATGGCTTTTTATTACTGTCAAGCAATCCGAAAATTCTCATTTAATTTCTGCGTATTTTGAGCTTTTCAACCTCCTAAAAAATAAAGTTTTAACTGTTTACTACTGAAAATTGTTTATTTAAGAATTAAGTAAAAGTTAAAAAATGCAAAAAAATTTACGCTTCTCTTAACAAACTGAACTAATTAAATATTTGTTTTTTATAATATCAATAATTGTAGGAAATCATTGATGTTCATGTATTACGTTTTCCGATAAAAATTCTTGTTGGCCAATGTAATTTATTCTTTTTGATCTCCTTGAGTTTAGAGAGTTGTTTTAAAAATTATTTTCCTCTAATTTCCCTTTTTTGTAAATCTCTAAGTTACGGTGAGAATGAATCTTCCTGGCTTTAATATAAAATTTTTCAATTTATCAATAGAAAAGTGTAATTACTCGATGATGCTGTCTCCGCTATTAAAAGTTTCTAACCTTTTGAATATTGTAAAGATTATTTCTAAGCTACGAAAGAAAGAAAGAAATCTAGACGTTTACTGTGCATTTAGTTTATTTAATTTAAAATACTTTACGATAAGCATTACGTCCTTCACTGTAAAGATCTTTAAATGAATTACTACGAAAACCACGGAAACCATGGAAAACTAGAAAATTGAAAGATGTGTTTCCTATGAATTCATCTGTAGAATAGCAAACACTAAGTCTATTGAATTCATTTAATAATTTAAAAAATCCCTTGTAAGGAGGATGCAAATAAACGCTTATTAAAATGATATATCATAAGCACCACATTTCTCAGTTTTCTCAAGGGGATAGTTGGAATCCTTTTTCCCTCTGGGATGGCTAAGTTGAAATTATATGGAAGACTAAGAACCCCCATAAAGCCACGTTTATGCATTGAAATCAGTAAGAATCCTGAAAAGCATATCGGAAAAATAATATTCCCGCGGGAAAGTATTCGCAGACCTCGGAACAAAGGCAAATCGATATTCAGTTTTTCCGACTGTACAGAAGAGCATTAAAACGCTCTAGGTCTTGGAATGATTCTGAAAATCAAAGAGATAAATGGCATTCGGAATAAAGACGGGGTTTGGGTTTATCCTAGCACATCGCAACTGATGTTTGCTTGCAGAAGGAGGCGAGTTCTTAATTATAGCGAATAGCGAGTGGTTTTCTAAAACTTAGTGTAGCTTTAATTGCTCAAATAATCGGCGAATTGCAATAAACTGTGCCTACTACTATTACAAATATAATAACACGTTCGTCAGGCAGCGAAAAGGTCGTTATGCATCGGTGAATACGAAAGAGTCTAGATTTTGGGTCAAGCCGAATACTTGGTGCTGGTGCTCAGGTCTGGAAATTCGTCTGGACGAGTGTGCACCTGAAAGTAATGCATTTTATTAATTTCATGCATTTCGCGAGTGCTCTGAAAAAGGAGGCTGTGAAAAGATTTCATTAAAAATGCATTCCCCCCGAGCTGTCGTCCATTTCCATTTGTGCCCGGCCTTCGTTTTGCTGCCCTTGTCCGAGCATATGCGCCCCGACATTTTTTACTAGCAAAGCAGTCATGTTCGTTACTGTGCCTTTGGCTTTGGGTTTTCGAAAGCGGTGGCAATTCATCGGAAAAAGGATTTCCAGCCCTCGGCCACCAAGCCGCACCCAACCGAAGGATGTCAAGGAGAAACCCACTTAGACCAAAATGGGTTTGTCATACTTTAGTGTTTATTTATCTTCCAAACGCCATTTGCTTGCTGAAAGGACCGACAACCAATCTTAGGATTTGCGGTCCATGACTGAGGCCACAATTCTGTCGTTAAGCGAACCTTGTACGAGTAGTGGACACAGATCGTTAAATTTCAATAAATAAAATTAGGACAGCATAAGGATATAAATTTTATTATTAAAAGATTTGTTCCTGAATTCTGTGAGCTTTTAAGTTAATAAAGTTCAACGGGATTTAATTCTAATTTAAATGTTAGATGGATAAAACATATTTTTAAAATAAAAAGAATTTAAAATAAATAGAAACTGTCTACGATTGCTTTCGTTCATAAATCCGAAGGATTTTAGAAGTTTTGAAACTGCTTTTCCTAAATATATTGAAAAATTTAATAAATTCTCTTAGAGATCACATTGGCGTCATTTGAATTGTTACAATTTTGAAGACTAAATAAGGCAAACAAATGAAATCTCCTTGAGGTTAATGCTATACAGTTTAACATTGCCAAACTTACAAACTAAATAATAACACTATCATAAAAACTCGTGTCTAACGTAACGACGATGTTGTCTTGTTTTTCCATTCATGATTTACTTAAGGCGTATTGTAAAACCAAAGCTTGCATGTGTAATATTTTAAGCCAAGCAGTCAATTACCCACTAAACAAAAGCTTTTCTCCTTCCTGTTTAAGGCTCTATACACGGTCTCATATGGATTTGTCAAAATTATAGCATGTTTATGCATATTTATTTTCAATATGCAATGTAAATTCGAATTGCACGATTTCAATTTACACAGCACACTCGGGGAAACGAATCTGCCGTGTAAAAAGGGCTAGATGTGCTTATGGGATCGCAGTGTCTGTCTACCATAGGCATTTTCCGCAGGGACCGTGTGACATAGGGACTAGATATTTGGCATAGTTGTAGAAAGTAGTGTAGTTTACAGACGTGAAGTATGAAAAAGTGAATTTTGATTTTTAGGAATGCTGGAGGGTAAAATACATTCTTTTGAAGCTATTGAGCCGAGTATCAAATAGAAACTTATTCAAGATCTGATCAAAAAGTATTTGATTTATTTTCAATAATTATTGCCCCCAAAATGATTTTGAAAAAAATGCCGTTCAGGAAAATATGAAATGAAAAATTTAAGAATGCTGAAAATAAGATCTAGGTGGAAGTGTATGTAGATTATCGCATATATTTAATCCCGAAGATATTTAATAAATCAAGAGCTTCATATTTCTGACCCAGCTTTGTTTTCTATTTTACCTATGCGAAAGTGGTGTCGGCAACAGTTCAGGCTACAGGCTTCGTAGAATATAGAACGAGTCATAATTATTTGATTATAGTATTAAAATTGCATGGAGGAGAGATTTTATTCTTTGTTGTAGATTTAATTGTACAGTCGCGATAATAATCTTCTTAATATTGTTTGTTATTTATCTGTTATCCCTAAATCCAGTTTTTCTAATGGAGTAAAAGTCTTAAAAAGTATTTTTAGAATTTACAATTTTACAAATTGTCTGTTACTTTAACATATTTTTAATAAGATGGGATTTTGTAATTTAGTATCGATACATTACAAAAATTTTTAGATATTTGTTAATTTTGTACATGAGAACAAAAGGAAGTATAAGTAGTTCTGTTGGTTTATTTATAGTATACAATATGCCCGTGATAATACATGCAAAGCTCTTTAAAAATCAAGATAAGTTTAAATTTTGCTATTACTTAGTTTAAAATTGTTCTTTGAATATTTACAATTGAATTGTTCACAGGCTAAATCAGTCGACTCCGTTTCCTAAAATTTTTTGGATTTTGTTCCAAAAGTTATGAATTTATCTCTAACTTGTGAATTTTAAAATTGTCTTTCTTTTTTTTTTAATAGAATCATTATTAACACCAAGAAAATACAATACTGAAAATACTTTATTTATCAGATTAAAGCGTCATAATATTAAACTTTAAAAACTGCGCACTTAACACTATACTTCACAACTTTATTTATTCATGTCGTATATGCATTTAAAAGAAATTTATAAGGAATTGTGTATACTCTTTTCAATTTTTCCACTTTCTGATTTGTTTGGTTAATCCATTTGGCACACTGAGGAGCTTAATTACGACGGGAAAGTTAAGTTGGAGTGTCGTTTGATTAAAATACTTTAGTAGGAGTTCTCTGCAGGTTTCTTTAAAAAATTCCATACAAATGCTTGTTTTAAAAGGCATCCATAAGATTTATTTGGAAAAATATTATAATTAACTTTTAATGAGAGTTTTATTCGCACTTGCAGCTTTTTAGTTAAAATGGCATTATTTCATTCAAAGGGGCACAAGCACCCTGAAACTTAAGTAAGAACTAGTACCAATGTACATGCAGGTATCATCTTATAGTATTTGAAATAGCGAACATTTGATACAAGGTCAAAAATGATTGTTTATATTCCAGGCATTGTTTTTCTAGTTTTGTTTGAATTACGCGTTTATTTTAATAATGCGCACGATAGAGGTTGAAATTATGTAAAAGGTGAAATATCCCGTTCAATGTATGCAATGATTCAATATTAAAACAGTAGTTAACATTTTGAATGTTCAAGAATAAAATAGTTTATTTTCCCCTATTAAAAGGGAAAAATTGCCCTTAAATTTATATAGATCTATATTACAATGAAAATAGAGACTACGATTTTTAAACATAAGTATCCACTTTGATCTTCCGAGTAACATAGCCAGCTATTACAATTGCAAATAAATAAAGCCGCGGGAAGCTACCGGCGAACGACAGGAGCGTGTTAAGCCGGAAGGTAAAAAAGTTTCCGAAAGTCTAAAGAATGAATGCATTAGACATTTACATTTTTTTGTATTCACCTGTATTTCGCGCTGAATCCGATTACTCACCTGAAACCATTGCTTTTTGATTCTAATAGCATCTTGCGAGCTTCGTCAAAACAGAATTAATGTCAACATTTCCAGCGAGATAGATGTGTATTTGACAAGGGGGTCTTTTCCATGTTTTTGGGGTGATAAATTCACATTTAATCTCAGCGAGGTACACCCTTCAGGATCCAATCAGATTTTCTGCAGGTAACAAGATTCGGAAATTTATTGGGGGAAAACTCATAGGTATTGATTTTTATCAAAGGAGGAACTGAAATAAATCAGGCATAAATATGACATGATAATAGGGGAGATATTACTTATACTGCTACACACGTATGTAAATACCTGCAAAGATGCTAATTTTCCTTTGCAACAAATTTGACGCCCGTATTTCCATTTTGCGGGTACGATTTGATCCGAATTTATCGCCTCCATTTAACTGGATCAATAATGTCTCATAGATTTGGAGTCTTTTTATACATACTTGTTGCAAGGGTATGTATTATATAATATCAGATTTATGTAACGTGTGTGTCAAAAAAATATGAAAACATATTGAATTTCTTATGGTAGGTAGTAACAATTCGATCAAAAATATATAAAAATAAAAATTGGAAATAATTGACTAAAAATATCAAAGTATCGTGGTAAGGCTTGCTAATGAAAGAAATTTTTTGGAAAATACTTTAAAATTAAAGAAGCCTTTGACCATTAGCAATTATAAACTAAACTAAAATAGAAATCAAAAATTTATTCTTGTCTATAATATGTCATATATTCATATTCTACCCGTAATATTATAGAAAACTTTCTCTGAATAATGTCAGATATTTTGGAAATCGTTTTAATTGATGAAGATTAGAAATATAAACTGCGAATTTTCTAAGTTAATAGTTACAATTTTCGAAGCGAGATGGATACGTAAAGCAGAGTATGTATCTTTCCAGATTAATAGTTTAGTATCGAATGATCAGCAAAAATATGTAAAGGTGCAAAGTATAAGATCAACTTAGCATGAAAAATTCGGCTTAAAGAGTGAATCGGAAAATATGGAATTACACTAGCCGATGCCTGAGACTCTACCGGCTAAAAGTGTATATTTATTTTTAAATTTTTTTCTCTCTAGGCACGAGGTTTTTCTTGTGTACGATATTCTAGGTACCATGTGTGGCACATGCCACAAAATGTCAAAATGTGTAAACTTTAATACCTTCATAGTACTAACTACCAACTTATTAACCCTTTCATTGTGGGCCTAGTAATTGATTGAGCTTTCATATATTTGCAGAAACAATAATTGCAATATTCATATTTTTAAAATTAAGTACTATGTAAAAAAAATTATTATGTTGTGTAAGAAACGGTCCATTAAAGGTTGATCTTGATCCTTCATGTATGATTGTGATAGTTTAGTTGTTTATTAGAGTACAAAATCCGTAACAAGTATGCTCTAAAAAATGTGGCTTTTAGAATAAAAGTTTTAATATTGGGAATTTAAACAAAAAACATTGCAAACATTTGGAAAAGTTTTGAAAATGGAATTAATCGAATTGGCCTGTAAATGGGTCTTATCTACGACCAATCAATTTAATATTTTTTGAGATCGCTGTATTATTATTATGATTATTAGAGGTGGGTGTTCTGTGCTTAGTTTTACAGAAACGTGCTGGTGACAATTAGATAACATTAAACAAAAAAAGGTCATCGGAAATCCATGGATGATGTTCTGCTGAGTATTCCTAGGAAAACGTAAATCAAGTGAAATGACGACCCATTCCATGCTCTGTGTGCTGTGAAAACATTTTTCACTTCTTGAAAAAAGGAAATTTCTTTTGCCACATTGCCGCGACCGCGAGTCACGCACAACGAATTTCAAGAATCTTTTGCTCGATTCAGAAATCTCATAAATCAAAAGGGGACGCGTTATTTTTGAAGAGCAACATCTTAAAAGACGTTTTACTTGCACCGTAGTCGTGTTCGGATTATGTTGACGACGCACTCCCGGTAGACGAATGTGTTCCAGGGACTGGAACAGGCACGGGTGCGGGGCTTGGAGGCCTCTTTAATTAGCGCAAATTGCTGGAAGAGTTCTTGTTTACTAATTCTGCTAAGAGCATTTTTCACACCTCTTGGGCGCGATTATTTACGAGATGAAAACGCTCACAGATTTGCACAATTTATTCCAATTAATGCAAAATTAGTCCTACGGTCTTCTCGGCGGCATTATCAGCGACATCACTTTATTGCTATAATCCTTTTGCCGGCTTAGCAGAAAGCGTTCCCTCTGTCTCTTTTATTTTTACCCCCGAGACTGTTTACTCGCTATTTTTTGGGACCAGGCCACAAATCCCGGAATTAAAGTGCACATTGGTTTAACTGGATGAATTACTTTGGTAAAGAAGATTTTGGGATTTTAAGAATATTCTACCAAAGGTTAAGGGGAAGAGAAAGAAAATGTTTATTTAATTAATGCGAGTCCACCTAAAAAACTTTTGGTAAGTTCTTGATATCTGAATTCAAGTAATTAATTATTATACTCGCAAATGATATTTGTGGAGAAATTGAAGAGGAAAAGTGTTCATTTTCGTTTATTATTATCATCATCATCATCACCTTATCATAATCATCATCACACCTACGCCTTAATGTTCCTTTAGTCTTCCGGGCCATGGCATATAAATGTGACTGAGATTGAGATCTTAAGTTAATTATGATATCACTTGTTACTAAAACAAGTCTGGTCTTTACTAGACTTTTACAAAGTGCATTGTGTTAATTCATTCGTAAAGTGTACTACTTTAATAATTTTGTTGATATTTTTTCTAAAATTTTCAAAAGTATTTTTTCAAAATTATTTTTGTAAGCAAAAATTGAAATTATAAAAACAAATAGGCTGTAAGTAAGTATATTTATGTATTTTTGTAGCGTAGAAGTAAAAATGATAATGCATAATTAAATCTATAAGTAACTTTATTACACTAGGTGATATTGAAAACAAGGTTTGCAAGAACATATAACTTTTAAGTTATGGCTATAAACTTTGAGAGATCCTAAAAAGCATGGTCAACATAGGGCTCCTCTTCTCGAATTCTAAACTATTCATTTTTCTCTTTAATTCATAATAGAATGGAAAATTTATTTAAATATTGTGATATTGCTGAAAACATGAATCTGGTTAAAATTTACATTAAAACAAGAAATATTAGCTCGCTAGTGGAGTTCTGCTGGCATATACAGACGCATGAGCTCATGAAAGACCATGTCTAATGCTACGTAAAAAAATTACTCTATTTTGTTTGGCTAACTGAAGTCACACCCAATAAATTGTCTAATGATTATTGATTGATGTTTAAAAATAAAGCGATATAAATAATTAGCATGTGGGCGGTTTTTTTAGCCAAGATGTATTTTATATTTTTATATTTTATAATTTTGATAAAATACTTTGCATAAAATATATTTTGATCGAAAACACAGTTTTTCTAGTTTTCTTTTAAACAGAAATATTTTAATGTCGACAAAACGCTGCTTCCAAAGTTTCTGGAAAATCATGAGAGGGTTCGAATTCGCCTTTATCTTAAGACATAAACTAAATTTCAAGAAATTTTTCATTTTTTCATTAACATCCAAAGAAAAAGCCAAGTAAAGTAATTTGAGGGAAACACTTTCTACAAATTATTTTGCTACCTAATTTATTTTACGCTTTTCAATATGGTATAACTTCAAGTAATTTACGAGCTCTTATCCCTTACCCCTTTTTCCACCATCAAAACTGTTCCCAAAACCATCTGTACTAGTTTCTACACCTAGGAGAAAACTTCCTATGTCAAACCATTAAAAGAAAAATGCCTACCAAGACCATACCAAGATGATTCCACTAGTGCTTTATTATTCCAGTATATCCGGAACATTAAAAATAAATAAATAAATAGAAAATTTAAGTAGGGATAGTTAGCAAATTTATAAATTGTTTTTTTTTTTTTTGTTTCGTCTAGAAACTTCCATTAGAGTGCTCTAATAAAAGAGCATACATAAAAATATAACACTGCATAATTTTTTTAATTTTCTTAAAGATTTGGAGTACTGATATTGTTAAAGGATGCTTTTTCAACTGGTTGTCTTTTCGACATGTCAGAAAAAGATGTTTTAGTGTTCATTCAGAGCAAACTAACCACCTTATACTTCCACTCGGGAATACACGAAATAGTCTGCTCTTGTCTTCAAAAAGCAAAGCTTCGTTGCCAATTTTTTAAAAAGAAAAGCGAGCAGTGTTTTGTGCTTCTAATGCTGGGGGCTAGTTACTAGGCATACGCATACCCTGCATATTCACGGAACCTAAGTTTTGACCCTCCTGGGTTTCACATTCATTCCACTGTTAGTCTACTTCCTTTGTGTCCTTCCTGACCTAACATTCCTCTCAGGCAAAGATACATATTGCGAAGTAGTTGTGCCTTCGGCCTTTCATCTACTCCATGCTATAAAGCGTTTGCACTTTTTGTCTTTTGCCCCTTGGCCTGCTAATTAAAATCAGGTCGTTATTCCCCGGGGCTAGAACACTTTCGTGCCGAGGGCATTTTAACACCGCATGAAATCTAAGCTTCCAACATTTTGATATGATTTCGTAATTTCACCACTACTTACTCGATGTTAGTATAATGAGTTAAAAGTGAATTAAAACTACTCGCCGGATGAATTTTATTAGATTCATGAATCTGAAAGATTAATTTAAAGCAAATCAGATATCTGGCCCTCGGCGGTTCTTCTAAATATTCTTTAATTTATAGGTTAATAAAACTCCCTACCCTTAGACAATTTATGCAAATTTATTGTTTGTTTATTGCTTTCTTTTCCAGTTTAATGCATGCAAATGGCTCTTAAGTCCCTCAAAGCCTTGGCTCTTTGCTATCTTAACGACTCCTTACTATTCAAAGCTCCAAGTCTTCCGTTGAAAAATAAACGCGCTCTGGGCGAACTTGAAAGTTTCACTTATTTTGTGAAAAATCGTAACACCGAACGACCTCTTTGTCTCCTTTGTAGTAATGTGCTGAAAATTAATTTAGTAGTGGGAAATGGGCGATATAAATAGAAAGTTTTAATGATTTTTATAAAGTTTCCTTAATTTGAAATATTGCAGGTATACCTTAGAAGACCAGAGGAATCTCTTCCAGAAAACAAATTGGGATTTATTGATTGGTTCATGTGCTAGCTTTTACGGTGTTACGTCACAGTACTACAAGAAAAGTCCTCCTCTTGTGGTGAGACTCTGTGGTTCGACGTTCTTACATCCCTCTGCATGCCATAGTCGACTTTCTCAGAAACTACTGCAGTTTATATGATGTGAAACGAATTTCATTTCCATAGTCGAAAATACCACACAAAAAAAGTCTTCTTGAAAAGTGGAGTGAAATTTAATAACTCTAATAATTTTTTTAATGCCATCGAATGGGATATTGCTTGAAAGGATCCCCACGATTCAAAGGAATACGGCATTTGATTTTACGTTGTGTCAATTAAAATATGAGAAAGAAGAATGTTCTCCCTGCTTTACACTACAAAAATTTGTTCACTAATAGAAAGCATAGTAAGAAAATGATATGAACTAGAAGTTATTGCCCAACCTGAAAAATGAGATGGTTGATAATCTTTAATCTATTAGCAGAGAACTTTTACGAAGTTGACGTCATATTCGCTAACTGTTTTGGTATTTAAGGAAATGATTGCCATCTATTTTTAAATATCATTTCAAATCAATTTTACACATATGGTTCTCCAATTTGATCGACTATTTAAAAATTAATACCTGAATCTATTTTTACACGGTAGATACGTTCCTTCAAAACCGTCGTAGAAAACTTTACAGAAAAATTTTTCTTGTAGTAAAGTGGTGGATATGTTCCACTATATGCAAGAATAAAGATAAAGTAAAGAGCTTTATTTTACGTGCGGTAAAATGATGAAAATTTGCAAGTTCTGAGATATATGCACACGTGTGTCTAAATAAAGTGCATTTTTATATCTATAAATCAAATTTACAGATTTTTCCCTTATTAACTAAAATAAAATTATTAACGCACTCATACTGCAAAAGGATAATAATAAAAAATAATATACGTAATATTTGGTAATTACCCATTGCCACTTAATATCAAGCGTACATGTTTTTGCAGTCATACTAGAGAAAGTCAACTGTGTAAAAAATCAAAGGCGACTTATTTTGAATTTCAGCACAAAACTGTATAAAAAAGAACAGCGAAAAAGGTGGTGTTATTCACACCTGTTGATTAATATGAAAACCATTAAATAAAATAAAGGTAAATTTTTATTGATGTATGATTGCTAATTTCCGAAGTACTTTTATATTGATTATTTTCGTTTCCTTCAATTATTTTGCCGCCTAAAACGTTTAAAATAGGTTGATATGGCAATGTATCCATCAATAATAAAGACCTTCTTCATTATCGTCTCGTCATGATTACCATTGAAGCAAAATATCGTTACCTCCACAATGGCAACGTTTCTTTGAAACTCATTTACATTTCTTTAGAAACATTACATGGGGTGTTTCTAAGACAACGTAATCAGGTGCGAGTTATACCTTTGATAAATTCATTACATCAAGAAATTTAATCATGTTTCTTTTTTTAAGTAAAGTACGTATATGAGATTGGACTCGTAGCTAAGGGGAAGAATTTTCTTTAAAAATTAGCTTAAATTAAGTTTAAATAATGTACTTAGTAATTGCTTTTGTTTAAGCCCATTTCAACTACCTTGGCTTGAGTTATTAAAGTTTGGTGAAGTTCTAGATCATGGATGGTGACAAATTCCTGTTTTTACAATCCGATTCTGTTCAGTTTTAAAGATAGAGTTCTTGTAGTGATCGAAATTTTTAATATTTATTTCATCAAGTTCTACTGATTTATCAAATCTTTATACACTTATAGGATTATGTAAGATTATTGACTTTTGTACAGTTTAACTCCTTAGGTGTTAAGAGTAGGTATGTATAGACATTACGTTAAATCTAAGATTGCAGATTATGCAATTGAAATAGTGAAAGCTTATAGAAAGCTTATATTTTGAAAATAATTAATTTAAAACACGTAAAAATAAAAGAATTATTTTGCAAATAACAAAATATTGTTATTCGACCACCACATTACTTTCAACTATTAGAGTATTTCAAATTCCGTATAGCGAAAAATGAAAGTTTGGACGTTTATTTTGTTAAGAATAACATTTTTAAATCTACGATAAAATATATGCCATGCCGTTTTTGTTTTCTAAACTAAAATTCTAAGTTTTTCTCATCTTCTTGTTTAAGTTATGTGAATCCTAAGATATAAAATATAGTTCAAGTATGAATAGTTGGAATAGACATTGTGATACTTATAAAAACTATTTTTTTTAACTGTTACTACCTAAGTATTTTAATAACAATGTTTCTAAATAAAAGTTAATTTTTGAACAAAACATTTGTGGTACATATTCTCGTATTCATTTAATAGATGTTTCGGAAAGCTAAACCGCTGAATACTCAGTAATAAGTAAGCTGTTTTCTACTGCGGATTAATATCTAGATGAGAATTATGATGATGAATCGTGAAGTAGAAATATTAAAATTTATTATTGCACAGAGTTTGCTTTGGTGTCGACTAGAGTGCCAGCCCTAAATTTTAACGAGAGAAGTAATTAAAACCCGGGTAATTTTACAAGTAATCAACTTTTTATGTAGCTTTTTTTTTTAATTAGAAGATCTAAAAAATGATACCATTTCTTTAATTTTTTTTTAATTATTTAATATGATCTTTGCGAAATGACATGCGTCTTCGTCCGTTCGTCTGTACGTATGAGGATACACTACAGGTCGCAATTCTTGGCCAATTTTGGTGATTTTTCTTTCTATCGATTCGTTTACTGCCACAATAGCATCCTATTAATTTTCATAAAATAAATTCTCCCTTTTTTCGTGCCCGGCCATCGTTTTATGCAGATCATCTTGCTCCTTCTCCTTGCCTTAAAACAACGGTGGCGTGGCGCAGGCGGCAAAGATCTTTCACTCTGCTGGTTGTTTTCATTTTATTTTTTTAAAAGAAGATCAATAAAAGATAAAAACGCGGGGTGTGCACTTTTGGTTTTACCTGCACTTTTTATATTTATATTTTCTGTATATTTTCGTTATGGAAACTCCTAATAGTCTTTCAATAATTTATTAAGACAATATTTCAAAAAAAAGAGGTGACTGGTTCGTATTTTCATTTCTAAGAGACAAATTGGAAAAAATTAAATCGCTAGAGGTTTATTCGCTACTAAAACTGCACAATTATTTCCCTATGTAGGCGGCGATTGCGAGAACGTGCATCTGTTCTAGCAAAAATAAAGCAGACATAGAAGACGGGATTCGTAGAAGAAGCCCAAGTAATTACAGTCGCGAAGCTTCTCTCGTAAAAATAAGTAAGATAGATCTGTTAAAGAGCCCTCCACAGAAAAAAAAGCCTTAATTTGCTTATTCAAAACTGTAAAAAGTGCGAAAAATAATTGCCTCCTGGACGTTCTGCCGGAATTTGTTCCTTGAAAATAAAGAAGGGAACCGCAAAGTATCTCATTCTGCGAATCTCGACACTGATGGAAATTAAAATATCCCGAGAGAAAGTTTCTCATATTTTTAGATATCGTGTGTTCTATGAAAAAGGGGACGAAGTGGAGGACGCGTTTATTACTTTCTTCTGCTTTCTTAAAATTAGCCTAATCGAATTTTAGAGGGTGGTGGAAAGGCGTTGTAATGTAAATGTAGATTAAAACGTTGACAAAATGCCGGAAGTTTTTTATATCCGAGCACAAGTCTGCTTTATTTTGGGTACTCTCTTTGATTGACCTTAGATTTTGCCTAAATTCTACCGGATTAGGATGTTAAATATAAATTTTGTGTGGGGTCTAACATTCGTTATTTATGCGTTTTTTGTTTTACTTCTTTTCGAATTATTAAATTATAACTAATTTGAAAGAAAGTAAAACAGAAAAGAATGTTAAACGATTCTTCTTGTACTTATTAGGACAGTGTAATTAAATGTTTAAACATTGTTAATCTGCAATATCTCTAAGGTCTGTAGTTTCTGATGTAGAGTGATTGAAATGACAAAATGTATAATATTATAATAATATATTTATTTTAGTATCCTAAGCACGTTTAACTACCTACTCACATTGTCTTTTTTGGAAAAGCCATTGCAAACGTTTTTAAAGTTTCTTAACACGACATTTTAAAACATTTTCGTATTCTTTAAGGGAATCGTATAAGTTGTATTTCTATCAAAATTTCAGGTTGAGATAAGATCCTAAAATAAGGAACAAAAGAGGTTGCCCGTGTATTGTTTGGATTTTAATTAGAACTTGCTTAACTTGCCAAATTTATTGACTTTGGAAAAAAATTGGACTAGTCAATTACATTTTGTTACAAGTAAAATTAACTTTTTTATTATAATGTTTCAAGGAAATTCAACGTAATGCCTATTTATCTATTTTAGAGTCACGAAGAAATGAATAGTTTTCTTGCACTTTCGTACACATTGACGATCTATTTATTGCTATTGTTGAGTAAGTCGAAAGAGTGATGTAAGACATATTTTCAAAGGTATACATTTCTAAAGCGGTTTATTTTGTTATTTTTTATTTAGATAATAATACAAATATTTTATTGAAAATCGTGATTTCAGCAAGTTCGTTGATCGTTACTAGCATGACTCAAAAAATTAAATTTGGTCTGAAATATTTTCTCTAATACTGATGATTACCTTTTCCTTTTAATATAACACATTTTAGCTAGAACCAGAAGGCCCAGACCAAACAAACGAATTCACAACGCTTAAAAGATTCCATCAAATCAGATGTGAAAATTCGTATGTAACCTTATACTTTTCCGCCAACAAGGAACACACTTGCAATATCAATATCAAATTAATGCAATATTAATATTTTTATTTTAATTCCAATAATTTAATTTTAATGTTATCTATCCTTCCTTTTTCTTGATTTTTATTTTTTTATACGAAAATCTTGTCATATGTAATACATGTTTTCGAATATTAAGAAAATATTATATGCATAGCTTTTTTTAATTTATGTTTTAGAAAACCAAAATGTATGCACGTTGAACTTAAGTATGATAGACATTTGCTCAACAGGTTCACATCTTCAATATGTAGTTTATAGTTAATTTTTTAAAAATGTTTTTATATATAACAAATGTTGGTTCGTATTCCAATATTTTCGAAGTGCTCTTGGTTCTTTCCAGAACGTGTAATGCTATTTTACTTTAGCAGGTGTACGTTTTCGAAGGGTGAAATAATTTTTAAAATCTGTATATTACTTTATGAGATAATTTGGAATAAATACAAGTATTCTCCTAATTTGAATCATATTACTATTGTAACTAGATAACAATTTGTAGAAGAGGCTCTTCTTGTAACCAAAATCGTGTTGGAGAGACCACGGAAGTTCTTTCGGAACCATATTAAAGAATTTCCATGAAGCTGAGCAGAAAAAGCATAAAATTCTGTGTATTCTCTAAGTTAAGCATATAAAAGGTTATAATTTACTCGTATAAGTATCTTGAAGTAAATTTAAATGAAAGTACCTGTACTGAGAAAATTAGATTTGTGCTACTTCTTTTTAGAAGTGGATTATTTTAACTTGTATGCTATTAAATTTTATCTGAATTAGGCTCTGAGTTGCTACAAAAGTACTTCAGTGTCTTTTTTTCTGTATACAAATGACTTTTCTAACTATGCTGCCTTTGCTTTTCTGATATGTGTCAGATTCCCAGGTAGATGGGCCAAATACAGCTTTGAACAGAAGAAGTGCATCTCAATTTTCTAGTTTTATTTTCCTTAGTCCCTTGAAACAATGAAGAGCCTAGAGTACGCCCAGACTTTTGTATTCATGAGATCAGAAGTGGGTCTCCCACTGATGCATGGATTTACTTGGGAATATGATGAACAACAAGAGATAGAAAAAAACGCCTTCTGTTCCTAGTGTCTACATAACTAAAAAACAATGCCAATGTAATTTTTTGTCGTGTCGTGAATGAAACTAAGATGAAAACCACATTCCGAACTTCTTGAGACGACTTCAAGAAGGCGATTGTATGGCGCTCTATTAACAATTTCTCCATTTAGACCTTAATAATTAACTGGGAACTCCGCTTTAGAGCGTAAACTGGGTTGTCGACGTTTCTATGCAATTATCTAATACTAAACGAAATTAGCCTTAGACTTCCGAACTGCGTACTCTTATCTCGGGAAGATTATTTAATAAGTGATTACGAGGACGTGATTTCCCTCCTTTTAGTCGCAGCATAATTTCCCCGGAACGCTATTTTTCCCTTTGAGTTGATAATTGACCAAACGTGTTCCGACTTTCCGTTTAAAAGGGAAAAATTCCTTAAATATGCAAATCCGCTCAAAATGCTTTGAGCTGCTTTTTGGATATTCCCAGTTCTCGATGCATATTTTCGTCTCCTTAATTTGTTTGCTTGGTAGGGTTCACTGCACAAACGTTCATACGCTCAAATAGTAAAACATTGATTTCACGCTCACTTGCCCGACCCGGGGTATGCACGTCGTGACGGGCAAAATCTGCTATGACCTTTTATTCAACTCAAAGTGTTGAACTATGGTACACTCTAGTTCCACATGGAACTAAATTATTCTGAATATCATCAATTTACAGAAGTGTTTGTGATTAGCCCTTAATACTAAAACCGGTCATTTATAGCCTTTAGTTAAATTAATACATCTTATAAAAGGTGCCTCAATGAAAATTAAACATACCTGCAGAGTAAAAAGTTAAAATAAATAAACTTACAAAGGAACGTCTCGCATATTTTTTTACCATTCCATTTCAACAGAACGGGTCCCAAGTCCGACGTCATCTAAGAGCGCAATAAATTCACTTGCTGAATTTTGTGCATTACATCCCGAAAAATTGCACTTCAAATTTAAAAATAAGAGTCTTAGTACGAACAATATATTAATAAAAACAGGTCAAGTGCGTGTTGGACTACGCATAAATAACAACGCATTGTAAATGGCTCTGAAGCTTAATAATTCGGTAACGAGGCTTAGAAATGAAAGGTGATAAATTGAATCTGAACTTTATTTTTAAAGACCTTTCTAATAATACCCAATGCAATGGGGAAAGTGCAGAAAAATATTATCATCCCCACTTCCTAAGGGGTAGCTCAAAAGAAAAAACATTTTATTTGCATATAAATCGCGATTTCTATCCGAAACATCTCCATGCAAAATTTCATGTACATAGGTCTAAAACTGTAGGAAGTACGAGACGATGGACGGAGAAGTGTCCGCGCTTGACTAAACCTAAAAATCAATAGAGTTTGTTATTGTTAATATTATTAAAGACTGTTCATGCTCTTTTTGTCCAACTTAAAAAGAGAACTAAACAATGCTTTTTCTATTCTAAAAAGTAATTTTTTGTTTTACTTTTGCTATCAGTATTATCAGAATTCCGGTGTCGATGAGGTTTTTGGAGTTACTTATAAATAAATCATATCCAAAATACTACTAGTTTCTAGGATCGCATAAGGCCACCGAAAAATGTCCCAATTCGTATATTAAATAGTTGTCAAGGAACTATTTGAAACAAGCGAAATTAAATAAATATATGAGTAAAATATTCTCCATGTGGAAACTTAGGAGAAAAAGTCTCCATACAGAAACTTTAAATATTTATAAATATTTTTATCGATTAGCTGTAGTATTTTTTATGTTTAAAACGTTAAATTGTAATTAATTACATATTCTTTTAGTTTGAGTTCTCGATCAAAACCAGATAAAATACTTCAAATAAAGCCTAGAGTATTTCAATTTTCGCAATTGCTGAAAGCTCCTTTGGTTTGTTATTGTACGTACTAATCTAGATACGCAGAGAACCTAAGGGATAATAGCCAAGTTGTCCAACAAAGCAATTCAATTAAATGTAAATACTTCAATATGTTAGACACACAAGCTCTCACTTCTGTCATCACTGATCGCCTTGCCGGACCTCAGTTGGAAAGGTAAATCAATCCAAACATCATTAATCAGTTGATGCTTGTAAACATGAAGCAACTTAGCATGTGCATAAACATTAATCACTGGCGTCACTAGAAATTATGACACTGCACCTGGTGGAGAGGTGTATCAGTTACCTATCGTCATACATGCCGGCTCGTAATAACTGAATTTGCGGAAGAGCTCTCTCCTATAATGGGTCGGAGTTTTTCCCCGGATCACCGAGATAGTTGATTTCCGAATAGGGAGTGTGTCAAAACCAGGAAGGAATTACTTAATCAATCAATGCGAACACTCGCCAAATACGAGGTGATTTCCTTGTACACACACGGCCTCCTTGAATGGAATGGAACGAGTGTTGGCAGTAAACCACAATTAAGAACCAGATTTATCCGAGCCCTTGGGGGTAAAATAATTAACTTTCGGGTGTTCATTACAGCTCTCCCTTTCCGGACGTAATTATTTATCTTCATTATTACTGCGCCTGGTGCCCACAGGAGCATGTGGAGAATGTTAGTGAAATTATCATCATAAAAAGCAAAATCACGACGCCGGTCCACTCCTTTAACAAGCATTATGGCTTATAGGCGGAACGTGAACAAAAGACCGAAATTTTCCATGGAAAGAAATTTATGTATAACCTGAGGTAGACTAATTATGCTTTGTTATTTTCTACGTATTTAAATAATTAATTGGATAAGAAGAAACGATGAATTCATGAATTCAAGAAAGAAGAGACCCTATACAGGACACAGTCTACGCAGTACAACACAAGACAAAGAATTTGTATACCTATTATAATATATGTACCTATGTAGGATGTTATATGGCAAATTTATTTAGGGAATTTTGTTCATATTTTTGGGAAGTCAAAACAATTGTTTTAAGAATTATTGTCGATTTGTTCCCTCACACACTGAAAATTATTGGATGGAATTCGTTTAGACTTTTATTGGTATATAAGTCAAAATTCAAATCGCAGTCCTGCTCATTCAAGTTATACTACTAAATTTTGATATTTTAAGATTACTAATAAACTCAAAAACACTGCATATAAGCTTAGTTAATATCGCGACTTATTTTCGCAGAGATGAATGATGTCAGATTTGTTGAACAATAAAACTTTTTGAAAGTAAAACTCTTTGAAGTAAAAAGTAATAAAGTGTTATGAAATTTACTGGATTAAATTAAAAAAATAAAATTTATTGGCTTAAATTTGCTGGACATCAGAATCTGTTGGACAGAAGAGTTTCCTGAACAAGACACGTTGAACAGCACAATTTTCTAGGTAGCAATATAAAGTTATCTGCCAGGACATCTGGTTACGTGCTGCTTGTGATATATTACTGTATCATATATAATTACGTAACGCGTTTTCTAATACATGTGATGTCACGTCTCATGCAATATGTGCCGTTTGTAATGTGTAAGTATGCTACATTTCCTTAATTATGTCTTTTACACCAGGTATGATTTTTCGCGTGTTATGTGTCATGTGTCGTATGTCACGTATTGCATGTTGTATCGAGATGAAATATAATGCAGGTCATTTCTGGGACATCGAGATATATTTGTCAAAATCCCGCTTAAATTCAATAGTTTTTATGTGCTGTCAGAACATACAGACAGACCTAAATATAAAAAAATAGTAAAATATATTCGAAATGTCCAACTGTAAAGGTATTTTAATGTGTTTTGTGAGGGAGATTTACGTCCTTTTTGTTTTTATTAATTATGAGGCTTGATAAATGATTAAATCATATTAACAGTGCTCTTTAGTGTGGACTTTTATGCTATTTTCTCGATGTAACGAGTGCATTTTTTGAAAACAAATTAAAGTCAAAACAAGTCATTAAAGAAAGGTATATAAGAAACAAAATTTGTCGAAAAAATTAACTGATTAATTAAATTAATTTTCCAAAAAAGTTCTTCAAGCACAATATAGAAAAACTATAGTTAAAGAACGGATTCGAGTGAGTATTGCAAACAAGTTTTAATATATGTGCCAGCTTTTCTTAGAGAACAACTCATCGTCTTTTTTCTGGTAAAAGGTGTAAAAATAGTATAAGTGCATTATTAGTGAAGAATTTTCTACAAAGTCTCAAACTTTGGAAATTTATAACATTAATTTCGATTTCAGTATTTCGCAATCTTTGTGAAATTTGGTTGTTCATAAGACAAAAATGAAATTGAAAAACAAAATCGTGAAATATATTTAATAATAAATTCTTTTCGCTTCCTGGTTTACTTAGCAAAGTGTACATAAATACAATTTTTTATTGTTTTTATAAGTCCTAGCTGTTAGAAATTCAAGAGGAATTACACACCCCGGTTTTACCAACGGTTTTGCATTTTTAATAAAATTTTTGCATCTGATTGATATGACATTGTGAATAAAAACCACTTGATAGTCACCTTGCCTGCTCTTCTGCGTCACATATGAAGCAGTACGTGCGTTGTGGTTGAAGTGCCTTGAGAAAAAATCAATAAACGTTCAAACGTGCGGTTAAGGCGTCTGTGCTCTGTCCAGTGTCATACATAATAATGCGTGTGCCGCATTGTACGTCACGACGTGCGTATCTTTTACGCTCGTGCGGCGCCAATCCCATATTTAAATCTATAAGATCAAAGTGAGGCAGAACGCGATTTTGTCTATTTGTGAGGGTAATATTTCCACCAAGGTCAACTTGACTGTTTTTCCAAGTTTCCTTGGACGTTCGTCAAAGAAATTCTTATCTCCGTAATAATTTTATTCGCTGGTGTAAATAGAAATTGAATAGGCGCGCCAAAAATGCCATGAAAATGTGCAATTGGTTTTAAATACCACTAAAATAGTGTTCAAATTTTTGATTGCTTTATTTTCCTTTTAGAAACATCGCCTTTACCCGGCTTATATTCGCGCTCGCAGCAAAAAAGCACGATCCATAAAAGTGCTCGTTATTTGTGAAGAAGTATTTGAGGCGCATGGCTGTCGACTTATTTCCGTAGAAATACGCAAAAATAGCACCAGAATACAAATTGTGAAATTAGTTAAATACCATGGCAGGGGAGAAAAGAAAGCCTATCAAAAATATTACTACGGCTGTTAAGGGCGATGTCTTAGGGACCCTAGGAACGAACTGGAACTGTCTTGACAATGAAAGTTAATCTTTCGTACCTGAGACGAATGCCAAGCGAACCCGTGCAACGTGAGAAGAATGGAACGCAATGGCGAACTTACTACAAGTGACAATTTTGTAGATTTTGTCTACGAAGGAAATATCCCCGTCGTATAAGGCACTTAAAATGTCTGTACAATTTCATACTTAGCGTATTCGCTGGAGGTACTGCGGGAGCCAAGAAGTCGCCACCGTCATCTGGGGTTGTTGAACCAAGAAAACGGACCGGCCGATCATTGCAATTCGAATTCTCCTAAGACGTCTTGGTTTCCATAAATGTTTGAGGAGTTTCGACCAGGGCCGCACTAGTGGTTTTCTATGTTTAACCCGCGCGCTCACACTGCAAATCAATACGCTCGAATTGAGCACTTTGCATATTTTAAGGATGCATCTACGCGGGCTCTAGACCCTACTAAGTACCATGATGTGGTTTCAGCATATTCAATAAGGGTTTTCAACTGGAACTCAGTTTCCTCCTTGTCCGGTGAGACTGGCGACGATGGGACAATATTTTTATAGAAGATTGTCTCCGTCAACTTATACTCAAAATTCAATGCAAATTGTAAGGACAGAGATTCCGGGAACGGGGCGACACATAAAGCATTATAGAGATGGATGTTAGCGCTGGAATCTTGACCTTCTTCCCAAAATGACAGATTCGCTGTAAATTTTCATTGCGATGTTTTACTTATTCATGAATCTCCTTGTTACATGTACACGACATGGGGAAGCAATAAACTTCCTCCTCCAGACCGTTGGCGTAATTTTATTAGGCATAAAGCCCGCACGCCAGGGACAGAGCAAGGACGAGTACTTGTCAAACTCTAGCATGTAACATTGATTTATTCATACCCATCGAGTGGCCACTATACGCGCCCCAAGCGGCCGAGATTCGTCTCGAAAATAGAGGACAACCCTTTTCCGGCCCCGGCCTCGGCCCCGTCAACGCAAAGTGTCAATGGGCAGGAAATATTTGATCAAGCTGGAGTGGCAACTACAGTCCCGACATTAATTCACTTGTTCTCCCAAGAACCTCGAGGGCCCCAGATTCACTCAACGCAGAATTAAGAATGATATTCATTTAGGAAGGAGGACATATCACGTGACAGCGTCGAACTTGTGTGCGGTAGGCTTTCGCATATTTTCATTTGTCACGTTGAATAATGTCGTTCGAATCAGTGCTCGAGTGATTTTGATAATTCAGTGTGATATCGTTTCCCTTTCCATGACGAATTCTTTTGGAGCAACCTTTCAATTTTGATTGATCAAAGGATTAAAAGAATCAACGAAAATTAATAAATCGATTCTCTGCGTGTCTTGTTGGAGTGATATTGGCGTGTAGAAGGCATCAGTGACATTACGTATCCCTTTTATAAAATCACTCCGACCCAAAAAAGCCGGTAATGCGATTATGTAGTATGCTTACTTGTACACACTTACGTGTGCTCGTAACACCGAAATGGCTGTATTCATTTTGATGACCATTTAAGGACACTCACCTTATTTAGGAAAGGAGTAAAATATGCAAATGAAATTATGCAAAACATGCGAAACTTTATAACAACAACACGTGAAGAGAAAAAATATTTGGCAGAAGGTTTCTATTTTGACAAATTGTATTTGGAAAATAAATGAATAAGGCTTGTAATGGAAATCCCTTGGAAATTAGATTAGATAATGATAATAATACAAATTTTAAGAGAAGGTAGTAGGAACGATTCTAAATGTTGGAAGAAAATGACAGAAACTGACTGGGATATTGCAGGGACTTATTTATTTCCAGTTTATCTATCTAAGAGCCGGCTGAAAAAATTATAAAATACTAAATACAAACAACCAGAGGCTGGTATAAGTTAATATTAAATTAATATACCAAAAAAATTGTTAAGTCGTCGGCTGATGTGACAGTGTGCACGTATGGAAGAGAAGGCTTTCATGTAGTAGTTCAATCTTAGATTCTATATAAGGTCCTTAGGCTTTTTAGTAAAGTTGCGAATATTTCGGAATGTTTTAATGTGAGTGGGAAGAGTGTGAACTATCCCTTTACTTTTCCTGTTTGTTCTGGATGAGGTCGTTCTAATCTCTAAACTATTAAAGGTTCTTGTACTACGTGCATGAGTATCGGCTGCCCTAGTTAATGTTATGATATTTGGCCTTTCAGTCTTTATGAATTCTTCTAATGTGTAGTTATTTATTATAGGCGTTAGTTGAGGTCCGATGGTTTAGATTATGTACATATTTTTTAGCTTTAGTCATAAGTCACCCGATAATTATCCGGATTTCTTTAGCGCACTGTGACCATATGATGAGATTATATCTAATATTTGACAAGATGAATGTCTGGTAAATCTGGATTTTTAACGTTACATTAAATGTATACTTATTAAGTATTGGTATCACACCCGTTAAATTTTTTCGGAGTTGGACGTGTAGTGGGTGCACTTAATTCTTGCATCTATTACCAAGCCCATTATCGTATCAATTTCTTATACATGTATTCATATCATTTTTGTTCTTTTGTTTGAATGTCGTGTATTGTGGTATATGCAAATTTAGCGATATTCTCCAAAATCCAGTTAGAAAAATAACTTGGGTCCCAAATTCTTATCTGTATTCACCTCAAATATGAGTAGTATCCCGTCAGCATAAGTAACATATGTCACACCCTGCACAGAAAGTTTATTAATATTGTGTATATACAGAGAGATCTCTGTATAAAAAGTTTCTGGCAATAATAATTCATAAAAGTGTTATATTATTTTTGTATTAATATGGCAAGAGAAAACAATAAAAATAATATCGTGTGCTAGCTTAGTGTTCTTAATTAGAATAATGTTTAATTACCACGTCTAAAGAACAAACTCAAGATATTTGAAGCTGTATGTATCTTAGCTTTAAATTGATTGAGATAACAGATCTTTAATTAAAAAAAAAATGCAAATGACAAATATTACTAAAAATACTGAAATTAAAAAAAGACATACATAGCAAAAGGAAAAAAAATCATATTTAATTTATTACTAAATATTCTTAAATATAATAAGAAAAACAATTAATAAAAACAAAATAGGAAATTATACCTTTTAAAGTGATAGGTGACATGGTGAAGAGGTTTATTATTACGTACTATTATAATTTTATCCCTGCAATCAAATCTAAATTTGTTTATAGAGCATAACTTAAATACCCTACATATTTTTTATTATGTATGTATTTTAATTGGTTACAAACTCTTAAATTAGAAATACTAGAATATTTAATATACAAAAATTCGTTAATTGATGTACTTTGATGCGTGAGTCAGTTTGGACTTGATTACAATTCAATTTTAGGTGCACCGAACTACTCACTCTCATTAATTTTAGGTCGGTCACTAAAGTGAATAAACTGTGCTAATTAGTATTAACCCCGACCGAATTAGGCCTATTTGTTAACTTTTTGCTAGGATGTCCTGCTATTTAAACGAACGGTGGTATCGGAATTATAATCAAACACTATTTTCTGTTTCTTTTACCATTTATTTTGACAAGCCGCCATTTAATTTTACATATACATTTTTCAATAATTTTAATTAAGACGCTAACAAGAATTCTGTGGATTAGATTGACAATTGTATATGCATAAATATTGGATCAATGGAATTTATGATTATCCACTTTGTGAAATTTTTGTGCATTTTACTAAAAATTCTAACGCCCAATTCATAGTTTTATATACAATAAATAAAGCATAATTTACTAAATTTAAAGGTTTTTTAGTTCAGCAAACGTATGGCTTTGCAAATTATAAATCAAGGGTCTACGTAACAATTTTTGAATCGATCATTGTACTATGTTTTATAGCGTGTAATGCATGTAAATAAGTGCAGTATAACTCTTTGTGATTGAAACATTTCTCTGGTGGCACTACCAACAACTCGAAGCAAGTTTATATTCAAAATTATTTTAACATAGAAATAAACTAACAATTAGGTATTATAAAAAACATACAAATAATTAGGAAATCACACCCGTTAAATTAGCTGTTATTACAATATTTATATTTTAAGACGTTGACGCCGGCGCTTACCATCGGTAGTTCACACTTGGATATCTTGTCGGTTGGCATGTACCACTGATGGCTCGCATTTGGATTATTCAGCGTGTACCACCAATATTTAATTAGTCAAATTAGGAAATAATTGAGAATTAATTTGCTTACTAATGATTTCAAGAATTTAATTAAGTCGCTAGATGAAAAGAAACACAAGTTTCAGCGTTAAAATCGGTCTTGATTAAAGGTCACCATTGGTCAATGAATATTCATAGAGGATATCTTGCGATGCTTTAACCCAGAGCCATCAGTCTACATTATACGTAAATGTACTGGATATACAAAGGCTAAAATAATGCAATCAGTTTCCAAGAACAAGTTCCAGAATTTCATAGTAATTCCTAGAAAGGGGTATGAAGAGTAATACCTTACAACTCACTACATTGCTCGATTATAGTGCCGGAATCGACTTTGTAGGCAAATTTTGAATGCCGTCATTAAGGCTGACCGATCACAAAGTATTAAAATCATATTTCTGGGATCTGGGTTCATCATTCTTCGAAGCTTTAATACTCCCACTTTCATTAGGGAATCTCATGGCAGAACACTGGGCAGCGGCATCCGAGTTAAATATCAATAGTTCAAAGGATAAGTAGTCCATACTAACACAGTGGAAAGACTTAGGAACATTTTAAAAGAGATTAATAACCACTCACCAACTTTAAAAAGATTTTAATTGACGTCCCATAATCATGCTATACGATATGTTATATCTTTCGGCAATATTTTCAAGCATAATGCTATAATTCCCGTATAAAGCTGGATCATAATTTCTTTCAGGATATGACTTCTACGTAAATTGCAGACATTCTTCAAATGGTACTAACTAGCATACATTAGCATACTTTTATGCCAATAAGTTCGATTCTGCTTGGTTTACATAGCAATAATTTGTGTTCTTGCTGTTTTCTTAGCTTGGCCACAATAATATGATATTTATCAAAGTATTCACGCATAGGTTTAAGAAGAGCGGTAAAGATAACAAGCAAGGGGAAAAACCTAAGGATGTAAATACGGTTTACGGAGTTCTGCTTTTCAAATTCTAGATATGGAATCAAAACCGGTGTATTTTGACTTTGCAAAACGATTTATATAGGCGTGAAATAGTTTATTCTGAGAAATCTTAGCACGTGGAATACATTCAGGTGAAATATGCAGAGCCAGCTTTATAATCGTATTCAAACTTATGTACATCTTGCTGGAACATCATTGGCAGTAGTAAGAAGATTTTCACGTTAGTACTCGAATGCGATCAATATAAAGAACTTTTTAAAGGAGAAAACCTATCGTTTATCGCTCGCAAAGCTGATGGAATTTTAAATTTCTCAGCATGATGGTCTGGCTTTCGGTTGGTGCGCGTGTTGTTTTATTTATAAACTGCAAATCAGCATGCATTTAACCCACCGTTGGGCAGCATCAATTGCAATTGACCGCATTATCCGACTTTCATAGCTTCAAATAAAAATTAATTGGAAAACGCCGCAGCCCAGTTGGTTTAATGTTCATGGCCGTATCGGAAAAGTACCAGTGGTGATTTGTGATATTGAGGTTTCCCAGTTACAATATATCGCAATTTGAGGCTCTTAAATATGCGTTAAGTAATCGCGGAATAAACCGGCTGACGTATTAAATGTCTTGAAAGTAAGTGGAGCGCGAAAAGCGCTCTCCTTTGTTCACGACTTCTTCTTGTAATCTTCGGAGGAAACTTTCAAGTTGGATTTATAGCTGCACTTACCCCCAACAAGCATGTTAAGTTACTCTTAGTTGCTATCATGACAATCTCCATGAGTGAAAGTGAAAATATTTATGGCCTTGAACTGCGAAGGAGCTCGGTGTCAACATGTGCTTACCATAATTCTTGGATAATGCCAGTCCTTTAGCATCTTTATAGTCGACTGGGAGAGATAGTTCCTTGTAAGACAGTCGTACTTGGTGTGTGCGGTATTTATAGAACATGAACAGCAGAACTCTGCTAGGAATTTTAAGTTCACGGACTATGAAATGTCGGGGCATAAATTAGCCCAGTACGTCCTTGAGGGAGCCTTGAAGAAAGGGTAATGGTATGAAGCATTTCACGCTATGATGCCTATCGGTCGAGAAACCCATTTTATTCTTTAAATACACACAGTCTCAATTATAGAAGAAGGCAGACAGGAGAACTTTATCTAAAGCATTGCACATTTTTTTGGAATCCTAATTGTACTCTGCATCTATTGCTTCTGGACGGTCTTTTGAGGCATTTTCCCTTTGAGAAATTTTTCCAAGAAAATTAAAAACATGATTGAAATCCTTACGAAAATGTCACTGTCCTTGCCAATGGGGAAAACAAATAAAGAAGAAACGGCGACTTAATGTCGTCGGCTTCTCCACCGTACTTGGAGGACCAGGCCGCGGGGTGAAATGAAGAAAATTTTATTGTCGACAATTTTTATGATATTTTTATGGCTTTCCGATAGCGCAGAAAAAAGCAAATAATACTGATAAAAAGTATTCGTCCCTATACAAGTCGACGAGCAAGCGTTTCGTGATCATTATTCTCACACTCTTACCCTTAGCAGTAAAGTGAAGTGAACCATTCTCGCAGCTAAATTAAAGCAATTTATAGCTAGGGATGTCTCCTGCCTCTGCGATTTTACAGGGTGCCCCTATACCCGAGTCCCTTTAAAATTCACATCACACAAGTATAAAGTGCTTGTTCGTCGCATTTGTCTTGTATTTATTCCATTACACCTCAGACAGGTTTTAAAATGAACACAATGTCTCACTCCTGATAAGGTGATAGTCTTTTTCCTTATAGAACACTAAGAGCAGCGGAAGAATAATTGACCTTAACTATTTTTTAAGGGAGATATTAGAAAAATAATTTCGACTTCATTTGCCCTCAGAATTATCACATACTTGTTTCTAATAGCGTAAGAGTTTTATGTCTTTGCTTTAACAAAAATACACGCAGTATAGGGGAAATCGTACTAATTTGGGATAATTCTTTATAACACTCATTTAAACTATTACTCGATTCGAACTAATTTTATGAGTACTTCTAAAACAACAGAAGTGACATGATAATTAAAAAATATAATACAATATACCTGTTTTTATAATTATTTATTTATAAAGCATGCAAAAATAACGAACTTCTAAATTTGTTTAATTATTTTTCAATGAAAGGTGTTCGAAAAAGAAACATTATTTTTTAAGTAACCACATTTTAACAATTTTTTGTACGTACAATTCGCATTAGAAAGGGAACTTAAAAATGCAAAATAAAATTGTAAACGTCCTTAGGTCCTTTTTATATAAGTACATTAAAAGGGAAAATGAGTGAAAGTAAATATTTATCTTTCCTTTAAAAACTCTAAAGCAAGTTACACATGTACACTAAATTTGTTATTTGTTATTTGTAAATTGTTTACGAGCCATTTGCCCAAGTTAGTGAAGAGATAACGTCCATGTAATCTCCAGAATGAATTTCAAAATAATGACTCTGCCAAATCATCGCACAGGATGAATAAAGATCTGACAGAATCTTCGCCTAAATTAATAATCGAATATTTCGGATAACAGTGCTAGTGACATCAAAACTTTGAAAGTATCCTCTGAAAGGAAATGTCTAATTTTGCTAAATTTTTATGAAATATCGATTTACATAGTAAAACAACAAAATCACCGTAGTATTAGAAACAGTTTCGCTAAAAATTCTTAAGGTATTATTGACTTTATACTAATTTTAGGGAAATTTTACTATCCCATATAAAACAGAAATAAATTAGAAAAAAAAGAAAAGAAAAGAAAAAAGTATGCGTTTATAAACGTGATTTAACTCTTTGTACTCAAAAATCCTTTGGCTTTATAATTTAGCTTTTGTAGATTTCCTTGTAAAATAATTAATATTAAATTTAGTTCTCGAAAATAATTTGAGTTAATTTGCTTGTTATGTTAAAAGTTGGTAAATATTCTACATATGTTTTTACAGTGTTGTACTGAAATGAAATTTTATGGAAATAAATTTCATTTGTGATAGAAAATGAGCGAATGCAAAATTCTCCCGAAATATCTGTGAACATAAATGAAAGTAGGAGATATTAAAAGTTTTACGTGGGCACGATCCTATTACCAACCATATTTAAAAAATACCTGCAATCATGCGCACAATGCTTTCTATTAAATTAATTCCGCGAAATATATTACTACTTTGCTTTATTCAGTTAAAACTAAAATTTTTCCCCTCTGTACTGACACATTGTTGATTTAGTTCCGCTTGTGCATTTGCTTAATTTTGTTATTCCTCATATTTATTCATTTATAAACTGTAAGAACCGTAACCTTTAATAAAATCCCTCAAAACCCCTAATTAATTACTAATTGGCTATTTGCATATTTAATAACAACGTGGGGTTGCTTTACTAATGATTATCACGTCGGGATTACTCTTAAGCTTGAAAATAAATTGTTTTATTGTAATTCATTAACTTTTCATTATTGCTAAAAATATTTTAAATCATTGGTTGATTGATATTTACTAATTATAAAATATTGCTAGAAATTTAAATTCCAATTTTACTACCAATAAAAATTACTTGTGTTTTATTTGTATTTATTTACCACAATCCTTAAAATAATTAATTTACAAATATTCTCGGGGTTTATCAAAAATAGATAAACCTAAAAGCGTGCAAGCAATACTTTTAGAATTGTGTTCACAAAATCTGCATATATTTCCTTTTTGGTTTATTTGATGTTTTCAAAATAATTTGTTAAAAGGTTTTTTTTCTAGAATCCACAAAAGGCCGGATCGGTGTGAGTGGAAATGGCCCTATAAGTCATTCAATTTACATATTAGAGGTTATTCCGAAATCCGCATTTTTATCACTTTAAAAAATCGTATTGAAAAGAATTATTTGAAAATATACTTTTAAAATATTACCTTAGAGTTACATAAACTTTAATTTTAACCAGTTTTAATAAAAACTTTACTTTTGAAAGTTTAAAGTTTGGTTGAATTTTAATTGTACGTAGACATAACCATTTATTAAGGAACATCTGCATTTTACACTTAAATCAGAAATGTCATAATTAGTGTAAGATGCAAAAATATTTCTCTATGTAAAAGCACTCTAAAAGTCGACTGGGATTTTATAAACTTTAAAGAAAGGAAGGTTTTTGAAACGAAAATTGATAGACACCGGGTGTATCCAGAATCTAACAAAATTCGTAACATTTAATAATACAATTTGTCATGGAAGCATTTATCTCATTTTTCCCCAAAAACCAATGAAGAGGTCTCCGCGGTTGTCAATTATATAATTTGTCGTCTTATGGTTATTATTAATAATCGCCCTGTACAATATCACTATAACATAATAAGCTGTTGCTTTTACAAGGTTTTTAATGTTGTACACTTCGGGAGTAATTTCTGTTAATTTTCATACTATAGGTTGACCGTAAGCTTGGATGGTCATATTCAACTTCCAAAAATTAATTAATATTTGGATAGCCCTTAATGACAAAACTTTTAATTATATGATAGTACGCTTTAAATGGTCTAATCTAATTTAATTTTATGTCCTTGTTCCGTGAACGTTATTTTGTTTAAGTAATAAATTATTTGTGATAACTGGCGCACTTTGATTTTGCATAGAATGCAAATGACTAACTTGTTTAGGCATAGTGAAGTAAGTGACCAAAAACAAAAATTTCAAGCGGAATAAGTTAATTATCATATAGAACAGTTTGTTTCTGCAGCATATATAATAATCTAGTTACATCATATTATCATACGCATCTCATATTTGCGTTATAAGTGCGTATTGCTCATATTATTCGAGCGTCATGTGTGTTTTTGAAAGTTACCAGGGAACCAAGCTGGGAACCAAACTAGACCCTTTCAAGTGGTAGACATGGTATGCATGATTTTTTCAAAGCAAATCCAAATGCTAAATCGAATTAAATTACAACTAAAGTTGTGAATAAACGAATACAGAAATTCCAGATGAATAATCTTAGGACGAATGAATAAAATATACGAAATAATTTACAAAAGAAGATTTGACACAGGTGCTTTGTTTGCCAATCAATTTCTATGTTCAATAAATATCTTAAGCATGTTTCAAATTTAAAAAACAATTGCATATGACTTTTGTGAAGATCCGGCAAACGTAAAACGAAAATTCTTTAACTACATGGAACACTGAGTATTGAAATATTTGACCATTAATAGCATTAGATTCCTATTTAGACATACTTTTGTTAATTATTTACTATACATCCGCAAACAACGTTTTTGTTGTCGTTTTTATATTTAATTTATAAATGATATATGACTTTAATAGGACATTTCCGTAAATTTCAAATCCAAAGCCAAAACTGTCTCTACATGTAAGGATTTTAAAAAACATGTTGCTAATTTGATAATAATTTAAAAACATTACTTTGCTCTCATTTTTAAAGTGCATCTATTTAAAAAATCAGATAACCTTAGAACAGTACAAGTTAAATTTAACTAATCGTATGTAAACTTTATTAGAGTTATCAAACACTTATTAAAAATAATTTACGTAATGATCTGTTTTTCCACATTTCTCGGATGGGCTTTTAAGGATTTTGTATGAACTAAGATTTATGTTGGCATGTTTTCCTTTGAATAATCAATAGCTGATTTTAATACAACATATATTTTAGTAAATTCAGAATTTTTCAATGTGTGATCTATTGTAGTATGAAAATATCAAAAAATTTAATTGCTTATATAATAACATTGTTCGAATAAAATCAAATGTCTATGAATAAAGATGCAAATACGTATACAAAACATTTTATTTATAAAACAGGATTTTATTTTAAAAATAATAACAATTAGATAACGAAGAAAAGACAAAAATAAGGCCTTCCGAAATTTAATCATGGTCCCTCAAAATTCCCACTGGTTTTGGAACCCTGCTTCATACTTAAATCTTAATGCACACAATTTTGTTTTTACGCGGTAGATACGTTCAAAAAAATCGTGTGAAAAACCGTGCAATAAAAGACACCGTGTACATAAAAAATAGGAGATTGGTTCCATATCCTTAAAACTTGTAAGAAATAGTTAAAATAAAAGCATTCGTACAAAAAACTTATAAAAAGCCAAATTCAATTTGTATGTGCATTTCATAAAGCAGAAGGTAATTAAATTCTTAAAGTGATACATTTCTTGATTCAAAATTGTGAAAAAACTAAGAGCACACTTTTCGTTTTGACGCTCTAATCTTTTCTGATATGAACTGCCCGATATGTATCTCGAAAATTCCGATTAATAGAAATAAAATAATTTAAGTTGAATCAAAGAGCTTTTTTAAACCGTGCTAAATCGAGTGAAATCGTGTAAAAAGCGTTTATTTTTCTAGACCGCACTAAATCAAAACCGCGAGAAAAATACAGTGTAAAAGTAGAATTGTAAGAAGTTGCTATTTAATTATTATTTCCATTCATTTGTTTTTGGACGCCGGTTTTTGAAGCTGCAAAATTTATTTTTTGTATATCTTTATTTTGCTTTACTTTGCCTTGTTTAATCGAATATTTTTGTTGTTACGAACTTTCTAAATTTTATAAAATATTGTACGGAACAAAGAGAAAAACAAGTTTTTATTTTTTTAACCAATTAGCTTTCCAAAATCTAGACACAAAACGTTATTCACATTCACAGCTTGCCCAAAAAGAAATTCTTACAAATCTATATCAGTCAAGTTTTTAAATTTTTGTATTAATAACGTGCATTAAGGACCTTATTTGACGGTTGTTAAGGCGTAACATACACGAATAACCTGCTTATCAATTACAAATTCTGAAGTAAGAAAAATCTGGGTAATTATGAGAATTTTTCTTTAATTGCAGAAATGCAAAACTTGTAATAATTTGATAAAAACTTCCAAAGTCGCCTCAATTTTCGCACACCTTTGTTTAAGCAAAGATTGCAAGTCTACTGTGGCAAAAAAAAAATCCGCAGACTTTTAATAAAGTCATACCATAGTGTAAAACTCCCATTCCTATGGAGGAAATTGAGGAGCTCTAAGTGTAGCCCAAAATTCAAAATGAGTTGGAGGTGAACTAAATTATGAGCTGCACATAATCACTTTCGTCAGCCCTTCGAAGTTCCGGGCAACGTTCTCAAGTTGACACAGCGACTTCTAACGTAAAAATTTTCAAAGTAATAAGCGAATGAGCGAAGTTTTTCCATAGGTCCTGTTCCGAACAAGGAACAAGCATATCGTCTTCAGGGTCCGTGCAAGACAGGAGCACTGGTGAAAATTTGTACACTGTACGTACTATGTACACTACTGTCCCCGGAAAATTGCATTGAAAACTTGCAGTTGATGGTGTCACAAATTGTCTCCGGGTGTACAGGAAAAGGGTTTCTTTCCCGCTAGGGATGGTCTCATCAAAATTCATGAGAGATGTCACAGGATTGTTTATCTTAGTGCAGTCTCCGGGTGATAGGAGGACCATACTGCCATCTGGTTACTGTGGCACTATGTAATTATGAAATCTAATGATTAATGGTGCCTAAAAAGTGTCCCAACTGAGACTGAAACAGATAGCAGTAAGTTGTAAGTACGTGCATCCGGGAATTTCCTTATTCACCCCCCACACGTCTCACCATAACCATTATCTTTCCGGGATGCACTGGAGAATTTCTTGGAAGATGCAAACGAACAAAAATCAGTTCCACGTCATTTAGCAATCCCGGGTCTAGGATACATAAAAGAAGAAGCAGCAGTCGGCCTCGACCTCAGACCGCCCGCAGTCCCTCCGCAACATTTTATACCTTGGTCCTTGCGGGCACAAGGAATGCGAATAAATTCAGTTTAGTTCTATCCCGGGGACATAAAATCTGGGCAATAGCAGTAACTAATGGTTTCATAAAGAAGGTTTACGTATCCACGGTTCGCTTCGCAATTCCACATTCAATTATCCAGGACATTAATATTCATCTCGGTAGTGGCGGGAGGAGGCAGTTCACGTACCCGGCCTTGGGGCACCTTTGCCAGGTTCGGTGGGCCCGGAGCTCCTTCAGGTGTATCGTTGCACTTGCTGGATCGGAGGGAATTGGGCTTATCGGGACCCATAGGGAATTCATCTCATTTCCAAGTAGCATGCGGCGTATCGCCGTCTCTGCTCAACTGCACTTATCAAATTAGTGTGCAATGAGCTCCAGGAGTTCAAAGTCGTTTTGGGTGCATCAACTTCGAACGTGTAGATAGAGGTGAGGCTGGTGAGAGGGTGCTTTATTCACCTGCACAGTTCCACCATTCCACGTGCATTACAATTCGAAAAGTTCACGTGGCAATAAATATGTAAGAAATGGGCCAAGCAGCTCTCGTCGACTTCAAGAGCCCCGAAGTCGTTGTTGTGCATGGGTTAGACCTCCCCCGGGAAAATATTGATTTATTTGCCCCACTTCTTTGTGCTCCGGGAGAGTGCATTTGTTTTGGCCCACATTCTGTTATTGAGCCTTTTTCCCCCACTCTCCCGCACTCCCCTGCAGGCCATCGGGTGCATAGAAGCGTATTGCATTGACCATTCAAATAAATGAGGTAAATAAAGTTCGGTTTTATTTGGAACGCTTTCATGGGAAAAGTTTAATAAAGGTCGACGAGCCAATATTCTGCTGAAGGAATTTTTTGGTGGGCCTCACTTATCTCCCTTAATTGGCACTAAAGGCTTTAAAGGATGTATACGATGATCCAAGGAAAACATTTTACTACTTCTCTCCGCCACCGCCATTAACCCACTCGAATAGATAGAGAACGATTGAAGAGGTTCTAAGAGAAGCTACATTTAAATTGGTTTCCTCCACTTTAATGCAATCGAATTTTTTAATGAGTTATTCAAATAATAAATTCATTTATAATTGTACAATTGTTTAGCAACGAGATTTTCACAAATATTTTACTCATTCCAAATTTTTTACTTTTTTTTAAGGATTTATTAAATGGTAATAGAAAATTAATTTTGTTAATTTAAAAGTAGAAAACACATGCGATATTGTTTTTTTATAAATACATGTGTATTAAATATGTTAATTAATTTTAACTTTGAAATCTAAAAATTCTGGCACTCAGACTGTGATTAGAGTAGTGGTCTACCTTTTGTCTAGAATTGAGATTGCTGGTTGGAAAATGGTTAATAATAATATGGACAAAATTGTGTAGGACTAGTTTATCAAATTATGGATTGCATTTTAATATTCTATCACATACCCAACATACCATATCTTAATAATGGCTTACTTGAGAAAGCAATATTTAAAAAGCGTGGAATTGAAATGAAAATCAAATAAGGATATATTTTCAAAGATATTTGATGAATTAAAATTATTTCTGGATGTCGTAATTGTCTCAAAATGTAACTAGTCCTATTTTTTCCATTCGTGCATGGCTAGTGTGCGTGAAAGAAAAATTAACCTGTTTTTATCTCCCAGTTTGCTGATGTTCCTGAGAACTATTTTAATTCACAAATTAACGATTAATGACCAGCAAGCTATTTCTACTCAGAGGTAAACTATTTAATTGCCATTAATGCATGGGATTTCCTTCATTTGCAGAATTCATTTTTTGAGACATAGAATTCCATCAAATCACAGACGACGGACATTTTTGAAAGAGGCTCACGTTGCATACATTTCTTCAGAGTAGTTTATTTTTGTTAATATACCGAAATACATTCTATTTTTAATTCAAATATTCTTCAAAACTTAATTAAACGCTTTGCTTGTATTGGCACTGTGACTCAACTTTGAAAGAAACTAAATATTTAAAATGATTTAATTAATAAAGCACTTTTGTTTTCATGTTTATACTTAACTAAAATGTACTGATTTTAGGAGCAGGAAAGTTCTCAGAAAAATTCTGTATTTCTTGCAAATAAAGTGTAAGCGTTGATATAATCAGGAAACTGTTCATACAGAGTAACTCCGCAGGAACACAATAAGCTACTTTAAGGTATTCATCATTATTTTTAATTTTATTTTAGAGGGCGAAGCATTTTGCGGATATTTTTCACACATCCACTTTAATCTGAATGTGGGACCATTCTTATCCGCAAAATTTTATATGTGAATTTTTTGTTTTGGTATATTTACTGAAATAAGTAACTAAAGTACTCCGTTTTTGTTGGTCCACCCAGTGTATAATCAGGCATAGATTTTTAACAGAACAATTAAATAACAAATATAATTTTTCGGTGCTTTTAAAAGCTTATTTTGTTTACAAAAATTATTTTATGCTCAATGACTGTCTCTCATTTACTATGGTTGATCACTAGAGCCAAGGCTTCAACCGCTTTTTTAAGCCATAAAACTTGTTTATTGCTATCTTAAACAATGTGCCAATTATCATATTTTTATGTTTTCCAGAAAATGAAAAAATGTTACTTGTTATTATAAAATATTTCGCAAACAACATACATGAGTTTTTTAAATAAGTCGTTGGTCTTTACCAAATCTTATTAATCAAAAGATATTTTTCCTCTCAGGTTTCCTCCTATGAATCACTGAGTCTATTATTACCAAATATATGTTACAAAAGAACAAAAGCTAATCCAATCTACTGACATGATGTTAAAAGGATTCTGTTGAAATCTTAACACTAATCCATTATATTTTTCCGCTTGGGAACCCTTCCGTTCTTCCTAGTTCGAGTTAAAAATATTGACTCAACCTGAAAAGGTCAAAAATCCAATAACTCGAGCTTGCCGCACTTTCTCCAACTCTTAAATTTTCCGATAAGAATTGTGGGAAGCAGCCCTAATAATAAAAGTTTGTTCGAAAAATCGGATCCAAAGTTAATGTAAGTTGTAGTGTTTACCTGTAGAATAATTTATAGACGTTTCTGAACCCTTTCGTAGGAACATAATAAAACTCGGTCTCCTTACACAAAAAGGGGCCAATTGAGGTCCCCTTCTGATAATCCTGCCTTCTGCATCAATTCGCCCGAAACAGATCTCATGATTGCCTCGGGGAGGCCTTCCTTCGACGTCAGGCACAATAAGTATTAAAGGGAATATTCAGTCAAAATTTCAATATGCTTGGCATTTATATGGAAAATATACGCATCCTTGAGAGACCATCTCCCTGGTCCTTCCGCTATCTCAAGAAAATGAACTCGAGAGGCAACAGAAATTCTTAAGTCGAATGCCGTAGAATTATGCAGAAAATTGGGAGATTTATCACGTTCTGAGGGAATACTTAAAATCATTTCAATTCCAAAGAAAATGGGTCGTCTGAGAAAATTCGCTTATTCTTGGGTTTATTACTTCAGGACGTTAGGGTTATGTCCTTTCCATGTCGACTACTCTTCCGCGGTCATATTTCCGATGTTTTTGAACTACTGTGGTGGTAAGAGTCGTCAACAGGTGTCAAAAGAATATCAAAATGTTACTGTCTATTTACTTTAAATTTTTTAATTTTAATAAAAAGCAATTCCAAAATAAATATTTTCAGATTTGATTATAATTTATTATTTACTGTTTTAAAATAAAAGGTAATACATTCATATTAATAATGCCGTATAATTATACCGTGTAAGACATAATTTAAGGATGTTGGTCAGATACAGTTTTAAGAATTTCTTTATAGCGTAAAAGAAAAGCACATGTCTTTCGATAAGATTAATAGAGCAGAGCACTAAGATCACTCCAATATCATAGTCGATTTTTATTTAAAAACGTAGTTCGAATGTTAAAGGCTGTGATGTTTTTTAACAAAAATTAATAAAATATTACGAAGGTATTGTTTTACTATAATATTATCCTTTGTGTCTTTATATTCAAAGATAACTTTTGAGTTTGACTACGTCTAGCACCTCCGATGTAAATTAATTTACAATTCACATAAGCATCTAATTGAGCGTAAATTCAATATCTTAAAGTAAACCTAAGAATTGTACACTTTTAAACAACAAAATAATTTAAATTTGAACTTTTACGTTCTTCTGAAGTATTAATCCCACTCGTTTTGCAAAATTACTATTTAAAAAAATAATAATATCATCCTTAAATAAAATGTCACCTTAATTAAAAAATTGTAAAAGAAAATTCAATATTTTTCCTCAAAGTAACAAAATGGAAATTTAATGGATATTAAAAAAAACATTTAATTAACCTAATGGTTTATTTGTTTATGTTATGTGTTTTTATATAGGGTTTGTTAAAGATTGAAATGGGGATAAGAGTTATAAAAAGTAATTAGAAATACAATCACAGCATGTGATTAATAAGCGTGTGTGTAACGATAGTAAAATGTGTTTTTGCAACGTTCCCAACACGGCGAAATTGACATCTCTAAAAAAATGGAAAAAATAACTTTTCTCGTCTAATAAAAGCTTCAATTTGTTAAAAAGTGGAACAAAGATTACTCAGTTATATCACTACGCCCGATATACGTGAAAGAGAATTTTAAAACTAATCTCTAGTACCTGCTGCGCAACTTTTCGTAGTCAAATTAATTTAGATAGCAGTCACATCATACACCAGAGTAAACATTAATGCCATAGTGTTACTGGCCCACGCTGTTATTTCAGTTTAGTACCATGGATCCTTTTAAAACCCGAACAGGTTTGAAGTCTCGTTAACTTTTAAAATGTCACTCAGTTGGATTTTTTCACTCGATGTATCTAGTCCTATACCAGCGTTGATTTTTGAATAAATGAATTCCCCGAAACTCGGGGAAAAATCAGTTCTGCCTCGTAGCAACTAAATCACGATTAGTCCTGGGAGCACTTAGATTGCTTGTTGTGCGGGTATAGACCGCGTACTACCTGGGATGTAGGCACACTTTGGATGCTGAGACCCACCATCCCATTTCGGGTATTATTGATTGATAGCTGGAGCACATGTGGATCTGGATCAGCCAGCCTCGAAGTCGGCCCTGATAAATGGAAAAACTCTTTTAGAGTGCACATTATGCTCGATGGGGATAGGATGGGTCAGGAATGATGAATTCCGCGATCAGGTAGTCAATTTTAGCTGATGAAGCCTGAAAGTTTGGAATCCGCTCAGCTCAAGTGTAATATGCAATAAGTCACGATTTGTAGCCTCCGCGCTGAAGCGCTTCAGCTTCAACCCCAATCAGGGCATCATTTTTGATTGGCATCAGCGGAATTTTTGCCAAGTTTTTCCGATTGGGGTGCAACTGTGGCAAATGGCTCGAACATTTTTACTATTGTCGAAATTACGGGCGGAATTGAATGTGCTGAGGTTCGTCTTGGAACATGGTCTCTGAAATATAGACGATACGATAGCCGGCGTTGGTCCTATCTTTGCCGTTAACACTCCTAAAATGCGGCTCTGGTATTCACCATTTGGGAATGAAGGCAGGGAGCTTCCATTTCCGAATAAACTCCGGGACATAAGAATAAACAGGACGCCTAGGAATGCCATGTTGCGATGTTTTGGCAACCAGCTTTGAATTTTAATAAATGAAAAGCTTGTTGATGTCTTGTGCTTAATGAAAGTGTTTGGTTCACGTCTCCTATTTTTTCTTGTTAGGAAGCTGTAACAAAACACTGTTTATTCGGCCCGACACGTGACTTGAAACTCAATACGGCTTTTCTCGTAATTGCAACGCTGTTTATTGCAATATTTAATTTTCTTGAAATTAATACGTGAAGAAGAGAGAAGTGAATAAACCAGAGGTCTTAATTCAAGAAAGTTGGTAAGGTTTATTCAAATTTTTAGAAGTTTACTTCCGAAGAATATTCCTACAAAAATCTACATTACTTAGTTTTAAGTCCATTTGCATTATTTTATTAATGGTTAACATTAAAACTTATTCTTTTCGTTAACATTTTATCACTCGCAGAAAAACAGACTTTTTATAGATACAACACAACTACAACTGCAATCCAGAGAAGAATCTCTCGGCATTTTTACGTGAAATTACGACTTTTCTGGGATGAAATAAAGAGAGAATCGGATGGGGTAAACTAGGGAACATGAATGTGCAGCGAAATTATAGCACACTTTAGCTAATTATGTTAAAAAAAGTAATGCATCGTTAATTAATCAATGGAAGCATTATCATTATGAAGTATAGAATGAAATTCCGAGTTAATCAATACATGGAACAGGAACGTAACTTGGGAATCAAGGCACTGATTAAGCCAAAACTTGTTGCATTTAGATTCATCGATGAAGGTGCAATTTTACATTTCTTTTTAATAATAATTAAGAATAGTGACTCCAATGTAAAGAAAAGTGCTCTCTTCACCTTCATATAAATTTGGATGCACCTACATTAATGAATAATTTCTTATAAGCTCTTCGATTTTGATGATTCTCCTTTTGCCTGAAAGGACATGTCTCAAGGATTTTTCCATGTGCATTTTTGGGAAATAGATTTAATAATTTTCTTGAATAATCCTAAACAAATTATTTGATTTTTTCGGATTCCTTCATTTAGTCCTTTAGAATTTTTAACAATTTTTAGACCGATCTGTATCAAATTTTGTTTACATAATTTAAGAAAATGCCTTGAGTAGATTTCGTTAATCGTCCTGGAAAAAAGGAGTTATCAATGTCTGCATAATTTTATTGTGAATGCAGGTAAAACTAAGGTTCATCGATTTTGATGATTCTTCTTTTATTTGAAAGAACACACTCTACACGTGGTCCTATAATTTTTTTAAATGTACTAGGTAGCTTTTTTAAACTTTTGGGTAAATATCTTTTTTTTTGTATTTTGTATCTGCGGTAGTTTCAAATTATATTTTAATTTGTAAAAAGTTCTTAGGTAAATTATAATTATATAGGCTATTGAATTATAGCTGTTAATCTTTTCACTTGTTTGTCTCTTATCTGCCTTTAAATGTATTCTTGACTGTTTTTTGGAACTAACTTAGTCTGGATGAGGTTTCGCGGATTTCGCCTGTTTATTGTTTTGGCCGTTTTCACTTGACGCAATAAAACCGAAGAATTTTTCTTCTTTTCAAGAATTCTTCTTGACTAAATTAGAAAGCTCTCTACTTGCATAATAAAAGAACATTGTAGAGATTGCAACTTGGATTTTAGTTTTTCAGACGTTTTATTATTTTTAACACTTATAATTTTTTTTCTTTTTGAATTCTTGCAAACATTAAAGACCGGATAATGAAGAGGTTAGAAGGTTTGCGTTTTATTCTACAGACCAGTTATTTGATCGAAATCGGATTAGTTATATTTGATGTACATGAGCGAAGTTTGTAGGACTTATTACTCTGTCCCTTCTGGAATTTTTAGGGACTCCCAAGTAAAGACACTGATAGTAAATTTTGCAGGGCCTAATACCTTTTGATTACTTCTCGAAAGTTTCTATCTTTTGCCATAGACACAATATTCATCCCCCTTTGTTTATTTTGTAATTTATTATTTCCCTTCTTCCTGACAGGATTTTAGTACAATGACGAGCAATTCAATGGAATAAGTGAAGCCCTGTATTCGATGGAGAAACACACAAGGAAGAATTGGTAGGGCTTTATTTGATTCGCAAGAATAGACATAAATCTCGGACAGTTTCAATTGGGGCTAACGATGCCATCTAGTAAAAGGAAATTCTCCGTTTCTACATGGAAATAAATTGGAAATTATGGTTACTGTGCAATAATGGCAGAATTACAATCGATAGAAATAACAATCTGGCAATAATTGAAAATTATAGCTGCCATGGTCAGTGTTAATGTGGGAGCTCCGATTCTGGCGGAAGACATTTTTAACGTAATCTGGGTCAAACTTGTAGACTTGTAATTATCACAGCCTCGTGCACAATTCTTCGTCGTAAATCCTCCCACAACCGCAGGCTGCCAACGTATGAATCATCAACAGTTCTCGTTGTATTAAAGCGAATCGCGTACGTTCATTAATCCGATAATTTAAAAACTGTGCAGTATTTTCTTTTGCGCTGCAAATGTTATCTTAAAGAAATCAACAGAACTGTAGAATTTGCAGTATAATTTTTTTTTTGAATTTATATTGAATATTATCACCATATTTTTTTCTGTTCTAAAATTTTGATAATGATATTTAAGATAGAATAGTAAGTAGTAATTTATTTTTTAAGTTTTCTAATTATCCAGAAAATCGATTTGGACTAATAAAGATGGGATTCGTTGTGGTGAGAAGTGCAAGGAATAGCAGTCGCCCTAACAACAAACCACCACCAACTGTTGTCATTTTAATTAACAATTTCGGCGAGAATAATAAGGGACATAAAGATAAATTGCAACGCCGTCTTACCTGTCTGAATACGTTACAAATGGTATTTACCTTGAAAGATTAATGAGATCGCAATTTAGTTGGATCCATCAAGTCCTGGAATTGTACTTAGATTTCACTTTTTCCACCAAACTGGAAACATTAATTTCGCAGGGTTAGGATTACAACATTGTGAACGTGAAATTTACACACGCTAGGGTACCTTTGCGATTCCCTCGTGTTCCGACTGCTTTCGGTATAAATAAACCTAAACATGGGGATTACGTGCCCCGCAACAAGTGATTGAATTTTACTTTTATCATTTATATTCATCAGTCCCTTCCCAGTCTCCATTAAATACAAAGGGATAAAAAACACAATTTTAAGCTTATAAAGAGTCAGCCGTTATACAATTACAAATAGTGCAACATAACTAAATTATTAACGTGTTAAAAGTATGTTGTGGTATTATGACAAACTTTCCGAAACATGTAATTGACGATATTAAATTGCCAATAATTCTGTTCTATCAAGTGTAAAATTTATTTCGATTTTTTGTAATCCATTCTAAATTTGCAACTACGTAAAACACGAAGACTAGAAAATTAAAAACAAGCATTTGAAAGTATATTCTGTTTTTTAGAGAAATTTCACAGGTAAGGAAAAAGGTGGTTTATATAAAAAAATGTTTGTTTGTTTTTGTTTAAATATAGTAATTGCAATAAAGCCACCAGTTGCAGTCCTACACTTCTTAAGCAGTACTACCACCAAAAGGAGTCAACTAAAACTTGTTAAAGTATTTTGTTTATCCTTGATTATAATCTAAATCAGATTTTAAAAGAGCTCTAATATAAGGACATTTTAATCCTTTCCTTATTCTTTTATTTTAAGAATTTTGCGTATATTGTAAAGGTTCAGAATTTGTAACATAAAGTTTGAACACAATTAGTCGAATGGAGCTTGAAACATCGTGGGTACAAGTTTGTAATGCCAACCAAAAATAAATTGCTTTATTTTGTACGTTATATCAGCTAAAGGAATACGTAGGGGTGTTGTAAACAATAAAAATTTCGAAACATACGACATAAAAATGAAAAATTCATTTTCGAAATCAAAAAATTGATATAAAAAATACTAACTAAAACAATTTTTTTATAAATCCCCTATGTATTTCTTTAGACAATTATAAAAATAAGCTTTTCCGAAAATGTCAATTAAGTCAAAAATTGTAAGTCCTACGCTGCACGCTAGTTTGAGAAAATTCAGTTTCTAAAAAACGTAAAGGAAAAAAGTATCACGTGTTATAATCAAAGATTTTCTTATATCTCCTTTAATATACTATTCCTGAACCACACATGGTCCTTTCATAGAAGCAAGTGGTAATATCCTTAAACTCTCTTTGAAGCTCTTTTCTGGCTTTTCAGTCGCCACCTGCGGCGCGGGTCTATTCTTCACCGCGCCTACCTAAAATCGGCATAACTCAAGTAATTTGTGGAATATTTACATCTTTGACCTCGCAAAGCATGCTGAGAAGTCTAAGCTATAAGGAAAAGAAAAAAAACAAAAAATCGATTTTTTGGAAATTTCCATGTGGTGTAACACCTTAAAGCTATGAAATTCAAACAATCTTCTTGCAGGCATATTTTTTAAATTAAACGGTTTCAGAAAATAAAGAAGTATATTTTGAAAAAGTAATATATCTCCGCTTTCGTTTGATGGGTGTACGCTGCCGTTTTTGTGTAATTTTATATCTTATCAAAAATATGAATGTGAAAACTGAGCCAAGTTGCAGGTAAATAAAATGAAAATTACATTCAAAATGAAATCAAATGCCTTAAGAGTATGGATTAAATTATCTTTTATATGGTTTAAATCCTCTAACTCTAAAATCTTTTTATCTTGGCAAATACACGAACAGTTTAAGTGTTTAGGAAAGTATTAAAACTTGCTGAGTTGCCTACGAGGGTTAAAATATTGCGAAAAATAACTCAATGTGTACATTTAAGACAAAAGACAGACTCAAATTGATTTGTGTAAAAAGTATCCGGACGGCCTTGGTTTTAAATTGGGTTTGAAACTTGGCCTCACTCATACTCCTTATTAAAAGCGAATTTAGATTCATTAATTTTAGATTAAACTGATTACCTTAATATAGCGGAACGTGGAATGAAGCCAGGTGACAAATTATGAAAAATGTGGTTGATTCCTTATTGAGAGACATGCACGTACATGCCTCTCTATATAAATGTAAAAGTAGAATTCACATTCGCATTTGTAGAAAACAAGTAATCAGCACTAGAATCGAACACCTATCGATGAAGATCGATTGCAAGGAGCGGATAGTGAACTAAACCTTATTCACAAAGCAGGGCTTAGTTATGGCGAACCCATTGATAACTGCTATGCAGCCGTTCCTCCAAATGTGGAAAATACTATTATGTAACATATATCTACGCTGTGCCTATAAAATAAACTTAAATATCCATTTTAGAAAAAATGAAAAAATGTTTGTCGGGTTTTGCAAGTTCCTTGACGGTATGCAATTTCATAACGAGCGTATTGAAACCAAATCCAAAAATTACGACCAAATTTATATTACGCAAATATAAAAAAAAACGTGGATTGCTGAAATGTATACCTACTAAAAGAACTGGATGCGTGCACTCTTAGTCTTAGGCTTAGTCCTTTTAGTTTCTGGTAAATTTTTATTTTAGTTAGATGCTCAAAACTGTAGCAATGTTTATATGTAAAATTTTTAATAATATTTCTTAAATATGTTAAGGCAGGACAATGTAAATCTTAACGATCCACTAATTTAATATATTTTACTAGAATTTTATTAAAAAATATTTTTGTATATTTTAAAAGAAATATTATATGACCAGAAACTTTGAGAAAATTCAACAAAATAATAGACTTAAACATTCTTGTGAGGTTATATGAAGTCAATAAATCCGTGCAAATTTCATTCTGAAAAAAAACGTAACTTATATGTGGCTATGTATTTAGAACTTTCCAAGTTCGAATATTCTACTGTATAAAATCCACCAAATTTCAATGGAACTGTGGCAATGTGGTACTATTGAATATTTCACTTTATAAAAGGTAGCGAAATGTGTTATTAATTAAGGAAATTTTGCTGAAATTCATATTAAACTTGACTTTTGTATCATGTAGGCTTACATAAATAATTTTTTTTCACATAAATTGAAAAGATTCCCAGGAGGTTCCAAGAATATTGTTTTTTGGGAAGGACTCATAACTCCCACATTGTCATATATAGACTAATGTTAAAGATAATTCCACAGTTATCAACTGAACAGACTTAACATTTGACTATATCTAATGGAGGTTATACATTATACTAGATCTATTTCTGTTTATATGTAACAATATCATGTAACCATGGGACTATTCTTGACAACACTTATCTCACCTATTAATATCCATTTATCACGACGTATTCCTAATACCAAGTCAATTTTTGTTCTACGTACGATATTCAATCCCAGGATTATATTAGAACTAGAAAAACTTATTGAAAAATCAATAACAAATTCAGCAGCTTTTGGTTTGCTCATAGCGCGCACTGACGCGAAGTATTACTTAAAAATATAGTAACGATGTGCATACAAACATTTATACACTTGCACTATATGCACCCACTAGTTAGAACCTTTAGCTTTGTCATAAATTAACTAAGATTGTGGGTCTATCTGCCTGTTTTTGTTAGTTTCCCGTATAACTTAGTAATACGCAATTTTGAAAAGTGTCGCATGAAAAAGTTAAGCCCGGACTTTTTAGAATTCACACTTGAAACATGTACTTGACGTCAATCGTGAGATAAAGTTTAGTCCAACTTTTTTCTGCTTTTTCCTTTCATGTGTTGGTGTATCCTTTCAGATGTGTATGCAGCAGGTTTGGAAACATTTTCTAAGTCCAAGGTTAAGGAACTTTAAAGGATACTTAGGGTAATTCCGCCGATGAAGTGATGCAATTAGACCGGAGCCATCTCACATAATGTGTGTATTTTAATTGATTAATTAAGTTGGGAATAAGCGAACTAATTAAAGTCTTATTATCCTTTAACTAATTAATGCTAGAGTAGTTGAACACATCCTGAATTAATAAGCGCAATGCAAAGTAAACTGAGAACGGCTCTGGGGACTATATTTGAACTAGACTTACATGGTCGTGAACAAACACTCTTAAAAGGCGGTAGACAGGCCCTAGCCTTGAAAGCTACTGATTATCACATAGTTGCGACTTTAAACCAGGCCGCCAACATGATTACGTGAAAGTGCGTGAAATCAGAACAACACACGTTGGAAACGCACAATATTCCTCTCGTAATATGAAATATGCATAGTATGCCTCCAAGTGTTTCACAGTAATATTTACATTCGGCGTATATTGGCGAGGCGTCGCTAACCCACATTCATATTCAGTCGAGATGTGTGAAATGTGCAAACCTTCAGCCGCAATTGATCCACATTCTGGCCGAGATGAATTAGACATGTGAAAAAGTACTTCCATAAAAGATGGAAAGTGGGTTGCATCGTCCTTTCTGCCATCCTAGCGCTTGAATATTTCATTTCAGTGTGAGCTGTATGTCAATTTGAATTTCATACTCGGCTGCAAGTCCCCATAGGCTTTTGTCACTATTATAAACTGGAATGATTCTCTACGAATTGACGTTTTCCTTGTCTAGGCTACACGCAATACTTTGGTGATCGACGACGTGACGTAGAGAAGCGAATAGTAGGAAATATCTAGAAAAAAAACAAACTTTATATAGAGTGATTCGCCTTCGTGTGAATGTGTAATTTCTATTTAAAAGCTGAATTCTTAAATTTTCTTCTTTAGAAATTATGACATGGAACTTCTGACATGTCCATCCGTCTGCTAGCAAAAAATGTGCCCAACTTTTCTGAATTCTTCTGAATGCTAGAAAAAAAACTTTATTATAAGCAGTCCAAAAACAAGACTGAAAATATTCAAATCAAACAAGCGGAAACAATAATTAAAATGAAATATTTAGAGATTCTAAAAAGCAGGATGGCTTTTTAGAATCTCTAAATATACTATATTTATATATATATATATACTATAATTTACCTGGGATTGTAGCTGTCGGTTTAGATTTGTTCGTATTTTCAGGAATTATATAAATTATGAAAATTAAGAGGCTGATACATTTGAATTACATTTATCTCTTTATTTCGTCGAAAAATAGTATAATTATAAAGTATCTTTTATATTATTTTTTATATTTTTTAAGAAGCCTTTTTCTATGTAACTCAGGAGCATTCGACTCCTAAATGATACCGAGGTTTATACAATTTGTGCCTTAAGCATTTTCCCTGATTGGGATCTGTCTTCAGCAGATAATACTTTTAAGTTATAAAGCTATCATCGAAATAGGTATTGAGCTGAAACATTGTTCATACAAAAAACTCAAAAATTTAAGACAAAGAAAATTTTTGATTATCAAAGGCCAAAAGCGAAAGTCCAAGAATACTTTTCATACAGAAAATCCTTACTGAGCGATTTCGGAGAATCAGATGTGATTAAGACACCAACGATTTGCCGCATTCATTCGTGTATTGTTAAAATATAATAATAAAAAGTGATTGCAAGCAATTGCGTTGATAAAAAAGTTCTTCTTCTAAATGTATACATGTTGATTATACTACTGAAATAAAATTTCTATTTTCGTTTCATACAAAAACTATATTTAAAAATATCTATCCGATTAATAGTTTATATTTTGATGTTGCTTATTTAGAAAAAAGTACTCTTGACCTCTACAATTGCTACATCTGCAAACCCATGGAGAATAAAGATCCAAAGTGTAAAGTATAACGATATAACTTGAATTTAGAATATAAGACTATTAATTCTAATTTAAATTATTTAAGTAGAACCTTTATCATATTTTTATAGATTTCAAGAATGTTGCACATGGTCTCATATCAACCACACAATCCTGTTTGGAAGTACAGCACCACCACTATTCATTCATTCATTTTTTTACTCCTTACCCTTTTAGGTTTCCCTTTTCTTCCTTTTTAGATGATAAGCCCTATTACTCGCGAGTGTACAAAATGAAATTGAATTTGAATTTTAGATATTCAAATTTTTAAGTAAATGTAAAACATCCACTTCACAAGTCAACAAAGATTCACTTAATCCGTTAAGTAAAAATAAAGTGCCTTTCCCACATGTGTTAAATTACGCCTTAACCTACACTTGTCGCATATTCAAAATTTTAAAATACCATATATGGAAATGTTATTAAAAAACCATGCCTTTCCTTAATAAATAAAAATACGCGCAGTTTCAGTTGTAGATTGGGTTAAGACTAGTGATTTCAGATCAATTCGTAAAACGTTTACAAACATGTTGTGAAGGCGGTAATAGTGGCGAGACCTAAAAATTAGAAACTACTTAATTATGGACTTCAAAACTTTCCGTTTTTTATTATAGATTAAAATAATGCTTTAATTCATATTCATTTTAAATCTTTTTCAATATTTCCAAATAGACGTTCTCTTCAAATAAGAGAGAAAATATCTTCACTAATTGTCATGGAAGGATTATTTTGGAACTTCGAGATTTAGTGTGTCCAATGCGTCACAATAAAAATGATCCCGACGTCAGAATGGCCAAGTGTGTCTGTACCCTCTCAGTTGGTAGACAAAGCGTGTCCTTGCTATCATGAAGGGACATATTGAGCAGCCATTGTGTACTATTATAAAGGATTCCCCATACAAAATCTTCTATCTGTAGAATGGGTTTTGCTTCGCACAGAATCCAAAGCATAAATGAAGTTCCTAACGATGCATAAGCCACTGGGTTCGCAATGCAATTCCATTGATTTTGCAATCAATGCCGTGTGAGGACATCCACGCTGCGTCTGTAATTGAAAGCCCAGAAGCATATTTTAGTGACTTCAATTAAGTGTCAACAAGACGTTGCGTTTTACCAAATTGGCTTTCATGGTGCCATCAGACATAATAATCATATTTGGAATTAATTAGCATTAAGGTGAACGAAATTTAGAAGCAGGATGCATTTGTACTACTACCTTTATTATAAAACTCCTGCTATTATATCAGGGCTCTCAAAGCTCTTGGTATAAAACTGTCGTTCTGAAAAGTGTTTGGCTATTCATTAATCGAAAAGTAATGAGAATTATTTCCGAAGAAGACATTGGGCTGTTTCTTCTCCAGTTTTACTTTCGATGTTCTCGGCGCGTCCATCATGCCGACCCTTAACTCGGGGGCTTTTATCCTTGTCAAAACATTTCGCCTACATTTATTTGGGGAATTTCTCCAATTCATCATTTTCGGTACATTTCCCGACATAATGATTTTGTGCTTTGTATTTTGACGACTCCTTCCTCTACCTCTTTATGTCAGTAGAATGCCTTAAGAGAAATTTTGAAAAGTTCCTGAAGACGGTGATTGAATATACTCCCTAAATTTGGAAGATGAATTCCACTTCTGACACTTTTAAAAGGGGACTAAATTATATAGCAAGCGACGTGCCCAGACAGAGAGCTAGCAATTCTATTCTGAAACTCCGAAAATCCCTAAACACTCAATCAAATTGAGACTATACATGTATACGTTGTACTTACTTGAAAAAAAAAATATTCTGTTTAAAGACAACTATTGATTCAGCTGAAATTTTTTGATTTTCTTAAAAGCTTGCTATTTACTGTCTAGATAATTGTATTAAGTGTTGAAACTGAGCACTCGATTGTTGCTCTTGTGAATGACTGCTACTACTGTTCGACTATTTTAATAGAGAGGAGCTAATGAATTAATACGATTTTTTAAATGACTTACACTTTCTTCAATTAAATTGCTTATTTTAAGATGACTTTTTTTTCATGCAATTGCTTTGATGTACTTTTATATTCGGCAATAAAATTTTTACAAAATTAATATAAGGTTATGATTACCTTTGTAATTTGTAAATAAATTGCTTTCAGTATATTCCTGTATTTTCCTGAGTCTGTTGTTGTGCCCATTGCAAGTCTTTAGGTATTTATTTATTAATTATAAATTAATAATTAATTCATAATTTGTAGTTGCTACCTGATACTTGCTACGCAGATTTCTTTTATCATTGATTTTTGTATTATTCTTTTATGTATTTTAAACAAATGATTTCCTCTTAATTTATTGTACAACATCTTAAGCTACACATTTTAATAAAGAATTATAACGCGTAACATTTATAAGATCGGCCATTTTTTATACAATTCATTAATTATTTATTATATTTTTCCCAGTTCACAGCAAGAGGGAAGAAAATATATAACATTGTTAATATTTATCTTTTATTCCCAATATTCCCATAATAAAACAAAAATCAAAATCTAATTTTCGTAGCATTTTGTACCTGATTTTATTTTATAATATGTCGAACTTTCCTAAAATCCTATTTTGTCTGAATAAGTTGATGTTATAAATTGTTGTATATTAAATATAATTTTAAATTACAACACAAAATATTTGATATTAATATAAAAGAGTCCCAGTAAAATATTTTTCATTTTGTTATGTTGAAAAATTTTATAAAAGCAAAGGTGTCATTTTAAGCTATGAAAAATGAAAACGTCAAGTTTGTCTTTCTGCATTTCTTTTTATAAAACGTCAGGGAATTAGAAATCTTGCTAGATCTACAAAATGAATCGTAAAATAATTTGATGCTAGCGTACGTACGTATTTTTCAAGTTTAGAGAATAAATTTGATGAGAATGAAGTAACATGTAATATAATACTACTTTATGAAAAATCACACTGACCAGGAAAAATTTTATTTCTCTAGTTGCTAAAGTCGTGTAAGATAGAAAACAGAGCAGAATCTCCGGGAAGTGAAGCTGAAGTATAATAACATATGAAGTGCGAGTTGGACTAGCGTCCGAAGTTTTCCGTACCGTAATTTAATCTGCGAAGTTATACTTTTCATTCGTACATTCATTTCAAACAAATTGTAACAAGTCGTAAAACAAAGCGATCCCTTCTCTAGAAAAGGCTTAGTCAATATTTAATACTCCAGAGCTTCTTTTGTCAGTTGCTTTTGACTTTGTAGAATTTATGATAAAATAATTCCATTGGTTGCGTTACCTTAAGATATTCTCCTTCATAGCGAGCAACTGCTTAAATGACTTCGATTACGTAATAGAGAACGCAGCAGAAAATAAAGCCTATTCTCTAGTTAAATTCCAATGCTATAATTATGACTAAAAATTCGTTTCTCATTTAAAATTTTGTAGTCTGAACTATTGCCTACTGTACCCTTGTGTACCTGCCATCCTTGGAAAGACAACTAAGCTGTCCTGGAAATACATAGCTCTTGGTTACTGATGTATTATCATTGGATTAGGTAATTGCTATAACCTGTATCTATTTCAGTCAAATACTTGTAGTTAGAAACCGCGAAAAAAGTGCATTTTTTTTATTTACAAAAGTTTTTGATTTTTCTAGACTTGTCCTAGCGATATTTTTAGAGATTGTGAGGAACGCCGAATTTAAAGAGATCTTTGGAAACAATCTTGGAAAAGTTAACCGAGTTTATGTAAGTTTAATACATTTGATGTTCAACGTGGCGATTTTAAAGCAAACACAAATTGTTGTTTCCTCTTGCATTCTTTAAAACTATCACCTAAAATCGAAATTCAGTTCAGTTTTCGTACTTGTTACCTGTAATTTAATAACAAATTCAACTTTCTACGTTAAACGGCCTCTGATAAATAAAATCACTCATGTTTTTACAATGTGCAATATAAGTTACTAGACAATTTCAAATCGACAACCATGCATACAATTAGTTCATAGTATTTTCTAGTGATGAGATTTTTTTTTGGTAGCAGTGAACTTAAAGAAAGTGAAATTTCACGCTTGTTATCCAATAAAAATTTGAAAATCTGAGTGTTATTTTTTTCTTCTTCCTATCACCGAAATCTCTCAAAACGCATGAATAACTTTCGAAACGTGTTTCTCGTAAAATAACTTAGCACTCCTGAAATACATTCTAGATTTCCTCTGGCACAATTGCAGTTCAGTGGGGTTTCCCCAACGAAAAGAATCCAATTCGACCCAAAAACGAAAGCTCGGGAAGAATTCGCCCTCAACTTTTGTTCTTCTTTAAACAAACAATTGCAAAGCGCGCTCACTCCGGTTCTATTTGAATGGGATGGTTTTGAATGTTTCTGTTTTGTTTTAAAATAAATGTTGACAAAATGTTACGAAAAGTTGGGCGTTTTTGGCAAATCGCTGGAATTTAAAAGTTTTTTATTTGTTAGGAATACCGTCCTAATGTGCTTCAGATATTTTCCAGTAAATTATTTATTTTGAGTATTTGCAAGCGTCTTTAAATTGTTTTGGTTAAAATGGTAACGAAATTTACGCTAATTGTAAAAAGTTTTAATGTTTTGAATATAGAGAGCGAATATTCAAAACTAATGGCCTATACGGAGCCCTTTAATTAATTTCAGATTTCCAAAGTTGTATATGTAATTTTTACTACCCTAGTTACTGCTTATACTACTACGTCTACTCACGACAAATATATCTTTGTAGTGTTATATTTTGTTTTGCTAACAATTTGAAATGGAAGGTATCTTTCTAACGAAAAATTAATAGCACCTCGACAAAGTGCCTAAAGTCTGACCTTAAAGAGCCTTAAGGCCTTGCTGACATTTCCAGATCTAGGCGAACTTGAGTAGACCCAGTATTAACTGTTTCGATTTTTGGAATTTACCTGACGACATTTTAAGAATTTATTGCTCTGTTTACCCAGAAAGAAATGCTGTAGCGGCCCTGACGTTTGCACGCACAACTCCCACGAACATCGGTCCTGGAGCCCACATCCTGCGATTTCTGCTTTCGATCATAAATTTTTCACGAGGGATTTCAGAAGTCGACACTTTGTTCAATTGCTCTTATCTGCCAATAAGGGCTTCTGTAGATATTGCGAATACTTTCGGATGGAAAAGACAAAATGTGTTTGTGGAGGAAACGGTTTGTTGTCTTAAGATTATGTGAGAGCCCTGTGATTTCGCCGGTACGAGGGGAAATTTCATCTTGCTTTCAGTACGTAAACAGCTCCTCGAAATTTTTCCAGTTTGGTGTTTTTAGTCTTAATTTAAAATCGTTTTGGCATGTGCTTAAAATACTTCAATACTTCTTATTTTGGACCTTAAATGAAAACACTTAATCACTATCTAAATCAACACTTCAATTTTGTTAACACTCTGGCCTCAAAATATTTTCATGTACATCTGCATAAAGCGTTTTCGTGATCTTATTTGATACATGAACGTATTTAGATTTCCCACGAAGTACAAAGGGAGTTATGCTTAAATACGACGTTTTAAAAATACGTAAATATGTTACCATATCAACAGAAAGATAGTACTTTCAAGAATTTAAAAAAAAAAAAACGTAAAGGACTTATCCGAAAGCTATTTGTAAACAAGGATGTTCAAAAACTGATTTGGATTTCTTAAATACGAATCTGCTTGTACGTCTGATTATTCGCGCTCACATAAAAATTAAATTATTCCAAGTGCCTTGTTCCTTATGATATAATTTCTTAACCACATTACCCATTTTTGCGATTAATAACCGAAACGTAAATATATTTTGATATAAAAGAGGAAAGTGTTTCTTAAAAGAGCAAATACATTGCAGGCACCTAAAATAAATAGAAGTTGAAATGAACCCATCGTTAGCGAAGGGTAAATTAAATGTCAGAATTGTGTCCATTAATTGAAGAAGTTGAGCTCTACTATTTACTTCTAAATAATTTTTTAATGACTACAGCTGCCATAAAAAATGGAATGAATATGGGTTTTGAATTTTAACCTCTCTACTTAGAGCTCTGATAAGCAGTAATGAAGCAGCTGCTTAAAATGATAAGGATGAAAGATTTGCACTGAAACTTATGTCAGGACTATCGAGTTGAAATGATAAAAGTCTAAGATTTTCTAGAATATAAGAAAAAAAATAAACGGTTATTTTATTTATGATTGTTAATTTGAATTTATTTCATGATTCGTACGCAATTTATGCGTATTAGCTTTTGTGTATTCTACTTAAAGGTGGAATTTCGTATGTGTGAAATGCAATTAATTATGTTCTTTTTTCAGTCACAATCACAAACCTAATCCTACGATTGTAATTTGCCGTGAGAGTTTGTAAGAGAAATAACAACTTTAATAATAAATATTTTTCTATATATTCAGATTATTTTACAATAACATTAGTGTTCTTTTTAGATAGCACGTATAATTGTAAAGAAATAAGTATTTTAATTTAATTTTCAAATTAATTATGCAAGCATTCAAAGAATTTCGTAAAAATTTCTCGCTTCGCTGAGGTATTTTGCAGTTGATTGGAAAAGAAACTGTGCTATAGCTTCCGCTTTAATTAGGTGCCAGTTTTTGTCTTATGATAAAAATTAAGTTTATTGAAATCAAACAAAAACCTTTTTATTATTTAAAACCAACTGATGCTTCTATATGCCATAGGATAGAAAATATGTAAAAAGCTAAATTGTAAGTCATGTCTTAAGTTGATTTGATAGATCTAATAGTTTTATCGTTATAAGGTAACAAATAAGTCTTCATAGAGCGACAAATATAGTTTATTGCAGCTGAATTTCGAAAGTAACAACCCTCCAAAATAATGTTAAAAATATGTTCTTTCAAGAAGTAAATAGCAGAGAAAATATGACAACAATCTTGAATGTGTCGTCTAGTGAATATGCTATTTTCCCTGTTTATCTGAGTCTCAAATCCATTTACCATTGGATAAATGATTATAAATATAAATTATAATCTAAATATACTATAACGTTTTAAGGCAACCAAAGGTAACCGGAAATAGGTATCGAAATAAGGTGTAGAATTTCCTTAGTCCTGAAGCCAACAAGTCCGTCTGCGGATTTGTATTTTCCCTCGATTATTCATAATAAATTGGTCAGGTTTTTGTTCGTGACCACCTTAATGATGAATTAGCCGCTCCCTGCGGTCTAAGTGAAAATAAAAAATATATTCCGTCGACGCTTTTATTCCCAGAAAAGGGCAAAAACAAAAGTATTCTTTTAAAGGAATAAATCCAAAAATAAGCAGGCAAAACAAATAACTGCCAGAACATCAAATGTGTGGGAACTATCCTTGTGATTTAAGAATAAATGCAGCATGAAGATATTTTTTAGTTCGTGAAGATGTCCTAGATTGAGTTTTCTGCGGGTTGTTAAAGCGCAGTAGAAATTGTGTACCTTTTGCGAAAGGTCGGATAAATATTGATTAGTTCATAAGATTTCTAGGAAGTTGTTATTTATTTGCGGAGCATTCTTAAGAAAATAAAGAAGAGCCGATTGGAGAATGAACTACTATAGCTTCGAAAAGGATCGACCCCTTTTCCATTTGAAATTTTTTCTTAATTCCGTCTGATATCCTAATAATTTCACGGTACACTCCAATAATAATTAATCATTATCAGAAAGACTATTAGCATGCCTCCTTTTGATTTGCCGATTAAAACTAATGATTAATAGTGTAAGCATGAAGTTCGAAATTTTCCGTTGAAAATTTCGTCTAAATATCCGTGAAAATTGCTATTAAAAGCCATGAAAGTGAGTATTTAATGAATTTCTATATTTTGGACGTTGAATTTCGTGATGTACATTTTATTCCATAAACAGGCAAAAAATATGCAATATAAATGAATATAAATTAAATGTATGAACAAGTAAAAGTAATTGTAGTGTTTAGCAATTATTGGAAAGTAATTAAAAGGTAAAAGAAAACAATTTAAAACTGAAATAAACACAAAGTGAGTGTCTTAAAAATTAATAAGTTCTATTTTGAATCAAAAACTATTCGCGTAATAAAAATCATTCTCTTTTAGTCACAGAGCAAATAATGAAATCAATTTTACCTTATGTTGTTTTCCGGAATTTTTGCATAAAGTAAAATTCTGTATTCGCCCTAGTTTCATATCCATCATTTAAGGATTTCTTGACAAGAGTTGGAGCCAGATACCCGTGAATATATTATAAAAATTTCTTTCATCTCTTCTGGAGTGTCGCAACTTTCGAAATATTTTGGAAATATCAAGAGAGATCCTAATAAAGGCGAGATTGAAAAAGTTGTTATAATTTTCTGAATTTTAATATCATTTTGATCCTTTGAACTTTGTCGTTCAGGATACCAATTCAGGTTGAAAATGCGTACAGCTAAAACGAATTATTTTATGTCGCTTTGTGAGAAGAATAAATTAATCTCTAGTATTGTTGTCTTAAGATTGTTCTCCATAACTTTTAAACTTTCAGAAATTTCTTAAGTGTCGATCTGCTCTCTTCGGTAATTGGTCAAGCCATGAGTTAATTGAGAAATAAAATATTGCATTATTAAAAGCATTATCACCATCTGGACGGTCGTTCCAACTTCTCACCAATAAGATTTATGGAATTAATTAACCTACTTGTAGGCAGTGTTTTTACTACGCACAATTGAACACCTATAAATTAATTTTGACGATAATTGGCTTTTCCGCCGTTATTATCGACGTCCTTGACTTATGAAAACTCAGGCGAATAGCTAAGTGCTATAAGTGCAACTCTCTGCTTTGCTGCTTTACAACGTCGCTAATCTGGAATCAATTTTCACCACTTAGCTAATGCTCATTAAATCTTAAATCAATATCTCTTGCAAGAAGTGGCTGAATTAGTAAGCCTCGTTAAGTCAAGGTATCTTCGGAGATGCAACTTAAATGAATTTCATTATAATTTTTTAATGATCTTAGTTGTTTATGAATAATGTCAATAAGTTTTTTAGTGAGTTAATTAAGAATTTCAAGCCAATTTTGTTCGTTCGACTGGTTCGTAAAAGGACAGTTCATGGATATATTGCAGCTAATGTACCAATTTTGACAACAGAGGTGTTTTACGTATTAAAGCATTTATATTTAACAATAGTTCCACAAATTTTCGCATTTCTAATATTTATTAGAAGTTACGCCATGAAGAGATGATCTTGTAAAGGGCCGACGATGAGAGCTTTCATTATACTCACAGCAGTTTCTACATTTTCCATATGAAGAAAAAAAATAATATTCTCTTAAAGAGCACATCAACATCAGATTTTGTCGACGCCGATTTTTAAAATTTAATTTTTCGACAAAATGCCCGTCGTTTGAAGGTGAAGATACGATGTTTGCCCTTTGTTTATTTATAAAAGAAAAACAAAAAAAACTGTATTGTTTAAAACAAAACCAGTCGGCAATGACTAGATAATCGTATAAAGAGACAGCGTGCAAAACTTCAACCCAATCGGTTGATTTGTTCTCAAGATATTTTGGGTATCGTTTTAAAAAATGTACTCTCGAACGCGTTTAAAGTTTTGAACACGAATATTTTCAAGGAAAAGTTTGTCTTTCCACGGCCGTAACTTCGTCCATTCTGCGAATTTTTCAATGAAATCTTCAGTGGATATAGTTTAAAGCTTACACAATAGAGAAAGTCGATTGTTTTGACCCATCTAGGCGTATGTAGTCCCTTAACTTATCTACAGTGGTGAATCGTGTGAAAGAAATTGGAAAGATAACACCAAAAGTAATGCTCGTAGTTCTGTATATCCATACATACGTAACCTCTAAGTTCTAGTTAAACTGCGATATTATCTTGTTTCGAAGCACGTATAAGTAATCAACTACTTCTGATATTTTCTACTAAATACATTTTCCTTAAACAATAAAAAATCAAATAAGATAACAATTCACAAATATTCAAAAATGGTTACATTAAGCCTTTGACTTGAACAATTTAAAAAAATTTTCCTTAAGAAGAAGGATCACTGTGATGGGTCGACAAATCAAATTCTTGAAACATATTTTCCCCTAAAAACTATAATTTCAAAAAAAAACGATATTATAGAGCTTTTTGATTTATATGGACAAAATACCTTAAATACTCAAAATTTCAATCGTGTTTTTCTTAAAAAGACTTTTATCGAGCTGGCGAAAAGAAAAATTCCGATTTAATATTTTTTTTAAATGTTCGTAATGGTTAACGTTAAGTGTAGGCGCTTTTTAAATTTGCATTTTAAAAATATCTATTTTTCCAATCATTTTGATTACAGAAAAGTTTAATAAAACCTTATTCGTTCATAAAACAGGTTACAATTTTGTGAAAAGTAGCTACGCTTATGAAATTTAAGGAAAAATCCTGCTCGCCATTTGTCTTTTTTCGCAAACTGAATTCTGTAACTAAGACAACATAGGTGTAGTGTCTCTGTATTTACCATACTTATGACTAATAGATCTTCTTGCTTTTCTTGATCTTGCTTTTAATTTCACATTCAGATACGTTTTAATATTCGTAAAATATAACCATATGCATATATCGCAGTCTGTTTCATCTGTATATAATATAATAATGTAAAAATTCCACTATATTATGTCTCTAGTAAAAATCATAAAATTTCAATATTCTAGAATTTGGATGAATATGATCGGATTTCTGAAACCTGTTCGTAAGTACTCATATTCGCTTATAAGTACACATACGTTCTCTAACAATTCTTTGTGAGTTGGCAAACAACATCTTGCCTAAAATAACGATAAATGCCAATCAATGTGGCATGTTTTTTATTTTGATCAGCTTCGGAAAAAGAAATTATCAGTATATTTTTAAATTTCAGCAACGCATGTTTGCACATTTATGTCAAATAAACACTACTTTTACCTTCCATTTGCCACAATATGACTCAAATTTCAGGTTGAACTCAAATTTGTACAAAACTTTGAAGGAGACTGACCGGAAATTCACAAGCAAGAAGGAAGGAAAATTGATTGCACTTATTTCATAAAATCGGGTAAGAAAGTGCTAGGCTCGCGATTTGAACTCTAAGTACCTGTCCCCTTTGACTTTTATAAGTCCTGCGTATTTTGTTGGGGCTAATTTAATTGATCAATTGCAGTTTATTTCTATTTGTTCCTTCTCAATTGAGTAAAACAATTGTAATAGCTTTAACTAACTTTGAAAAATATGACGAAGCTTGCTTTCTCATAATCCCAACTTATGCTCTTATTTCTTTTTGTATGGTAAATATTTTTCATTGTAATAATCAAAATTGTTGTAGAATTTGTCTAATTTTGTGATTCTCAACATACGCATAATGTTTCTGAGTTTTTGTTTCCAAAATAAGGTATACAATTTTGACACAATTAAAATCCTTAAATTTGCGACGAAAATAAAAGAAAGTACAACGAATTCCTTTTATCAAAGAAATCAAGTTTTTTTTCCGAAAAAAGCTTAATAAAATTATTTTGAAAAAAGTATGTATTTTATTGGAAAACTTCTGTTTTTTATCACAACAGCACATCTTATAGACAAATTCTCTGCAGATTTTTGATAGAAGCTATTTGGTACTCCATGCCCTACCTGTTGGGTATTTCTCCATAAATCGTCGAAGCTTCTAATATTTTCCCTAGGCATTTTTTGTCGGCACAATGCGAGAAGTTCTCTACCGGTTTAAACTCAGAACCCGCATATATTGCCAAGCAATGGGAAAATTGATATTTCCATAGGGTTTCATTGTATTTTCTTTATATTTAAATCAATCGATAGTACCAATTATTTGATGTAGCAGAACCATACCATTGCAGAACCTCCATGTTTTCAGTTTTTTCCCATTTTGAAGTACATCTAGGGACACATTTTTGACTAAACGTCGTCGCATTATTTTTGAAGTTACCTTAATTATATGCTTTTCTTTAATTATATACGTAATATTGTCAGGAAGCATAAAGAAGTATTTTTCATGAAGGCGCACAATAATCTCGTTTATACTAGCGCTGAGATTTCCGTGGTTTTGGGGTCTCCGTGTTATTTTTGACATCCTGTTTTTCTATTAACATACTTTAAAGTATTTTGCACCATAAAACCTGGAACTTTATTTAGCTTCGATATTTCAGAAATTTCTCTGGTTTTCTTCAAAATTATACCTCGTTTTCTCTAGTTCCATATTATTTGTTGGAAATATAAAATGAGTAACAATAATAACAAACCCAAAATTCTATCGAACAAGAAAACGCACAAATTATGTTACTTGACAATTTTTATTAAAAACTTAAATTTATGACTTACTTTAAACTCATAATTATAACAAATTAAGTAGATGTCTCTAAAGACGAAAATGAACGCAATATGCAAATTAATATAAATATAGTCGATATAGATCGATAGTATCTGTAGTATCTTAATGGTTAGTACATAGTAGCTCATTTATCTCTTTGTATCTTAAAATATAATAATAATACATGTCAAATAAAGAATAAATTCTTTCATTACCAGTTTGAACTCTATGGTAAGAAAAAGGGCCGTATTTAGAATGTTAGAGCAATTGATTAATAGTAATTCTCTCATCGCGAGTATATTCGCCAAATTCAGTTAAGCGGTTAATTTATTTTCTGAAAACAAAAAAAAAAGTCCAATCAGAATTATAATTTTATAGGTGCAGTTTCATTTAGAGGACTTCTGTAATAACCACTGTACATTACAGAACATTTGTGGAAGAGAACAAAAAGAAATTTTTCCTAGAGATGATATAAAATGGAATTCTTTGAGATATCCAATTTTTAAGATATTAACTTGTTTTTAAAAAACACTAGGTTTTTTGTGAAATTGATAGGGACTAGATAAATTGTTTAAAGAAGCTTTTAAAACTACTAGAAAAAAGTTTCGAGCAAAATGCACGTTGTTGCTCCTGCCTGCAGACTATAAATCCGTAAATTTTCTAGGCTTTAAAATGAAATTGCCGGGGATTATGGTTCATAACTTTTATAATTCGATTACATATTTTTGAAATTACGTACCCCACAGTTACAGACTCGACACGTTTGTAAATTCCATGCTAATAATTCAAGTTACTGCTAGAAAGTTCGGCTACCATAGACAGATTAACTGTAAGGATCACTGTAAGGATTCTCTTTTGTCATTTTAAGTATTTCTAAAAAACTAGTTCAATTATTTATTGCTTTTTACCAAGTGGTTTCTTAATGACGTTCATTTCGTTGAAAGGGTCATGATATTTGGTTCAAGACTTCTACTTTAAAACGTGTAATTACTCGGGTTTTATTAAAAAACTACATCTTTGCAAAACTGAAGAAATATCGCGTTTGCAAAAGAAAACCTGGGAAGGACTTTACATAGTAGAAAAGAGCTTCCTTCGAAATCAACGACCTCAGTTCTAAGAAGCTATGCAATTACCCGAATATTAAACGCGCTCTACTTCTTTTTTCGCAGAAAAATATCTACGATATCGATTTACAAGTATCTGGCCTCCAATTATGGACGTTTCTTCCTATAAACGTGCACCAAACCGAAACTTATGTATTAATGGAACTTTTCGAATAAATGGTGGCCGCGGCGGTCTTACAGGTCGAGGATCATCAGGCTGTAAAGAAAACTTGGTCCATTGTAAAATTTCCTTTAACGAGTACCCCATTAAGCCTTTGCCTGCCATCATAACATAGTCTCATCGAATTTAATGATATCGGCTTTATAATACCATAGTCGTTTCGGGGGCGAAGAAATTCGATTAATACCAGCAGGCGGGAGGGCGGTAATGACGTTCAGTTAATGGTCGTCTTTAAGGGCTTTTTCTGTGCCGTCGTTACTGAGTATTTTATTGCGCAATTATGAAATGCTTACGTAATCCGAAAACTATGCTTCGCCGATAATATGTAGATTGCGTTCTTAATGATGCGCTCCTGGGCCCACCAGGCATGCGACGTTACTATCTACTCGAATCTGCTTAAGGTTCATGGTATTTACTTTTGAACCCTTGTTAAGTGAAACGATATATCCGTAATAAACCGATTTTATTAGAGCCGCAGAGAAGACACCGAGCGTTGTCTTTATAACTTAATAACGCGTATAACGGAACAATAAAACATATAAAAGGTGTGCTATACATAAAATATTTATTTTCAATGCTCATCGCCCTACATTAAAAATTATCAGTAAATTAAGAAACTTGTAATATTTGAGAATTTTAGTATCATTATGAATTTTGACTAGTAAGATACTATGCTATCAGAAACGCACGTGTAAACCGGTATTACCAAGGGTCTATGTGGAGACTAATTTAATCTTGTCCTGACTCTTATGCAAATTTTTATGCTTTCATTTTCCCAAGATATTGATAGAAATTTTTAAGCAACTTAAGCGAATTTAGCTCGCAATATTTTTACAACAGTTGGCGGCAGCAAGCTCCAAAAAGCTTAGTTTGTACAGACGAAGAGGGGCGAGGAATGGATTAATATACATTCTCTGGAAACACCTACATTCTCTTTATTTACATAAACTTATGCGAAGTTTTCCTGCTGAGGTAAACGGAGCAATTTTATCCAAATGCTGAATTTTACCTTTCAGCAATTTCATCTTGTCTCCTGCCTTTAGAGATGTACGAAAGACATCCTTGCACCTAAAGTTCTTCTTAAATATGTATGCGAATATTTTATGGATGTTTCCAGGTGCATATCTATCCTAATTGGAATACTGGGTCGATAATATATTTCCTGTGCAACTAACAAAATACGACGTATACTACAATTTATATAATATAATAATTTTTCAACAAAATATATCCATAGTTCAAGAAGATCTCCAATATGAAATGTAGAATCTTGGCTGGAAACTTTAGTCAACCCTCGAATAACGCGGTTAATTGGTCCCGTGTTATTCGGTACTCTAGACACAAACATGAATGAATAATTGACTCCAAATTTAATAATAATTCAAGTACAGTGTTATTTGAGAGTTCAGTGTGTATTTGGATCTCTTTAAAAGTTTTAATTTTTTATCTATTTTTTTCGATTTGCTGGCACGAGCATAAAATAACTTAGTTACAGAGGTTGCCCTTTAAAGTTAAATTATTTTGATATATATTTAGATCATTTGTTAATAGATGTATTGAATAACAAGTACTGTGCGGTGTCTATTTCAATGAAAATATTATGTAAACTGTTCTATTAATAATGTATAATATCTATAAAAATAACTTTTTTTATATTTCTAATTAATTTAGCATGTAAATTTTTGATTAGGTAGCATTGATGTAGTACAGAACGGGTCATTAGACAAGTATTTAGTAAAAAAAACCGTTTGATTAATTTATCATTACAGACCTAATTAAATATTGAAATATGAAAGTCTTACACCTTCGAGTATTCCTTATATTAGCGCTAAATATAATTGAGTATTCAAGGAACACTTCCATAGACCTGGAGCATAAACACATATTCGAATGTAACACAAGGCACAATACTTTTAAAAATCTACTGAACACCCTTAGTTCCTTGTTTTCTTTCGTAAAGACGTGTAACTCATATGAAACTTAACCCATACTTCTTTCAGTTAAGAACCTTTTTTACGATCAGTTGGAACATTCGTTTCACAATGTCGAATTTCTTTCAACTGTACTCAGACTTTGGTTTCGAATACAACTTTTGCTTTTCTCGTAAACAAAGCGGTGTACATTTACGGACAAATTACCTCCAAAATCGAATTAAATACTAGTGATAAATGATGATTCATTTTAATGATTAAGTAGATTTCCAGTTTAAACTTTTACTTATTGAACGTTTATAATTGAGTTAAATAACAACTTGTTCCCTGCACACTATCCTAATAACCCGGGAAATCAGTGAAAGGATCCTAGTCCGAGGCTGGTTAAGCCCAACGCCTTAAGATCAACGCGTTTAAAGTTTATCTAAAAAGCCTATTTTAGCGAACGTTTTGGCAAGAAAACGGGTTGGCTAGTAATCTTATAGCATACTGAAATTTGAATCACTTGTAGTATATACTAAAAAATTAAAAATACCTATATATAGTACATAAACGTAATTTTTTTGAATTCATATAAATAGGAATTATTTTAAAATACTTTTTTTTTTTTGTTTTTAGAAAGGAAGTCAGTTTTTATTGAAATCTATTTTAGTGCCCCGATAGATATTTTTTCCTTTATGGATTTTTTCTCGGAAAAAAATTTGTAAAATTCAAATTTTCTCATTTTTTTCAAACACCAAGTAATTTTTAAGAAAAAATACTTTTACAATTTCTTACTACGGCTCTGAAATGAATTTTTGCAATTTATAGAAACATTTTTATTTAAACTATCCCTTCACTACGGACGAGCGATGCCAAAGACCCCGTACTTTCCCGTTCTCCAAGGTCCAAAATGTTAACGTGTTGATTTGTCGTCAAGCTTTGAATTATTATAAAAGCTTATTAATTTTTTCATGGAGAGGAAATCAACAACCATTGGAAACCTACAAATACGCGTATAACTAAGAAGCCGTCTGTGAGACTGCACGTCGATAGAAGTGCAGTGAAATAGTAACGACCATAGTTAAAAGTTTCTGTAGTTTAGTTCATAAAAAGAGTGAACTTAAAATTTTATTTCATTTCTTCACACTTTTGATTTTGGAGTTTGCAATTTTTTTATTTTGCGTTCCATATATACACATATGTTATTTTGAGTTCATGGAAACCAATAATAATTCATATAAAACACATAAAAATATTCACTTAAATTAATTCAGTAATTCTTGAAATAATCGTCCCCAAAATTATTCACTAATAAAAAGAAGCCACTTATGTTTGTCTAAATAATGCGTGTATGATCTTTAACAACTTTAGTGTTTGGATTTTAGTTTTGGATGGATCGAAAAATTATGTTTGCAATTTAAAAAAGCATCTCCAAAAAGGGTGTTGGTATAACTAATAGTTTTTCAGAACATAGTAAATTAGAATTAAATAAATGATCATTACAGTGTCATTAAAACTCTAAATTTTTAAATTCTACGTTTATTTGTACCTCGTGAATCTCGTAAATTGAAACTTATTTTAATGTAGTGGGTGTATTATTACAAGCATAAAATAAATTGATATATGCATTCATATTTTTTATATCAATTATTGGGTGTTTTTGCTGATCTGCCGAGACCCCATTTTCAAGCAGAATTATGTGCTGGCAGTCGCAAGGTACTACGGAATTGGTAACAAAATGAAAGCGCTCCTACTTTTCATTTAACCTCAAACTTTGGGGAGTCTCAGAGATACAAAAACAATCGGGTTTATAATAAAAAGCTCCAGTGAGTTTCTCATTTTTTATTATATCTCATTTTCTATAGTACCCATAACATGGTTCTCTAGTTAAAGTCGATGTAGGGTACTCCCCGTAGAAAGAACTGTATCTTGCATCTTACCAAAAATGTTTCCAATATTAGTCTTTTTTTGTTCCTTATTAATGCTTTGTGAATCCATTATGCTGTATTTCATTTTCGAGGGGCATTCGGACAAAAGAAAGTATCGTATCTTCTTATCAATTGCAGGTTCTACGCTCTAAACTGATAATCAGATTTTTATGAAATTTGGTATCTTGGATTATCTTGAGACAGTTTTAAAATCCTGTTTACCTGTTTATACCTGATAAGCATAATTCGTTTTTAAAATCTAAAAGACTTGCTTGTTTATTTTATTACTAGACAGTCGTAAAGCCCTTACAATGGGCTCCATTTAATCATTTATTTTTTTAATTTGGTGTGACATTTGGACATGCCGTTAAAGTATCTTTTTGGATACACCAACTTTGGTTTGGCCCATCTATATTTGCAATTTTAACGTCGTCAAAACACCGTACCTTAAACACCGCCACTTACAATTCTCTATGGCTAAACACAGGTTCTTTTAGGAAGATATCTTCTTTTTCCAAAATCTGACCTAGCGACTTGTTTATAGTCATGACAAGGGCAAATCAAATTTGAATTGTCACGTTACAAAGTAAAAGGGAGGTCAGTGTTGGTAGATGCTACCTCAATTCGCGGAAATTCTTTGGACGGATGCCAGACCTGTCAATATCTTTGGTTCGGTTTGAAATATTTTACTGTGAGCTTTGGTATTCAGATTTTTGAGGAACGTCGAAATATTTCCTATTTCTAATTAATGAAAAGTGGGAAAGTGGCATTCTGCATAGTTTACTTAGGAACTTGACTGAATGTTTTTTTCTGCACTGTCTCCATTGTCAGAGTCAATAGGATGTAAGCAGGCTTATTCGCATAGTTTTTTAAATCATTAGAGGAAAAACAGGCGTGGAGCAAAAGTATTACCCCGTGGTAAGAGAGAGTGGGCGAATAAATAGTTTGTTTGTTAGCCTTTTATTTATTAGTACTTCACAATATATCACTTGTCTAGAAAAATCCGATATTTTGATTTCTTTAATTCACTCCATATGAAATCTCGAGTTTTATCCGCGTACTGGCTGATTTCGCCTTCCGTGTCTTTCAATTGGTGAATGAAAAGTCCTTTGCTATAGGAGTATTCATAGTCTGTATTTTGTTAGACGAAATGATTCTTCTTGTATTGAATTATTATACCATTTCTTTTGATAGGCAATACAAAACAAATCTCTTCGTTCTACAGAATATGGTCACGGGTGGTCCAATACTAGTTGAATACTCATGATTGAATTATGCGATATGATGGACACTTCATTATATAAACATATTACTTTTTACTACTCTGGATCTGTCGTTTTTGCTGTATTCAAAATAATATACAAGTTTCTCCGATTCATAAGATCGGGGTGATTGTATTCTAAATTATTTGTGAATATTTTTATATTGTTTTGCTTGTATATTTCTTGATTTAAAAAAATATGATGGATGCGAACGTCTGAAACGCGCCGAATGAATATCCTGAATATAAAAATATGGACAATGAATGAGATTTATGTGAGATTGTTGATTAATTCCATCCACTAATTACAATTACCGTCTAAAATGTACGCTTAATTATTTAACTAAGTCCCGCACTATACTTTACTATAGAATTTTCGCAAATCATAGCAGTGCAGCAGTAGTTTGCTTTGGGTTGCGCCGGGGATATTATCCTGACATGAAAATTACGATATTACTTATTCTAACAACGTGCTCACCATCAATCATTCATTTAATGTCTATGGGAAATTTTAGACCTTCATTTTGCACAGGAGTAAATTTTTCGGTGCTTCTAACTAACTTTTAATATTAATGGCTTTTTCGGTGCAATTAAAATTATTCGTAACTTAATGATAATATAATGTCTATGCAACGCGATTTAGCACCTGGACAGTGTCGTTGTTTCTGTTATATTGAAAATAGAATTTGAAATGTCCGTGGACTGTGAATTTCGTTTTGGTGGGGAATTGTCGAATTATTTTGCCATGCCTAAAATTGTCTGCTTGTTAAACTTCAGTTAATTTAAATAGCTAGTGTTTGCAGACAATAAAGAATTTATAAATTCACGTTTATATTGTGATTCAAATTACAAAATTTGCTTGTGATCTCAATTGTTTTTGAAGGTATAATGGTTCCATTAATATATCATTAATATAATTAGAAATATAATAAAGGACAAATCTAAAATTCAGTCAGCTTTTTCGAAAAACGGAAAGGTATCCCACGTAAAATGCATAAACCAGAAGGGTGCTAAAAAGCAGCCTAAAAGTATATTTAAAGCCCGATAGACACCCGAGTATTATTAAAGACCGCCAAGAAACCGAAAACACGTCGATGTATTATTGCTGAAATGTATCGACAACGGAAATAGGCCTATAACACGCCAGCAAGTTGAGTGATAGCAGTGTAAAGGTGCAGCACGCATTACCAGAAAACTTATTCGTATTTCCGTAGAAAAGACGGCTTGTTTTCGATGTCAATCATATTTTGCACTCTTCTTTAATAACCTAGAAATACTTATCAAAATTTATAAATTATATTGCATTTTTAATAACTATTAGTAACATATACTCCGAAGTAATGAATTATTGACAATAATTTTAATAGATGTTTTGTAATAACAAGAGATTATAGTGTATTTTATTGTAAAAAAGTGTATTTTTAGAAAATAAATAATTGTTCACTTTTAGTCGATCTCTTAATATAAAAATTTAATATTTAGGCGTATTTTGGTGTAATTGAGGCCAAATGCGTCGACGTATATTCGATGTTATTGAAATGTTTTAACGCCCTTATGTACCCTACCTAGGCTAGTTTTAAACGTCTTCTTGGCTTTTTCTACCATTTCATTATTTAACTTATAAGCCTAGAATACGCTGAAATTCCTTCACCTGGAACTTTTTCTTAAATTAAAATTTTTATACTCAATCTACAAATACATTCATACATTCACAGTTTTATGAATATCCTTATTATCTATTTTTTGTGTAAATTTTATGAAAAAAAGAAAGTTACTTTAATGGTGCTGCTTATCATTTAAACAAATCGCTCAAACAGGTGAATTTTATTTTCGAGAGGGAAACCTTACCTCCACATAATTAATTAACTGGCACCACATTTAAAAGCCTGCTAAATTCTGCTTCAAGTGCCAATTAAATTGTCAAATTTGGTTTGTTCATTAGCGAAAAATCGCGCGCCGAAATTAAAAGCTATTTTTTTGTTTTAAGATTAATTAAATTACAAATAATAATTATGCATTTGAATTTGGAATTATATAGAAATATCATCTGATTGATTACTTTGATGTCTAAATTATAAAATGTTAAAAAAGGCACTAATTTGAAGAAATTTTTTCTTCACAAATATTTTATTCACTAGTTGCTTCTTTGATAGAAGGTACGTTCAAACACCGAAAAATTTGCATCTCGAAGTTCCTCTTTAAGTAGTCCTATTAACATTTAAGGAACCATGGGGATTTATTACATTCAAAAAGTCTTTTTTATTATTTCCACTTTTTATATCTTTTCGAAGAATCGCCATTTTTATTAATGTTCTGAAATTGTGAGAATTGTTTAAGAAGGCTCCTTAGATAGGTCACCAATTTGAAAAATTCTATTTAAAAAACGTATTTGATAGGTGGACCAATTGAGTATTTTTAATAATACCACAGATACTGCAGCGCAGTTGAAAAAAAAATATATCTCAATATTTTGAAGCAAAGACATATGTTTTCTGAATTTGATGAAGCACAAAATCTTTTATCGTATCGATTGTTTATTTTCATCGAATGTAACACATGAGAGCGTAAACATTCCCGGAATATCGTGGAGTAACCCTGAACGAATTGTTGTTAAAAAGATTTCTCGTCTGATATCTGCTCAGACTTAGTGACTATATTTTATACGGATATATGGATAAACATCATACAATATCCATAGTGTTTTGAACTAAATTCCAAATTTCCGTTCGGGAAGTTATTACTACTATTGTCAGTTCAATCTGTCTCACAGTGGTTTCCGAAAATCAGTGAGCGTCTTGATGACCGCAAAAGCCGCAAATTTCACTTACAAAGTTGCTCGAAAAAGTTCCAAAGCCGATTTCACGTCCTGAGAACGTCAAGACACGCCAAAATAAATCGGAAAAGGACCGGATTATGACAGTACAAAACAACAGAAGTTTGCCAACTGGTAATAATGTTATTTGCAGAGTTTCGATGTCACCAGTGAGAAATCTCAAACTTCCACTCCATTTCGGGGGAGACTCTTCGTCAAGTGCTCGCACTGCACCACCCGGAAACTTTCTCGTGGTATCACGGCGGCGCTAGCGGGAACAGGAACTTATTACAAACTCATTTAACGAAATTATGCAACTATTCCTGCAGAGGGGCTTCCCTGTTTAAACCCCAAGAAGGATTAGGTTCTCGCTATTGCAGGCACTTGTAGGGCGAGAGTTTATTCGGAATTCGATTAAAATTGAAGCATTTGAGCATCCCGAAATAATCACTTAGTAACAGTCGTGATGGTAACTTAATGGAGTCACCTTAAAGGTACGATCAGAAGATCGTCTTAAAAACGGAAGTCCTGTGATATAGGTCAAAACTTCTAGCTCTGGACTAATCTTATTTTGCCACGCTGCAGCCGGAAAGCACTCCTAATTTGCATAAGCACAATTCCAACGATAATGGATATTTTTAGAGTCGGATTCGAAAAGGCAAAACACCCTGCGCCTTGGTTAGCTGCAAGGCATGATATCTTATCGCTGGCATAAATTCAGACTATTCCATTAAGGCCAATTAAATCGAGCGCAATTATCTTTTAAAGTTTAATTGCACAGCCAACAGTTTAATTAAATTTGCTTCAAAAGAAAATAAGTTCGTTTTCTGAATGAGGGGAACTCCATGTTTCTGCTAACTGCTAAGATTCTGAATTTCGACCGGAAAGTTTAAAACCAAATATCAACATGCCTACGAGAAGTACTCACGTCATCTTTCGTCTGTGCTTGGATGCACTTTCTTGGTAAAATTGAATTCGACTCGCCTAGGATCTCCGAGTAGCTCTGGAAGGAAGATGGGCTTCCTTCTGTTTGTGTCGAAATATTATTGGAAATATATTGCGAAATGAAGGCGCCTCGCTCTGATATGAATACCAAGTGGAGTGCGGCTCTCGGCCGGGCTTTGTCTTTCTTTTATTATTGCCAGCTGGTGTGAGCTATTTGTTTTCAAAACGACTGAAATAATAAAAGGTGTCCTGAGCGGCGCTACATTTGGAATTGGTATGCAACGGCGGCTCCATTGAAATTTGATAAACGCTATGTATTGTGCAAATTTTAATATGATCCCTGTAGAAGTCTCCATATCAGGAACGTTGAAGCTTGTGCGCCGTCCGCATTAAAATTCTAAACCGAATTGTCTTGAATGCGGAGGAGCAGAACGTAAAGAATCTATCGCGACCGAAGTTTTAGATAATCGCAAAGTTAGCTGAAGTTGCTTTTCGACGATGAAATTATTTTTGTTGTTCCTACTTTAATGGATTTGTTTGCAAATTGAGAATTTTTTGCTACGAAAACTCCTTCAAGCTGAAATTGAAATTGATGAACAAATAAATACTGTGTAAATTACGCAGTGGAACTAAATTGATTACAGCGCTAATAGTAAAGTAGCTGTTTAATATGGTATTAGGTGCATCCGATACTCCAAAGAGTTGAACTTTAACTAACTTGGACTGTACTTCATTTTAGCAATTTAACTAGTTTCCGTATAATACAAAAGTTTGCTGGTAGTATTAAAGCCGTACCGAATATTTAGTGGTAGTATAGAAGTAGTACAGAACTTACAGTCTAGTCTTGAAACTAGTCGAGTCGATTAATTGAATGAGTGAGTCTATCATTTAATTTTCTATATTTGAAGGAAGCTGGTACAATCGAAGTATAGCTTTTTAGAAAATATAGTTATATAACTTTTTATAAAACGTTCTTAATTTTAGATTGGTGGCTTCAAAAGAAAAGTTTATGGATACTTCTGACCGTCTGGAGACTAAAATAAGACCCTATCGTTATATAATAGAACTGAAGATATTCCTCTAAATATTAATTATAAATATAGCACATTATTCTTCTTTAGTAATTTTGAGTACATACTTCTACATTAAAGATCTTCAAATATAATTTTAATAAAGAAATTCTTCTTAGACCTGGATAAAAGGCATTGTGACAATACTTTTTAAGAAGCTCCTTTAAGGGAATTCTGACAGACATGACCCAGAAAGTAGAAGAATATTTCAAGGCTTCTAAAGGGAAGGTCCGAACTACACTTGCGTAGTGCTTGTGATAGTAGAAAAGTCTACAGAGAGAAAAAGGAAATTAAAATAATCACAAAATAAATGCAATTTCAGGGACCATATATAACGCCAATGTCACGGGCTTCCGCGCTCAAATTCCCTTTATCTGCACCTACGTTTTGCCGGCGCTTAAATGATTCCTATTGAACTCTTACACCGTAACTAAAGCGAACCGGATATTGGAAGATTTTATCGGAGAAAAAATAATGTTCTCCCTGCCACAGGCGTTGCAGGAAAGCAAGATTAAAAATATATTCTGTCGCGTATACGTCCATAATGATAAATTTTCAACAGTTGCTTTTCACCTGTATTTTAATTTTGGTGCTTTTTCCCAAGCAGTCTGATTTGTGTTAAGCTCCCAATCATCAAAAATGCCCTAGCATTGGTGAAATGTCATGTTATCTGGGTTCAGTGCTCCGAGCGTGTAGAAAGCGATAATTTAGCGATTTAAATTGCATTTCTGCTATTGTTCGGGAGCAAATAAAATTCCATGAAATCCTTAACACTTGGCACGCTGCATGAAATCGTGTGAAATTGCACGAAGCAAATAATCGATTCATTTTTTCCCATGTAATGGCAATTTTAGTGACATTCGAACCGCACGTGCGCCGAGCGTTGAGTTAAATGTTGCAATTTAATCACGTTCCTGGGGTCCTTCCCCACGAGTTTAAGGACCGCAAAGAACTTGGCAACTAGAAGTTAATTAGAATATTTTTCGGCATGCTCTGATTACCTTTGAATGAATTATAACACCAAACAAGTTTTTTCCAGTGGTCAAACTTATGAGTTTTCACTGTAAAAGATTCGTTATCGTCATTGTAAAATGTCCGAAGTTTCCCCTCATTTTATATTCGTGCTTTAAATTATAATTTAATTATCAAGGCACGAGCGACATTTCGTTTGCATTGTAGATTTTTGCCGGTGCAGTTAGTAACCTTCGCTAATTTAATTTCGAAAAGTTGTCCGTCAACCACTTAGGAAAACTTCAACATACTCGAAAACTTGAAGAATGAAACTTTTAGGGTACTCAAACAAGGGTATTCAGCTCAAGTGGCTTCCGTAAGATTCTGAGAAGTTTTCTGGTTTAATTGGTTTCAATCCCTACACAAACTGTGTCTTCAGTTTTATCCATGATAGAAATTATTTTGACAATTTTGCATTAATTTTGTTATGGATCGTCATATTTTATAGTGACTTTGTTCTGTATGAACGCAATAATAACGAATTTATTTCCGAAAAAACTTAAATGTTACTTATATTTATCTTAAACTGCTTTTCGTTTTGTAATTTGTATTTATTCTTGAACTGTATTAAGGGAAAATATCCTAGAAAATTATTTTTCGGATTTTACTCAGAAAGGTCTAATTTTATGAAATAAAAAAAAAACTATAATTAATTTTGCCTATGAAATTATACGTTAGAAATTGTGTTGACTGTATATACCCTCCTATCACAAGGTTAATTCACACCACGTTGAATCGAAGACGGGCTAAGAGAAGATTATAAATAATAAAGACAAGGGAATGAATTTCGTACTGTATCGAAAACGTACTATAATAAGATGTAAAGTGTCCTTACTCTAGACACTTTTCTACAGCACATATTTCCATGTATAGAAAACACGTTTATTGTAAAGTCTTCAATGATTTAAAGACTCAAAACTTCATATAACGAAATTTAATTTAAAGTACGTCTGCATTTATAAACAAGAAAACGAAACTGGCGTTAAACCTCGAGAGGGTTTATGTAAAAAACAGACCACAAAATATCCAAAATCCCAAGCCATGTCTGGTCTTCTACTGCAGGTTTTTGTAATCCGTCCCAAAAATATGCATTAGATTATATTTCTACTATTATATATTATTTTAATTGCCTGAGGTATTAATCTTTGCAAGTATGAGAATGTTCTGGGCACATACGGAAATATTGAAGCTTATTAAAATTGTTGTAGTTGAAAAATGGAACACCTATGTCATCTCCATGACTTTCTGACGGTCCAGAGATCTGTTAGACTCAAAATTGTTTGAATCAGAAAGTTTAAATGTCGTTTACATTTAAAGGTGACGATGACGGTGGCGGTGATGGTTTCTTTCATCGCGACATTTCATTGGTTTTACCACATTCCTCAACAGGCACGATTTCGATCCAGCTATTCGCGTTTTTAGTTGTTTATATCAAACATTTTTTCCAGTGTAAACCAATTTTGTGTCTTAAAATTGCCACTGAAAATGATAATTATAAGATTATACATCTTATGAACCCTTTGCTGAATTTGATTGTGTCTAAAGAGAGGGTTGTTGAATAGAAATAAAGTCGTGGAGTCATATAATAAATCGAACTAAAAAAATTGCAATCTGTAATATATCAGCAAAAAATCATTTTTTTTCGAAAGCCAAAGTTTGGATAGTTAGATTTAAAATTTTATTTTAAAATGTATTTAGTGCCAAATAGAATCAAATATGAAAACGGCACGTATGTCAATTTTGACTTTAATTTATATGCTATATTACACCAAAACTGTTGTATTATGTTTGTATTATCTTTACATATTTATGTATTATAGACGAAAGCGAATTTAAAGCTTTTATTTATTTTTTATTTTGAATTACTTAGACAATCAGATGTATGATACATTCTCATTCTTTATACTACAATATCCGATTTTTAATACCAGTCTAGAAGTCAACAGAATGAAACGATAAAATTAACAATATGAGACGACAATCTTAAAATTACTCAAAAACTACTGATTTACTGAACTAATGGACCAGCTGTGAAATAGCTTTCTTCAAGATCCCAAAAAGTTACCGAATTCGATATTATATAACAAATATGATAAAAATACTGATTACCTATTACATTCTTTTTCAAAGAAAAATTTTATCAATATGGGAAAACATAGAAAACTAACACACTTGATATGATTTAGACATTTTTCTTCCAACCAGGTAGCCTATTTAATACACTGGTGTGAACACAGGAAACACTCTCGAAGGGTGTTTCCTTGCATCAGGTGCATAGGGAGCTGCATAAAATTTTATGTCAACATATATCAGCCGCTTCTCTGCTGTTTATTTTAATATCACCTCCTGCTGCAAAAATGTCTTTTGTTTATTTAACGTCCTGTATCTTTTTCAGAATTAATAAATACTTGAAAGAAAATTATGTGCCTTTGTTATAAAATTTTAATGTTTAAATATTCAGTTTTTTGCTAATTTTTCGCAACATCCTCTTAAACCAAAAGGGTTGTGTGAATTCATGGGTCACTTCTCTGGATATAATCAAAGGCTTATCAAAAGTAAAGAAGTTTACAAAAAAAAAATATATTTAAAAAGTTCACATACCCATCCCAAACTGTCATAAACTATAGACAGATAATCTACAATTTTGTGTCAATTGTCGAAATATTATTTGTAAAGGTATATAGTTCGATATAGTTAAAGTAAATATACTTAAATTATCCCTGCCATCATTTTGATGAGTGTACTTATGATTAAGTCTTCTTATTATTCAAAGTAAAAATAAGTATCTCGTTTACAAATTCTAAACTTTTCAATTTCTTCCCTGTTTAAATTATTTGAACAAAGAACAAAATGTAAGAATCAAATCTTACCACACACAATTTACTTAAAAAATAGTACCCATTATTTAATAAACCTATGTGGAATAAATTTATTTAGATAATGATATAAAAGTACGTTTAGAGTTTATTTTGAACATACTTTGAAACCATAGATGACAAAGCAATATGGTCCCCATCCCGGCTAGCTAGTTAAACAATGATACAAATTCGTAACACTAAATAAGAGAAATGATTTAAATAAATAATACATATCAATGCGAATATTAAAATATAAATAACCATTATTATCGTTATTGAAAGAAACATTAAGAAAAATTATTGGTGGGTTGCTCATGAGGTAACTTAAAACAAAGGCTATACATTTTTTACATTTTTATTGCATCCGAATTATTGGAAAGCGCTTCTAACTATTTCCACTCAATTTATAAATTCAAACTGTGTCTTTTCTATCGCAGTCCCTGGTTAAAGTTAGTTTTGTATGTAATGAAAAGAAAGAACGTCCTGAAATTGTCTTTAGCCTTCGTCTGCAGATTTTGTAGCTACGTCGCACTAAACGTTATTAGAAGACAAAAGCCAAGGTTTTGACCCCACCCGAAGCCCATTTTGCGTAGTTGATATAATTTCATATTTAGCTGAGTCTGGCGGGGTTCAATTATTTGTTCTGCCCGTTCATCGCGATAAGTTTATAAACATATGTCCCGGCGAGTAAATAAAGCGAGAGTTCAACCGTCGTCGCACGAGGACGGAAAATCGATTTGAGGGACTCGACATCTAGCTACACATTTTCCCTTAAATATCCCAATTTAATCTCATTTATTGCAGGACAAAATACTTTTGAAAGCTTTGGCGTCTGCTGCCAGCGTAGATGCTTAATATGATAAGACTGGTGGAAGTGTTCCTAATGTGTTATCCTTCGTTCGCAAAGTATGGCAATGAACTTTTATTCGGGAGAAGGCGTTTTTAAGTCGTCTGAGTCTTCCGGGCCCTTCCCGGCTGAAGGGCGACTCGGCCGGCATAAATGGTTGCGATTTATTATTATATGTGTTGATTCTAAACGTGTGGCGCCTAATGGGTAATAAAGGTAAGATCCTGCGGCGTGCCTTCTTGAGATGGTACAGCAGAAACCATCAATTTTATCACGCAAAAGACTAATTAAATTATACTTACCTTGAATATTAATAGAGATCCCGGAATAAAGGTCATAAAATCAGCGTCCTAATAGAGCGATAAATCCATTTAATAGATTCCTGAAAGTACATAAAAACAACAAACCGTCCGTATAGTTTAAACACGGGGTAATTAGGACTGGCCATTTTAACGGGGTGAAGCTATTCCTTCAGGTGGTAATGTTATTTCCCTCTATAATACATTGATGGCTCTAATCTGTCCGAAAGAGCAAATGCACCATCAATTATGCATTCAGATGAACCATGAATTGTTACCCTTTGCCCGGAAGCCAGATCACACCAGCCTTACAATCCCCATACCAGGTTTGGGCTCCAATGAAATATTTATCTTGAGGGTAAACCCAAGTAGTGGGAATTTGAAAGTTGTGGCCGAGCATAGGACAACAGAATATAGATAGGTTTGAGGACTACTTGAAAGAAGCCATCCAGTTTGTGGCATTACAGGATACTATCATATTTCTTACTCAGAATTTATAGGCATCTTACATGTATGTGCCTTTTGTTGTGGAATTTTCATACTTTGAAAAATACTTGTAAAATAATTGTTCGCAAGTATAAAGCGAAATTTTAGAAAAAATTATCTACAGGCATTTTGATGAAGATGGTTTTTAATGGTTAAATAAAATGGTAGAAATATGCAAAATGACGTAAAAATATGTGTTTGCATTTTAAATCCTAAAATAAATTCGTTTAATTTTGATGTCCTGGAAATGAAATAAATGTCAATATATATAAAAATAGTCACTAAGCTTCCGAAATGAATGAAGGTATTTGAAATTTTGAATAATTAATACACGAAATTTTTTGACCTCAGCCAATTTTAACAAAGCCATTTTTTTTAAATCCTAAAAAAGTTCTAAGTAAATTCCACCCCAGAGTACTCAGAAAGTATCTCCAAGCCGAATAGTCCTTTGAACAACCCTCGAAATCAAATATTTTTTATAACCAGAAGACCCCAAACGATTTTGATCCTATTTTTTCCACTTGATTTCTAATAATATTTCACAAATTCTCGACCTCATCTTTATCCCAGGAAACCACCGGAACAAAACAACATATTAATTACTTTTCAAGACATTTAGATTCCAACTGAATTTTATAAAACTTTTTTCTGGGAATATTTAAAATACTCCGTGAATTTCGAATCCTATTACAATTGCCAGAAATCACCTCCAGCCACCCCTGAACAACCCTTGGTTTAGCCGCCCCATACACCAAACAGACCTTAACCAATTTTCATCTACCCCTTTTTGCTTGAATAGCTCGAATATTCTACGAATTTTAGATCCTTCTATAACCTTCGGAAACTACCCCTAAAAGGGCCAACACCCTCCTAAAGACCTGTCCACCCACACAAATTGCAACCGGTTTTGAACAAGTGCTTTTGTTTTGTTACTAATAATATTCCGCGATTTTTAAATCCCACTACAATTACCGGAAATTACCCCTAAGCCACCTACCTCTACCTCTGAACAATTTCTGAGTTGCTCTGTAGAACGTGAAGATATCAGTCGAATTGGAACAAACTTATTTTGTGTCAATATTAAATTTTTTATTCTTCGAAAATCCTTTTGAACTGCATATCATTTTCCAAAAGTGTTAGCCCTTCACATTCAACTCGTTTCTGACTGCGTTTCCTCCAAAACAGCCCTCCAAGGGATAGTACAATTCGGTTTAGAGATGGCTTGCGATTATTGGGAGCAGTTGTTTTCAGACAACATTGCTAGTCAGTCAGAGTGCACAGTTTGATCAAAATCGATCCAAGACAATAGTTTCATTAAAATCAGTTTCCGAGTTTTAAAATGACCTACTCAAATATTTTGACTGAGATATCATAATGAGAAATTTTCAAGGCAATAAATGCTATAAATTCAAAAATTTCTCAATCTTGGGATTTCTATTTGTTTAAACATTAAACTTCGTAACTAGAACTTATTAAGATTTATACACCTTCAAAAATGTGTATGCACAGTAGTCTACCATAAAACCAAGAAAGAAAGTAGTATAAAAACGACGGTAATTCAAGTAAATAATACTGTGATTCTGTAATCTGGATATTGATTAGAATAAAATACACGGTACGGCGTGGCTATTTTCCAGAACATTAGAGAAACCTTAATGTCAGTATTAACCGCAGTAAGCAATATGTTCTGGCTATTACCTAAAAACATCCCACAAATCTTATTCTGAGAATAGACCAAAAGAAGACACAGATAAAGTTTTTGTTATGTACCATAACCATCCAATCGTATTCTCGATATTAACCACAATGAGTTATAGGCTATTTTATGTGCTGGTAAGCATAAGATACATGTTAAATATACTTTACCCAAAATCATGGGATAATAACCCAATAAACCATAGCAAGTGAACGTACATCTTACAATTTATATGCACTAGACTTAAGCTGAAGGAAAGTGTAAGCGATGAGTTCAACGGTTTGTTATTGCATATAAATCTGAGCTACTATAAAATGAAAGATGTGATAAAATTATTTTTAAACATTTTATAGTTTCTGCATGTTGTGTTTGGCTACTAAGATCTGGCCTTAATACGACTGTAATATTTTTCCAGTTAACGTTTGTATTTTCCCAAAAAGTCAGTAGAACTTTCCAGTAGACCTTATTAAACAGATATTAAAAACATTTCTTACACATATTACTCGACATTTCATTCAGTTTAAGGCAGGGCAAAGTTTTTAATAGCAATGTAACAATATAACCTTTAATTATGTTGTAACGTATCTAAACGTTTGTTTTAAGGCTAAACTTTAACCAAAGTCGTTTTATTTTTTTTTTTCAACAAAATTTTTATATTTTAAACCATCGGATTGTTTACCCATAGGCTTGACCCATTATTTAAAACTTCGCAGTTGTAGAACGTAACTTTTTACTTGAAATGGCTATTCTGAAGCCAGCTCTTACTATTAAATGAAATGTGAAGAAATATAAAAAATATATAAAATAATATTTACACAGTAATGCAGAGTTATTTCTTTTCTTTTTTTAGCCCTCAACAGAACAGACTACAAATACTAAAACATTCGTAATATTATCCTTTTATTGAAATCGAGAAGTATACAAATTTCCCACACTAATTTTGTAGTTCTTTACATTGTAAAATAATTTTTTAGACCTTTCACGAATTTTCATTTTTGTATTTTACTAAAGTTCAGCCCTAAAACTCGGTCTTAATTTTATGAATTAAATTACTTACATTTTAAATTTGCGTATAGTATTTGCAAATTTACGAAATAACCACCAAATAACTTCCCAAAATGTGCAAAAAAATAACTCAATTATTAACTACCATCGTATAGGAACTTTTTTTTATTTATTTGTTTAGGTACTATTATTAACATATTTTGTAGAAGTACTATTTTTTTATGCTTTTAGTTGCTATTATACTCTTTTCTACTCATTATTAGCACTGCATAGTAAGAAACACTGTTACATTGTTCTTTTCATATTGCTTGAGGAAGAGCAGTTTTTAATGGGTTTTATATAATACTTGTTTTAAATTAATTTGATCACATATATGCACTTACATACAAGGTCTTAATGTTTTTGAAATACCATATCACTTGTGTAATTATGTAGTTTTTACATAAATATAGTTTAATGTTGAGTATATATCATATATACCCTTTCCACCGAGAAATTTATGAAAGATTCTGAAATAGTTTTCTTCAATAGTAATGGCTTTTAATATTTGACAAGATCTTAAAATGAGAAAAAGTTATTCTTAAATTTCATGCATTCAGTACTTTCGAATGAAAACACCTTCGTGTCATCATCTTGAATATTTTAGTAGCACCGTGCTGACGAATTTCAAAAATTTAAAGCAATTAAGAAAATTATTAAATTTTCATTATCTCAAGGTGTATAGGCGTATGTGGTTAGTAGTTTTATAAGCGCTATCATAGAATCCTAAAAAGCGTTTTATTCTTAATCGATGTTAGGGTCTTAACATCCGACATATATGTATAGAAAAATAATGTTATTTTTGTTTGTAAAAATGTAACGCAAGAAATATAATACACAAAAACTTTCCCTTGTCTTGAACGTTATGTTTTGTAGAAAAGTGGAGAGATTGCACTATTATCGATCCAACGATGTCCATGGGATGTCCATCACCGACGCATTGTCGCAAGTCATACTAACGATGCTATTGAGTAAGATAACACTCCTCTGCATTAAGGCTTCTATAACAATTAAAAGACGAAGAAATTTGCATGCACCTCCATATGTTAAATGTATTTGACAATCTCATCATTAGAATTCCGTATTACGTTCGAATTCCAAATATTAAATCAATTCATTTTAAGGATTTTCAGAAGTCAGAAGTGAAGAGGAAAGATCTCACATTTTTATAGGATTCTAAAAACATTAGGGCAACAAACTTAGTACGACTTTCATTCATGTAGGTGTAAGGCATGAGGGACTTCTTCGAATTTGAAAATATTCTTCACAAGGCAGTGGTCTCATTGTTTCCATTTGCTAAGTCAAAAGACCTCTCTCGAAAGAGACATTAGTTGTTTATTTAGAGTGTGTATGCTTAGTAAAAGCATTCCTTTCGTGACTCCTTTTACCTTTAAAACACCCGGGTATACGTCGGGTAGTAACTCTATCCGGCTGACTATGAATAAATTTCTATCCCTAAATTCCGTTCCTCGGACGAAAAATATTCTCAAGTCCTTTTTATTAGGTGCTGAACTTGAAAACTTCGTACGTAAAATATGTGGGAGAAGGTTGTACACAATTGACGCATGAAAATTTGGACGTTTTCAGAAAGTTCCAGGAAAATCTAGCACACACCAACGGAAGCTACAGAAGCAACATATTATTTTGTAAAATCATTGTGAACTTTATAAACTACCAATTTGTAGAAATAAACCCACGCTTAGATTCCTTCGATAATTGGGATGTTTTGGGTTGTTGCTGTTGATATGGTAGGCCTACGGTTAGAATTTAGAATAAGTTGTTTAAAAAATGTCCTGGAAAATTAAAAATGCCTATAAGAAACAAAAGAAAAGAACCCCTTGATATGTACATTAAAGAAGCTCTTAGAACATTTTCCGTTTGCCAGGTATAGTTAATTTCTTACATTACTATTCAGCTATAATAATTTTAACACTTTGACTGCCACATTTTATTCAGCTATGCATTCAGCTAATTGGTGGCACCAGAATTCGGGTGACATGGCAAAAAAAAAAAACAGCAATGTAAACTGGATTTGCAAATAATTTGGTGATTCTTCGGTATCGATTTGCAACTCTGATTATAGAAAATTATATCTATGAAAAAAAAAGATAATAGGAGGATAGAGTAGGCCACTTCTGAGTTTTGCATTGTTGAAAATCCTTTAAATTGTATTTGTCCCAATTTGTATTATATTATAATATTATTTGCCAAAATTCGTAGGAAAGAAAGAATTTGTAATTTCGAAACTGATTTCAAGTTGGAATCTCAATAGGATTACAAAAAAAATAGCCGTAGTCCCATAGGTGTTGAGTAAACTCTGATTTAACAATTTATTCTCTGAAGTGTGCTGACAAACATTTGTTTTCTAAAAGTCTCCCTTGTGCCTAATTTTGCCGCTGTCACGTGCGTATTATTGTTTAGTTAATTCAAGTCGCTATATAAGACTTAGCAGGCAGTGTATTTAAAAATTGAATTATTTAACTCTAGAACTGTATAACCTTACTGCGGTTAACTCCTACTTTCTTGAAATAAAAACAACAAAACCAGAATTAAGGAATTCTTATACCCCTAAAATTAATTAATCATTTTATTTTTCTATGATCTTCCAGCATGTTCGTGGAAGAAAAATCAAAAATTATTTGAAATCAAAACGATGCGGGTTAGAACAAACCTTGACTTTTTTTGACTCCTAACACAGTTTTAAAAAGATGGAAGGTAACTAAACATAATTTTTTTTTCTTTTATTTTTTAGTTTGAAATTGTTTTTCTTGAAAGTATTTTAAAAATGACATATTTAAAATAAATTTCTCACAAAACCCTTAAAAACGGAGAAAAAGAAAAAAAACCTTTCGATTTAAAGTCAAATATTAATAAAGATCGCATATTGCGATTCCAGCTCAGTAATTATAATTTATAAAATTCGCCAGCATTTTTTTTTCATTTGGTTTGAAGGAATATTCAAAATAGTCGGCTGAACTCCTCCACGTCTAGTAAAGCATTGTTTTTAAAATTCTAATACGACCAAAAACGTGTTTGGGATTTTCACAAATAAAAAAATCTTTAAACCAAATTTGTTTTTAATTTTAAGCACTAAGTACATTAATACCTGGTAATCTGTTGAATATATTTCATATTCTTTAAACAGTGCTATTTAGTTCCAACAGTTTAAAAGGATCATATGAATATTCTTTGTTAAAAGTTGAACTGGAAGTCCCATATTACTGTCCTATAATTCGCAGAAAATTAAAGAATAAAACGAATTCAACGATTTCCAGCTCATTTTCTTAAGGTCGTTGTCTTATACGTTACCAACGAATCGAAATTGCAAAAATTCTTTCGTACCGTGTTTAATGGCCTGCGGTTTCTTTGCAGTGAAACTTTCTGAGAAGTAATTTCTCCAATTACTGAGTTCAGATGCAGCCAGAGGTCCTTGGCTTAAACAAAATTGCATAATGGTGAGTATTCGATGCGAATTGTCTGTTTTTCCATCGCACGTCTCGAATATTTGTGCGATTTCACCAGCAACAAATTGGAAAGTTAGTGATGCTCCCAAGGGAGTCCAGGGATCTTCCTTTAGGTAAACACGAAAGAAGAGGAGACAAACTGGAAGTCGATGCAATCTTTCCCATTCTAGTGTTTTTATGGTTCGGACATTGCGCCGCTTTGGGTACTTCAATTTAATTCCACCCGAGGGGAGCTTTTATGATTCGTAATAATTTTCAGCTGCTCGTGGGCATGTCCCCAATATGGCGCGGTTATCGGTCAAATAAAATCAAATTTATTTAAGAGCTTGTTTGAGACATTCGATTTAACTTGGATTATGTCTTAATGTTCGGTACTGAAAGCGATTGATCTAAAAAATGTATTACCAAAGGAAGGAAAAGCGTAGAGGGATGACAAATGACCTCATACTTGCAGACAGGGGTTATACAAAGGGCCAGTGATTTTTCATAGATACACACTTGTGCACATGTGTCCCGAAACGAGAGGACTTGAGCTGTAGCTCTAGATCAATACTTTACATAAGCGAAAGTGTTTATTATTCCGGACGTTTTCGAAAATACTTAGTAATAATAATTACAACTCAAGGAAAATTAGCATTTAAGAATTCTTCTTTCTTTCTTAGAATAAAATTTCGAAAAGTTCGAAAGCTCCATAATAAACTCATTACCTAAAGATGTTAAGAGTATGTGAGATCAGTTATGATTGGATGTTATACGGGAATGTTTCGTGGGGTTTTCCCACGGACGTTTCGGTGGTGCGTGAAGGGAAACTGGAGGAAGTTGGCGAAATCAAAGTCAAGATTGACTTTGCTAAGTTATTTATTTTATTTGTCGGTTTACTCATACGTTCTAGATCGTCACGCTACTCACAAACTTCCGCTTCTACTCGCGTTGTCTCGACATTTTAGATTTATTCAGCCGCGGACACTCGCTTTGCTATTTTGGAGCGAACTTTTAGATAAGTCAACTCCATGAGCGCATGCTCGGATGTGTCCGAGCACATCGCAAGTGTAGTTTATCGAGCACCTCAACGGCACTTGACCTCTGGAGTGTCATTTAGCGCTCAACGCTGTTCATGCCTCGAAGTTGCTTCAAGTGGACAATTACGTAAATCGCTGAACGGTACTTTGGTGTCCAAGTGTGACCCAAACGGAGTACGCTTGTCTCATTCATGGTCACTTGGAATTACTTCAAGTGCGGGGTTACTTGAATCGCCCGAAAGTACGTCCGGGTGTAAACCAGTCGCGTAGCATGTGTGGTTGGCAGGATCTCGGAAACACTTTGCACGAGACTTAAGTTTTACGTTTGTTTTCACCTTGATATACCCGTGGATTTTTCAGGTAGTTTTAAGTTTTTAATTGAGAAGCTCATGGTGTAAACAATTGTTACGGATCTTTTATTAAAAAAATTGCCTGTGGCGGCATTTAAAATTTGTCCTTAAATTCGGTGTCACTGCTACGGCGGCACTCATCTTTAGAGTATAAAATAGCACATGCACTTAAAGTATTGAGTGCTATTTTGCGATCGAAAGGTGTTTATTGGACAAACTATCAGAGAAATGTTCCGATCGCAAAGGGTTAATATTAAATAGCGGGCTACTTCATATGTGTATGCATCTATAAATGTCTATACTTATAATTTTATTATTATCAAATTAATTTTCTTTGAAAGCAACAAAATTTGAAATTGAAATGGTATTTAGCGGTGCTTTAGATATTTAATATGATTCATATTTCTAACTTAGGTGTCAATATCAGGCATGATCTTCAAGAAGAGTGCAGCCAAGGTGGGGAAATTTGGTTATTCTTCCACTAACTTATTTTATCTTAACATTAATAAAATCATGTAAAAAATGTATCAAGCCTTAAACAGTTGTTTTGCTAAATCATTAAAGTCAATCTCATAATAAATAATTACTTTATTTAGTTTTTTACTTATGTTAAGTAGCGTATGCTACTTAGATAAAATTTCTTTTTTATTATTATATTGTGGGAATTTAAAGTTTTCGCATTGAAAAATATAAAATATAAATTAAAAGCTCGGTTAAGTAAGAGGATGATGAGTATTAATTTTTTAAGCGCTATTTGAAAGGAAGGCCACGCCATAAACTTCTAGAAATCCTTGTTTATTTAAAAGTTAGGAAAACACACTAAAGATAAATTTGTCAACATTATAGACCTAGTTTATTTGGAAACCGTAGATGGTGTCATATATTCGTGCATATTTCAACTCAAAGTTTGCGAAAGTAAATATTGAAATCATTTTTAACGTGTATAGGAACAAAATTTATCATTCCATATATATGCATATAATTAAATTTTTAATTTGATGATTTGAAGTACCATTTTAAAGCCCACAATATCTAAACTTGTATTTAGTATGAGTGGAAAATGAATTAATCTTTAAAGTAAGTCTAATAAATCCTTAAGTTTCGTTAAATATTATATTACATTTAAGTTTAGAGTGTAAATATATATCATAAAAGTTGTTAATAATTTCGAACGAAAATTCGTTTGATTGACCTAAAATTTAAAGATTGAGATGAAAAACATTATAAGCATATTATTTCAATTATTCCTCACAGGGTGCATCTTCATAATCGATCAAGAAATGAATAGAGAGTTCACTTTTACCTTTATAAAGTCATTATAACTTGAAAACTGTCCACTATTTTAAAACATTTTTTAAAGTATTTTTTAGTAAATTTGTGGAAATTTAATATAACTATTTATTTAAAATCAGTCAAATAGTCAAGTTGGTCTAATATAAAATAATAATATTAATTCTATTAATATAGAAATGTACATAAGTTGATCTTCATTAAGGTAGTCTTAAATAGTACCTTAAGCGAATCGTAAAATTTTAGAATACAGGGTTTTTCATTAAGCGTGTCTAAACTTTAAAATTGAATAAAAAGAGTTGTGTGTGACATATGATGAAAGCTTTTATTTCGTATTAAAGTACATTCAGTATCATTGTTATATGATATCATTCAAATGACCTGCGCGGCTTCGTTTGCAGGACTCCATCCGGGAGGTCCAATTTTGTATGACTCTGTTGCATAAGTCGGGCTGGACCTCATCAATGGTTTGAATGATGTTGTTCTCCAGTTGGTCAATTGTTGTTGGCTTGTTGCCATAAGCCAGCGACTTAACATAGGCCCAGAGAAAAAAGTCTAAGGGCGTTAAATCACACGATCTTGGCGACCATTCCACATCGCCTCTTCTGGAAATAACGCGTTCTGAAAACTTTTCTTGCAACAACTCCAATGTAACGCCCGATGTGTGACACGTTGCGCCGTTTTGTTGGAACCACATGTCGTCCAGGTCCATGTCATCCAATTGAGGCCACAAAAAGTCAGTTATCATAGACCGTCAGTCTATGAAGAGAAGTTTGGGTCTTCAGCCACACTTTCAGCAACAACAACAATATTGTTGCTTGACCGCGCGCTTCTGCGTCGTACAGAGACTGCTCGATCAGCACCCGAACCGCTTTGGTCGAATTTCGCGATAATTCGTTGAATTGATCGCTCAGTTGGACGATTATTTCAGCCGTAAATATTTCGTAGCTCGCGAAAAGTTTAGCGAACAGAACACGAATTTTTATAATAAGTTTTAACAATTTTGACGCATTGTTGTACACTGTAGTGCTTCATGGTAAAGTGGTAACTATGGCAAAATACAAACGTCGAAGAATAACAACGCTTCCACCTGAAACGTCTCAGCAATATGCTGTCAAATTTCGGACATAGCTACTGAAAAACCCTTTACATGCACTGAAATTACTTTGCTTAGGAAGTTTATTAACATTAGTTAATAATATTGCTATACAATAGGATAAAATCCATCTGAAGCAATGTGGCACAAATTGTTTCGATTTCGCAACCGTTGATACCCTATTTATCACCCCAGTTGTTTTTACAAAGCCAGTACGGACCTCCCACAGAATCAACACCATATCCTACAATAAGCACATAGTGGTTAGATTCATGCTTTTTACAGTCTGGATCGTTGTATACACCACTTTTGAAATTCATAACGGCTGGAGGAGTGGCCATGCAGGATACAATAGGCCTAATATGTGCAACTGCTATCATCAATTCGTTCTCATTCGGATTTGTAAAGTCAAGGGTCTTAAAACCAATTATTTTTTCCTGAGTTTTCCTTTTTCTATTGTCGCATTTTCCGGGCTGTGGAGTTTTCGGGTAATGCTGAGCTGGGCTGATACTTTTTTTCAAATGTATAACGAACACCTCGTAATGGACTCAATCAATTCTTGGTCGGATAGCTTTACTTTTTCGCTCTTTTTCTTCATTATGTGCGCTTCGGTAGCTCCGACAGCCTTGAAAGCCCAACATAATCCGGCATTACCTTAGAAAAAATCATAAGCATATTGTTTAAATGTGTAAAATATAAAATATAAACCTTGACTTTGAACCTCTGATAACCCAAGATCTTTACTCCAATCCACGGTTGTTGGCGGTTTGTAGCTTTCTGGGGATCTATGCTTACTAATTATTGGACCTGCGCAGTATTAAGATTTCTTCTTTGGCTTACTTTCACAGTTCTTGGATATAACTTTAGTAGATTTAATCATTATTTTGAAGTCATCGTAAGACATGTTGCAGAAAGGGTCTACTCCGAGCTTGTATTTAATATTGGGTTTTTCGTTATGATTATTAATTTTGTTAAAGTTTGTCTTGAAATTTTACTTTCGCTCTTTGGTATTAACCCTTGGATGATCTATTACTTTTACTTTTACAATTTTTCCATTCTTGCTTTGTAAAGTGGGGTATAGTCACGATGCGAAGTGCCAAAATTAGAAGGCACTTTATTTTCTGAAAGATGTTGTAAATTGTTAAATAAAATGCGCGTTACACTGCGTGAGTTGCGTATGGTCGGGGATGGTGCAATTGCGCGCAACTAGCAAATCTATGAAATATAACCAAACTTCTCGCAAACAGAAACGCCTACGTCGAAAGAAGATAATAAATTTTTTCACTCTTAATTAGGTTCATGCTACTTACGCGGTATTTTCCAGAGCTAGTTACGCGCTATTACACTGTTTTCGACGATATACCAAAATTATATTAACGATTACAGCGGTTTTAATATACCTTATATACCCTTAAGAAGGGTATATGATTTCAATAGGACTTTTTCCGGGGATAACGAGCTCCAAAGTTTTCATAGTCTAAGGTGTGAGATGTAATTCGAGTTGCGAATTAAGTTGCTGTGGCATGTGGCCAGTTCATTTATTTTATTTCAGTATATAATTAAAAATACAAAGTATTGAATTGTGAAATTTGTTCTCGTGCTCATGTCCTATTCTTAATTTAAGGGGAAAATTCAACTGAAATCATATATCTTTTTTATCTTTTAAAAAGTAACTAGAAAGTGTATACTAGTGATTCAAATAATTTAAATTCTTTATGATATGGAATAGGCGGATTTTCTAATTTATATTCTGTTCTATTGAACAACTTAAAAACCACATTTCATTTAGAACTTTCATAGAAATCGCCACCTGTAATTTTTGGCTTGGTTTAACTAGATACGCACATGTGTCGGAATAAAATTACACTGATCACTGATCTATAAAAGTTCAGGTTTTTATATCCACTTCATGGTGAACATTTGAAAATCGTATATAAACTTAATAAAACATGGGTGTAAATTTGCTTAGTCCTGCCATAAGTTCTGTCCCTCATACTGTGCGTAATTCGTAAAGAAAAACCATTATATATATATTTTTTTTACTATCAGAGAACTTAGGCATATAAAAATTATTCGAAATGTCCTTCCTATGCTTTCACATCTCTGCTCAAACGATTCGGCCTCATCTGTCGCTGCATGCATCACATCAGAAGGTATCGAAGCTGCTAATTTTACTAAATCCGCTTTTAGACCTTCAATATTCCGATGAGATTTAGAGCAGAACTTCTTCTCTAAGAAACTTCACAGTCGGTAGTCCAACGATTTGAGGTCTGGACTTCCCGGGGGCCAATCTTGAGTAGCGTTAAATTCGGGTAAATTTGTTTCTAATACGAGATACTTCGCACTAAAGTGTTTTCTATTGTGTACAAATGTTTAAAGAGCTATTAAAGTTTTGTGACTTAAGGGAGGGTTCCTTTTTTGTTGCCATGAAAAAGTAGCCAATATTTCGGAATCCCTTTAAAGATAGAACAATGAAAATTTATATAGCTTTTAATATGTGTATATACAACTTAACCTTTTTAGTGCCAGTCCCATCTACGCAATGTAAAGAATGCCACGGTCTGATTTGATATGTGCACTTTAATGAATAGCTTTATAAAGAAAAGAGCCAATTTTCTGGAGGAAAACTTTATTATTTTTCATTTTTAAAAATATGTTAGTATAGCAAAATATTTAATTATACTCACTTGACGCTCAGAGCAACCATAACATGAACGTAAAAAAACGAGGCCGATGCATCAGTCCGTGGCATTTTTTGCATAGTACTGGAGGCCAATATATCGGCCCGCTAGCACTAAAAGGGTTAAAACAATATGAACCTATAGTATTAACTCTGAAAAAAAATGTTTTTGCCAAAACTTTACTGTAAAATTCTTTCAAAAAATTCTATTTATATTTTCACTATTAAAAATAGAATATTTTGTGTGCCGTATGAAAGTTCCACCAACTTGAAAAAAGAATAGTTTTGAAATAAATGTGATTAAAGTTTTGGATAGCATGGACCTTTAATCAGCGATTCCATATTTAAGCAATCATAATTTCGTTCATGTTACGAACTTCGACATGGCATTTTCACCACTTATTTTTAAAAGCATAGTGCTTAAGAATATGTAAAATAATTCGATGTTTCTTATCCAACAAATGAAAAACGGCCACGAGTTTATTTATTTGCAATTTACAAAAATTGGGAGATTCAAATTAAAGTTCTTTTCAATTTGTAAGTATTGCTTTTTAGGAAATCTAGCTAAATGAGTATTTTTAATTTCTAATTAACAATTTAGCGGAAATATGCTATGAAATTCAAGTATTATTAACTCAACACTAAATTCCTTGCTAACGAAAATAACGAAAGTATGCAATTTCGTATTTGAAAAAAGAAGGTTGTAGTAATACGAACATGGTAGACATTATTTAGTCAATTCGAATAGTGTTGTGATGTGTAAGCATTTTTCTTAAAAAATAAAAAATGAGTGCGTGAAATGGCACGCGGTGGAAGTGAAACTTCTTTCCGGAAATTATGTGAGAAGTTATAGGGTATTATAGAAATGAATGAAGTACTATTTTATATTAAATGCAAAAACTAACTTTTATTCAGTATTTAAAAATGATACAAAAACTCTGCTCTGAAATCGGTCGAGGTATCTTGAAATCACTTGTAGTTTCCGATTTCGTTGTTGCTTCCTTAGGATTTTTATTCATTTCTAATCTTAGTTTTTCTCTGAGAAAATCAACTAACGACTGTGCTTCTTGCTTAAGTGGTAAAAACTTGGGTCATTCAATGGTAGTCACTCGTGATAAAGCAATGTATAAACAGTTGTAGTGAATGGGTCTTATGGATTATCCTGGCACAGGCAGAGCAGAGATAAGCGGAAAGTGATTTCTTTTAGTAACAATGGTTTTGTTATTGTTGAGAGAAGTAGTTGATGTTCTTCGTTCTACTGGCACTGTAGACTGATTCATATTTTTTTGTATCGTGAAAGCAATAGCCTTTCCCCTAATTTTATCTCCAGTTTGTTTTGTTTGATCACGAAAATTGCAACCACACACGAGTAATTTCAGCTTTATTATTTCTTTCAACGCAAATTAATTTTCCTGCTACGCCATTAGTCAAAACTTGTTGTTGTTCTTCTTCTTTGGTAAAAGAGTGCAATTCATTTTCTTCTAGAATCATACTATTTCCAACTTTGGTTAAAATTTAAAAAAATATGGCTATTGGTTTAGACCACGCCATAGTGTCGGACCCTGAAGTCATTGTTTAATTTGTTCACAAATAGGCACAGCACGTACAGGTGGTAATTGTAGTAGATCACCAATTAGTCCAATGTCCATGTCTCCAAAATTTGTTCCAAAATTATCTGTGATTTTTTTCAACCTTGCATGAATCTGCTCCAACCATGCTAACTTCACCAACTATGTATCTAGAAGGCGACCGATACTAGGAGCAGTGTGAACAGTGGTTCCATTAATTGCTATTGCTGCTTTACAAGTAGACGCACACTTTATGTAGGCGTGTCAAAAACTGTCATAACATTAACAATTAAACTGATTATAACATTAACAATTTTATAACAAACTTTCTTCCACATCCTGCAGTCGTATTCATTGAAATCATTTGCTATATCGTAATTACGATAGTGTACATGCATGGATTTTGGCGTTCTATGTAACTTCCATCTTGTGAAAACATGTACATTGGAACGAATTATGCTAGTGTTACATGTTCAATATTATAAGGCCTTTTTTCATATTTATCAAACCAATTTCATTTTAAAATTGCTGTTAAGTCATCATCCAATCCAATTTCATCCAGTTCCTCCTGTGTTTTCAGATTCGTAGATCTGTAGATATGTAGATCTCTCTAACTGAACTTTTCGACATTGATTCGTGCAACAAATACCACGCAGCTTCCTAACGCGCGATTTCAACTGTATCAAATCAATACTCATTTTCCTTGTTGTATCTAGTATATCGAATTCAGGATTTAGAGTATCTGATGCTGTAAATTGCTAAACGCCTCTGCTTGTCTTGTTTACATACTCCACAGAAAAAGCAGCAGAGAATATTCTTTACTAGTGAACTGTGTACCTATATTTGATTTCAAAATATTGAAGAGTGGATTAAAAGGATTATTCCATATTTCCGACGATTGTCGTTTTAAGAGAACTCATCGCCGATTTATACTTGCTGTGGGTACATTAAGATAATCTTCGTCAGAAATAACTTGATTTTCTGAGCAGAATGTATCGATATCTGCATAATTATTGTTTTCACGATGTAAATCCTTAATAATTTTTCTTCATTGGTATCATATCTGTTGATCGCCAAGGCATGAATGGGCATTTGATGTCTATTAACAACTATTTGCCTATAACAAGTAAAAGTATGCTTGTCACTTTGTAATTTAATGTCTCCAGAAGCTTCGGTTGATGAAACTGAAATAAGTTGACCAATTAAATTAATTACAAATTAATATTTGGCACCTAAACGATCTTTAGGAGCATTATCGAGCCATAAGAGAAGACGCGTATGAGGGCTGCCACGATGTTGAAATTCTATGCATTTGAAATAGTATTTGATATGAAATTGACCAACTAATCTACATGTTTTCGATTGCAATATTACAACATTTATCAATTTATTAAAATAAAGAGCACATGTAACTGCATCTTCATTCACCAGTATACCTTTTTCAGCGAAACTCATTAGGGAGCTATATTTTTTCCATTATATTTCAATCTATAAAGCGTCCGAAGCAAATTACAGCATCCAATCTCATTTGCATAAAATTTGAGGAGTGGGTTTACCAAGTTGCCTGTTCATTGCGAGAAGATTTCGCTTACGTTCTGCCTAATACCAAGCATAATTGGGTATCTTGCCAAGAAAGGCGGGATTACTTTCAATACAATTATCAATATAATCTTCAGATTCAATTTGCGTGTAATTTGTAGACCTTAACGCTAATGTAGGACTGTCACGTACTCTGAATCGAATGATTTTCATTGACATGTAAAGTAAGTGGTCTGGAGATACACCACGCCTTAACTCAATTGTAGCCATCATGAATGGTGTATATTGTACACCTTTCCTAAATCTGCAGAACTGTCCCAAATATACAGAATATATATATTCAGCGTGTTCATCAAACAGCAAACTTTGTAGGGCATTTCTTTCTTCTGGTGAAATTCTTAAGTATTTCTCATCAGTCCGTAATAAAGTTTAGTGTTGAGCAGTAAGACTGTTTTCAATAGATAATTCACCTCTACCTTAATCCTCCTCGTTAATTTCATTTTATTGAATTCGATTATTAGCAAAATTTTCCGTGAAGAAAGAATTACCAATAGAAATTTCATATTGTCGATGAAAAGGTGTAGTTATAAAGAACTGCAGTCTAGTTTTTATTATTTTTCTGATTTCCAAAACCACTTAAATAATTTGATTTATGAATTTTTGACGCAACCGTCGAATCTGCATGAATGTCGTCGAGAAATCAATCTCTCAGAAACCAAATCCAAAGAAGACAAATGTGTTTTCTCGGGTATGTAAAACCATTATATATCGGTAATATCGAAAATTTTTTGTCAAAGTCTGCAATAAGTCCAGACGGAGTACTACGTTTTCTTTCGTTGTCGCTATTCCCGCATACATTCCAACGCAATTTTAGGGATTTTTGGAAGTTTACCTGCCATTTTCTTTTCACGACACCTTCCCACTCTAATTGCATTGGGTGTTAAAATACAATTCGTAGCTAGAGTACTTGTTGATGGTACAGAACACTCAAGCATAATTTGACTGGATTGGTCAGCCTTACTAGTTAATGTTTTTTTTCGTGCTCGATATTTACGACACCTTTGCGGCACATATTTTAGATGATTCATTTCCATCTTCAAATCTCTTGATATTCAACTTCGACATAATGAAACACTTAATACATAACACCTGTGAACACAAAAATTATCAACAGTTTTTTTATAATTAAATAATTAATTATAATATTTGTAACTTTTATTTATAGATATTATTTTCGATTAGAAATCTTTTAAATTCAACAGAAAAAACGTAGCGTAGCAACAAACAAACAGACAAAAATTTCAAAAACCAGTTTACACTTTCAAACAGACTTAACCTTGCTATAGAAGTTTCATTTCAAAAATTTAAAATATCTTCGAAGTGAGAGTTAAATAAGAAATTTTAATGGAAAATTCGTGTTCAGTGCCCTAACATGGGCAGATCAGCTCTTTTTACTAAAAAACATTTGGGATGTTGCTTCGTATGCGTCTACCGTTTGGGACAGAAGGGAGATATCCCAAAGTCCTGACAGGGATACGCGAGGGAATTTAATTTTCGTATAATAAATTAAACTTTTAGAGAGTGTAAATTTTTTACTGTGCTAACTTTTTTTTTTGTACTTTCGCCAAAGTTCATGTTGAATCTTATAATTTTGTGCCACTAAAAAAACATTTCGATTACGCTGTTACCAATTTAAGTATTCAGCAGCTCGTAAAATTTTAAAGCCGCGATGGACGTAAAAAAAGGCAAATTAATTTCACAGATTTCCGCTTCGAATTGGCTGGCTGTAAATTTATATGCCTCGACAGTTTTATATCAGAGCATCTAAATTATTTTAGCGATTTTCAATACCATCTGGCCCACATGCTCGCGATTAATTGGGCTCCTTTATTAGTGTACTGGGACGCTTCCCTGTGTTTTCGCCTATGCGATTCGACACTCGTGCTAATTTCACGCTCCACGGAAGTCGAATGTTGGAATGTTGTTGATCTTTTCAGCTTTTAACGAGTATTTACTTAGGCAATAAATTGAGTCCTTTGCACATAACCGAGAATGCCGTCAAGTTCTTCAAGTTCATAGAAGTGATTTGCATTCGTATTTTAGCGCAGAGGGCCACTGAAGTAATTTAATTTTACGGCTCGTGCCAGGCACCAGATTTGAAATTCATTTGACGTGTCCTGGTGTGTCCCCGGTGCCATAGATTTCGTTCGGGTTTGTTCTGCGATTTAAACTTTGAAGGAATCCAAATTCGGTTGGCAAGTCTTGCAAAGTTATTTCAAACCTTAGCAGCAGATTGGATATATCTCGTCGCTGGTATAAACTTATAATATGTTTCTTCTGGGCTTTGATAAATACTGGAATAGGTTTGTTCCCCATTTTAACAAGTATGTCTGGAAAGTTTAACTTCGATTCAAAGTTTATTTTATATGGAAAAAAAAAATTAAAATTTATATTACGTAAATTATGTTTATTATACGACAATGAGTGTATACGCGCAAAATAGTTTTAAGGGAAATATACCGTATTCTTAATTATTATCATTTTATACACTACACTTTTTTATAAGAAAAGACGAATCTTATTTCTCATATAAGAACATAAACGTGTTCAAAAAAAAATGTTGTAGGTATCATAAATCTCAAAGCGCACATGTAACTATTGCATTTTGTAAGTAAAAGCTCATTTTCATATAGAACACAATTCATTTTAATTTATTATAATATTACAGTTTTTTCTAGTATTATTATTCTAAATTTCTAAACAGAAACCTGAAACACTCGATTCCTGTAAGTTTTGTTAACACAACTTTAAGGTAAAATTTAAGACACACTGTGGTAACAGGTTTAATTAAAATTGAAAAAGTTTATTTCGAAAATTTGAAGCTAGCATGAAATCACATGACTATTTTTGCATTTACCACGACACGGCTTAAAAAAATCTATATTTAAATTTTATGACCGAACATGTTCTACTTATACTTTAGCCCTTTTAAAAGTTAATATTAAGCTTTTTTAATTTGGGCTTCTTTAGAAATAAGATGCCCGGCAAAATACATTTTTATAATTAATTTAGGGTTTTACATTAGTTTAAACTCTCATAAATTACACATTTTGCAATTAAATTTGATACCCATCTCGATGGTACAACAAATGGGCCAAAAGTCACCAGACCGTTTCAAATAGAATAATGCTTTTATCTAGTGATTTTTGGGTTACCCTGTGTATGTACGGAATTTACAAACATTTTTGCCAAAAGGACGGGAATAAAAAGACGGTTTCTGAGCTAGGGTCATCCTGGAAGTGGATCAACTAAAGATATATAGAATTGCGTAATCTTTTTTGAAGGAAGTTATTAGAGAAGTATGCTTTTTAAACTACTGATTGCATTAAAAATAGCTTCTAATACTTTGTCTGTTTCTCCTCCCACTTACAAAAATGATGGTGATACCCAAGGGGTAAAGTATTAAAATTTTGAACGGAATAATAAAGTTTTTATTATATCAAATTTCAGGTCGATAGTTTTAGTAGTTTCTCTTATAATTCTGTAGCACGAAATGAAGAGATGACGTTTTAACACTGCGTGGTTGAAATTTTTTATTTTTTTCAAGTAAATTTTAAAGCACGTTCGTATGGTGGGCAAGTGGAATTCAGGACAGATATAAAATCTCACGCAAGAGCGCATTAGCCAGGCAATCTACTGCATCAATTCATGGAAGTTCTATTTGCTTTGACAATATCAGGGCTCGGCAACCATTATTTAGCAGCTCTGTATGCATTGCACTCGCCGCTCTGCACTGAGGAGCATCCACAAAGGTTGCAACAAGTCAGAAAGGCCTGAAATGGTATTTTTTGTGTTTAAAAAGCCTTCAGCCGGGTACAACAAACAGGAGACGATTCGGTTAAATGCCCACATATCTCCTGTCCCGGGGGCTTTGCAAGTGACAGTCAGTCCGGCTGCTCGGCCTCAAGATAAATTTAATTTTGCTCTTGAGGTAAATAAAACGAATTTAATTTTCTGTTGGCGTTGCTGGATCATAGTCAAAGACATATCTGGATTGTACTTTCTTTTCGGCCCTTTCAAGTAGACTCCTTTTGAAGTGGTGTGCCAGTGCGGCAACTAATGCACACTGGACCCATTCGGCTAGATAAAGAGGATCCATGACAGGATAAATGAATACGCAGGGTCACATTAAAATTGGAAATGTGGGTTATTTTGATAATACGGGAGGGAGGATTTTATTTCTGAGATTTTGTTTATTTTTCAGATTTTAACAATTTTGACCTTATTTTTGAGTTAAACTCAGATCACCATTGATAAAATTTACGAGTATACTTTAATATTTAAAAAGAAGATACATTAAGCCAGTCTATAAATAGAATAGAGTTTTCTAAATATTAAATTCCTTTGGAACCACCTTGTCTGTCTGTCGCAGGTCTATACCAAAAGTTAAAGTTTGTATAGTTGTAAATGGAAGTGCTCCAGTTACAGACGTAAAGTACGAGAAGTTGATTGATGACTTTAGGGGAAAAGGGACGAGAAAATGACGGGAAAGTGCAAAAATGTTTCTAGCAGATAACATCATTTATCTGCAACAGAGGCATTTAGCCCGTTTCTGTTACTTTCAACTGACAGAATTCGCAACCTGAGGTCAATGTGGCGTCATTTTCGACCCAAGCGTTTCTGTAAGCATGATGAATTGAGACGCGAACTGAAGTCTGTTGAGAGAAATCTCGATTGCGAAGTAGTAGTTGAGAAGTGCAGTGTTTTATTAGAGGCGTATTTCAGTCATCTCTCAGCTTATTGTGGCGACTGAGAAGCGTTTCTTAAATTACGTTGAGTATATTTGAACAGAAAGACTTAAATAATTGTGAAATGATAATTACAAAACAATATCGGCTCTACTGATTTACTTAATCGATTTTTGATAATGAAAAGTAATAATGTTAATTAAAATAGTGAAATTTGTAATGGAAAAAAAATATATTCATTAAAATTGTTTGTTCCCGTTACTTCCCTTACGTGCTTTCAGAGATAATAGGCGAGTACACAGGTGAGGTCATGCTTCCAACAGCTTGAAAATCACCTTAAAATGCGAAATATAAAAAATGAAGAAAAAGATAAAATACAAGTTCAAATATTAATAAATTTAGTGGGGCTAAAGTTGTTTCAAACATTCGCGTACCTAACGGTCTTAAAAAGACCTAAAAACAAGAAATTGATAGAATTGACAAATTTATTAAAACCCCCCTAAAAGAAGCGATGTAGTTAAACAACGCGAATTTGCATTACGAATCCAATGTCTAGCCGCGAGCTGTAAGTTTGCATGAGAGCACGGCTACAAAACAACTACTGCAACTCACTTCATTTGAGGAATTCGGTTTGATCTCGAGCCGTTTCTATTTTTCTGAAGACACACTTAAGAAACTTGGAAAAATCAGAAGCTAACACCACACTCCGAAAATATTCTGGGTCGTTTAGGGACACGTAATGTAAAAATTTTTTGTGATGGAAAGAAAATCTTTTGAAAAAAAATTTCAGTTTCAATTTTCGATAGAGACAGAAAACACTATTCGACTTAGAATTGCTAGCAATGCATAAAATTAGCGGAGGTGATATCAGTGAAGAGGGATGTCGGGAAACATTAAACCATATAATCGAAAAATTCAAACTTACCTAGAAAATGACAGCACTAAACTGATAGAATTTAATTTTAGAACAATTCCTTACACCCTGACAAAGTAAATCCAGGAGGAGATTAAAGGATAAATACACCATTGAATTACGGAGGTGTCGAGTTATTTGTTAATTACAAAGCTGTAGCTTTCGTAATTAATGCTGTTATCAAAGATGATAAGTACACTATTCCAAAGGTAGAGAACATGCTTGCATAGCTAAGAGGTAGAAAATATTTCTGTCTCTCAGATCTCCAGCTTACTTACATTAGAACTTAATTATCAGAAAAAGTTAGTCCAAAGCAAGCACAATTCGAGCTATTGATTTTCTTTGAAAACTATTTACAAGATTTGGATTTCGGTAAACCACAATTGCAGATAATGGACCTCAGTTTAAAGCATAAGACTTTGAAAACTTCTTAAAGTCATACATGAAACAAAATCGCCGCGCCATATCATGCGGTGATCAATGGTAAAACAGAGCGCTTTGTCAGAACAATTAAGAAAATCCAAAATTAAGTAAATTCTTAATGCAATATCGAGAAATACCGAATTGTCCCACAAGACTAACCTCCTTTAAAGAAAAAGTATACGAACAAAGATTATATATTTCAGAATTAAGATAAACTAAGCCATTCCAACATGGGCAAAGATAATTTCAAATTGAATGTATGCAAGCATGTATAGTAATTGTAGTCAACTAGTGCACTACCTACGTTAGAAAAAGGACATTCTGAAGAAACTGGCAATCTAATTCGGAATATAGAGCATCGATATGAATCGATAGTGCACTTCCAATAACACTTGGAGAGGTTTTGGGAAGATAGTAGTGGAATTTAGGCTGTACCAGAAAGCAGTAAAGAGAGTTCTTTATCCCCAAAGCACTGAATTTGTTAATGCGTAGCTAATAGTTGCTGAAATTGTGACGGTAGACACACCAGATTGCTGTACCATCGTTCGAAGCTGCTTTTCCCCAATGGAGAAATGTGTAAGCGGATCATAATCATTGGAACATATCTCAGCACAAGAGTTCATATTTCTCAACGGAGTGTTTCCCGAAAGAGCAGATGAGGTATAACTTTTCGGCGAAGTGTGTCTCCACAGAACAACAAGGTTGTTGACCATCGCAAAGACTAGCGCCCATGACGTTAATAGCGTATGATTCATCATCAGTTCCATTAATTTAAGTGACGCCTGATGAGCTACGACGATCTACGTCAGCAATAGGATAGGATATCATATACAACCCTTGAGTCATATATACGCTAGTGAGAAGATTAACTGTCACTATAGACCCCATGATGCCATTATCACGAAATTCAGCGTCGTCTTCACTGTACTGGAAAGACGACCACCGGATTCATTCCCCTGAGATTCCGGTGCTATCGAAGCATTTTGACTACTCATGCCGAAAAAATGTATGCATATTACACCTCTACGCCAGGGCTTTCAATGCATTCTCTATCATTCTATCACAGCCATCATATTTACCGCCTCACTGCGGTAACAAATTGCATCCCAACTAGCCTCTTACAGTCTGGCCTAAACCAATTTTCTGGACGGAAAAAGAATGAAATCCTTAGATAAAAAACCCGAGTTTCTTAATTTGGATCCCCACCTTATTGCTTAAAAGAAGGAGAGTTCCAAGTTCCAATTTTAGACAAAAGGATTTCAGACAAAAGCTGTATAGGTAAATTAGTGCTATTCAATGATGTATCATAGGTACTTATCTCAATGTAAATGCAAATCTGAACAAATGTATGCTCTGTTTGGAAATTTATAACGAAGTATTAGTGATTAGAGTAATAGTATATTCACTGACGAAAAGTCTGTCGTCTAAAATTATTGCAAGAAAGCTTGGAGAAAAAATTGTGAGGTATCAGTGAAACGTACGATTAAACATCCTGCAAAGCTTTTCTGAAAAGGGATGTGGGAAGTTGATTGCTTTCACAAAAACCTTGATGCTAAATTAATGCTGAACAAGAAGGGTTTGCAGTGTTATTAATTATATGGAACTAATAACGATGATTAGATTTTACTAGAGGATGATGATCCCAAACATCGTCACCTCTACAGGTCCTGGAAAGAAGGATATGGGATAAAACCTTGGAACAACCACCCCAAAATCCAGATGAAAATCTTATTTACTAAATTAAAATGGAAAAAAATATCCACCATTCAGCAACTCATTCGGGGTTTCACAGAGATGTAAGGCAATTATAGAAAATAATGGTGACTGGGCTCAACAAATACAAAATAATGTAAATTTTAAGGAATAAACAGGATTGAAACTGTTTAAAGGGTTTTATTGCTTTTGAGACACGTTTCTTAGGAACAAACCGTATAGTGTATTTCTAAACACGTAGATTTTGGGATACGTATATCGTGACCAAGAAAAGTACAAGAAAATTGTTTGGAACTTTGACATACAATTCTCCAAACTAGGTAAAAGTCTATCTATAAAAGTAAAGAAGAGAATTCAATGCAAAAATCTGTTACTAATCACCTTAATAAATTGATCAATTTATTTTGTCCTGAGGCTCTTCAGTTTGAATATTAACGTCTAATAAAATACGATTCAGGAAATGTAATAACTTACTTGCTAACTTAAATTTTTCAGTGTGCAAGAAAACTCTTAGAAGCATATTCTGGAAAATATTTGGCGAGCAACCGCATTTTATTACCAAATAAAATTGCCAACATTGGAAAAGAATTTCAGCTGTTGCACGTATATTTTCTAGGAATTCTTTGGTAAAAATCGCATAAAATGCGAGTATGACTCGGTTTTAGATTTCTCACGTTTGCAGGAATTTCTGCAACTTGTTTGATTATACCTAGATTTTAATACGAGCTACGCCCGTAAGCAGGAGAAATATTCTTTCGAATTCGGCACGTTGCGCAGTGATAAATTGGCAGAACAATCCCCTTACATTGTCGACTGGCACTTGAATTTAAGCACATCAGCAGAAACCCCTAAGCAGCCATGTGCACAAGACAAACTTTTTTCAACTTTGTATAAATATCTCAAAGATGGTACGAGTTTTACTAGCATTTTGCGCTTTTAATAAAATTTCCAACTTCCACTTCCGCATAAATTTTGTTCCGCCCGCTTCTTTAAGAGTGACATCTTTTGTTCGATTGCACCGAAACAAATTTGACGTCCAATTTTCCCGTGCGAAATCTCAAGCCGTAGAAGTTTACGAAAGCGACGGGAATGCTTCCTCGACGTTAAAAATTTATAAAGGACAAATGCGAGTCGACAGGGTGCCGAGTGAACTGAAGGGTTTCCAAACTAGCACAGGGTCTGCTTCGCTAATATAATTTTCTTATCTTATTCCAATTAGCAGCGGTTTACGAAAGAAGTTCTAATGAAAGAGGTAACGTTTTTTGGCTAAATGACGGACGTGTAATTTCATTGAAAAGGTTTCTTGGTGAGCAATGAATTATATTAATAGATCAATTACTAAATTAGATTCCTTTTAAAGGGTTCGTACTTCAAAAGCGTAAAGTCAGAACCTTAAAGAATAATTCGCTCATTCATCCGTTTGTCTCTGTGGCACAATCGAATTTCGGTGATTTAAAGGCTTTTATTTCGGATAGAAATTCAGCCAACTAATGCAATTATACTTCAGTAATCGAAGCTAACCATATTTTTCTCGGAAGGCTTAAACTTGATACCCAAACAATTTTGTATCGCATTATTTGCAGGGGCTAAAGATCTCAAAATGACTACAATAACAAAAATGTTTTCAAAGTTCACAAGAGGGGGAGAACAATTCAGATCTTTTATTGTTTTGCCGTCAAAAGGGAAAATTGATTGTCGTGGTCAACATTACTAGGTCAAATTGTTGTAACAAATTTTTGTTTATATGCCAAACATTCCTACAGTAGTATTGATCTTTTGGACGACATTTTATATCAAGGGATATAAAAATTATAAAGTATCGGAGAAAGAGTTTAGTTGCTTTCAGATTGTAAAATCCACAAAACCACTTTCGTAAGATTTACAATGAACTTTATGCGTTGTACTTGGAATTTATATTGATTGGATTCCGAAATATTACCAAAAGTATGTCTTGAAAATTAATTCAACCTCCTTTTTTCTCTATTACGCAAATTAGGGAAACTAAAATTATTAAACTCGGGTTTCTTCAAAAAGTAATGAACGACTATAAGGAAGGGATTATTGTGATCTACTTCTATGTTACCCATTGTAGATTCCAGCACCATAACGAACGTCTAAATATAAACGATAATTTAAATTAAAGCACGGCAAAAGATTCGATTTATTCTTTTATGTAAGGTGGATACCACATAAACCATTAAACTTTTTCTGATAACTATAAATATAAAGCTTTTAATAAAAGTACGAGTACACATTTCGGTTTAAAATATAAGTGAAAGTAATTCTTCGAAGAGCTTAGTCTGTAGAACACGTTTCAATCACACATAGCATAGTAGCACATGGAGCACGACGTATAGGATTACACATGACATTCACGTATAGAAAAAGGAATTAATAGAATATAGAAAACTCTAGCTATTTAATTAAGATTAAATTTTCGCGCATGAAGTTGCGAGCAACGGCTACTATTAAAAAAAAGCAGCAAATTTTTTGGCATCTTATTTTTAATGCCTGTCGAAGATGCACTCACTTCCTTTGTTTGCAAACTACCATAGTTATAATAATAAAATTGGTAATAATTCGAAGCAAAACATCTACCCGAATATGCTTACGATCGGTTAATATTGCTTAAATTTTAAACTAATGTTGAATCTGCAACTGTGGTCAGTATAGATCTCTTCCAGAAGCACAAAAAAATAAAAAATAAAAAATAAAAAATAAAAATAAAAATTCAGACATCTTTCATAAGATAATTCATGCACTAAGTTTTGCATCACCACTAGTAACTTTAGGTTATTTTCTAATTTGTGTCAACCTCGTCCGTTCGAATGTCTATTTCCAAGAATGAATTTATAAATAAGAAATTACCAAGCATTAAGGTGAGTTCATCTCAAAATAAAGTGCGTATATCGAAAGAGGAAAATTTGTTCAAAATTGAAATTCTCCACATTCTTGGTTTACAGTCCCCGGACGACCAAAACACCTTAAATAACTCTCCGAAGTACGCATAACTTTTCCATTTTTCGATGTACATTTTCTGATGAATATTTTATCGGAAAGGTAACCCAAATCCGTTAGACAGATCTGCACACCTTCAATGGGCTACAGGGTGACTAGGGTAAAAATTTCATTTTCTTACTTCAATGCATAAATTATAGTATGTATAAGGTGCTCAAAATTGGATTCATTACGAGTTTACCAGATTGGTCTCTTCTATTAGCACAAGGTGAGGTTTGTAATAGTTTCCTGCTCAAATAAAAAAATAGGTATATTATTTTATAATTGAATGAGACAATGTCTGTTTCCATGATAGAGTTAATTCTAATATTAAACATGGGCTCTTTTATTCAGAAAATTAAGTTCGTTTCAACCAGAAAACGGCCACATAAATTCAATATTTTATGTTTTTAGCTAACTTATATAGTTTTATTAAAATTGGTTTCTGTTTAATAAACCCGTTTTAAAAGAAAATTAAAAGGTCCCTTTACCTGTCAGCAAAATACACACGAAGTACGGGAACACCCAAATAATTTATTCGCGCAAGTCATTTAAAAGGCTTGGTGTTTCGAAAGCAATTAATGCAAAGCACTAAGTCTATGCCCTTTTCTACCTAAAAATTTCCAGAGAGAGGAAAATGGTCACCATTAGTTGACTGCATCGATACTTTAGAAATTGAAAATGGCTCCACTACATGGAAAATAAATTCAGGAAAAAGAAATATTTGCAATTGCCATTTAAACTTCTTGTGCAAGTTAATTTTCCAGATTGTTCAAGTTCGTATTTGTTTTTGTGCATTTCGTAGATTGATCCACGTGCTTTGAATCCGATTTATTAGGTTTTTTCTGTAGGCGTTGCATTATCTCTGTTCATACTCAGAGCCACTTTTCCGAGGACTAATTAAATGTTCAATTACATTTTAGAAATCAAGCATTTAAAGAATATTCTTAAAACTTTCGTTAAAGAAAAAAGAAAAATGAACTGCTAAATGTGATTCTCTTAGAGGACCTTGAAAGGAGGGCTAACTTATTCCGAAATATAAGAAGCATGGAAAACGGATTTAGATCCAATATCTATTTCTAGTTTTTGAAAATAATTTCAATGAAACACCAAATTTTGATTCTGATGATTATTAAAGACAAAAGCCATATTATATGAAATATTGCTATTACTATAAATTCAAAGAAGAGTGCACTTAGATTTCTCATTGATAACATAGGTCTACAAAATAATACTTTGTTTGGTGTAGTACTGGAAAGGATGATATGTGCTAAATCTGTATTTCCAACTGGTGCTACTAAAACTGGCTTACATCGCTAAGTACAGTTGAAGAAAAAAAACATCGTTTTGTCTGCTTTTTAAAAATCTTAAAAAACAAAAGTACTTTCAAAATTTTAGTTGTGAAATTTGAGAACTCAAAAAGATTTATATACATGTAATTCCTTTATTCAAAAGAGGAAAATTTCTTTAAAGTTTTCTGGAGAAATCTACAATGTAATAGAAAAGGTGTCATTAAAGCACTTTTTGTTTAGTTAAAGATAAAACAAAACTGACTAAGGATCAGGAATAGATATTTATGAATATTTAATTTTTTTTAAATCCTATGATACACATTAAAAAATTAAAACAATTTACATCCACAAAATCCAACCAATCCAATCCAAAAAATAGTGACAAAATTCGTAGTGTCGTTTATTCCGGGAACTATAGAAATTAAAAATAATATGTAAAAAATTGCATTGATGAAAATGGTAACTTTTTGACGAAATTATATAATAAAAGTGATATTAGAAATGCGTGCATTATAAAAATCTTATAGAGATGATAAATTGACATGTGTACGATAAATTGTAAAGCGAATGGGAAATTGGTTCGAATAGAGTTCGTACCTCTGGAAAGGTATGCCTAAGAACTAACTAGTAACTGAGATATAGTAAACTTGCTTATATCGTAGTAATGAACAGCCCCCAATAACTTTAATGCCATAAATAACAAGAAAAAGTAGCAAAACAATTTAAGTCTGGGTATTATAAAACAACAATTTAATTTAATGCCTTCCAGGTGGAAGACCGTGATCACATTTCTGAATGATGAAATTGATTTTATTTTGAAGTGAATACCATTCATAGCCTGTTTAATTTAGTTATTCACATAACTTAAGTAGTCTGCCACAACACCACTGGAAATGGTTCAATAAAGAACATCAGCAAAAAAATATCTCATAATGCATTTACGTGAAGCTGATAAATCACAGGTGGATCTCTGGATTAAGGGAGTTTAAAATAATGTGAAATTTATCACATCATATCATATCATATTAATTCTTTAAGCTTAAAAGGCTTTCAGGTTTAACGTAGGGCATGAAGTAAAGCGAAAAGTAGGCTGATCTTTGTTAGTTAGCAATCAATCCTAATGCTCTAGTACATGCAGAGGCGTGCTAAGGAAAGAAATAAAAAAAATACATAAATATGAAGGCATCCCAAATCCAAATGAAATTCAATAAGAGTAAATCAGTGAATTCAGCTCGCCTGTAAATATTTAATAATTTCAAAATGTCAATACTAAACGCATCGAACGTAAATCTTTTTACGCCATTTAATATCTGATCTGATGTATGGTGACAACGGGGGATCGAAATTTAGAGCTACGGAAGAAAAGCCAGGGAGCCGTGGCTTGATAATGTACTTTTTCTAGGCACGCTCCTGTTGCCGGTGTTCCTGTTCCCATCGGCGCGAGGGCGACGGGAATGAAAATATATTCCTCTGGATAGAGACACCTTGGTAATATCTGCCTGGGCAAACGTTTCTGCGTGTTCTTAGCCCCGGATTGTCTTCATAAATTTTCCAACTGGGATTCTGTGCCAGCTTCGGGAGTTCTTTAAGGTTAGCACCGTGGTTCCATTTAATTTCTTGGAAAAATCATGAGGGTGCATTGAATTTCCTTCGGATATAGCTTGAGTGTCGCATAAGTTGTGTACATAAGTAAATTGAAGTTGGACGCTTATTATTTACCCATCGTCCGAAGCTGGGAATTGGAAACTCGGGAATTAGCATTGTCCCGGAAGCAGGAACAGGTTTGCTTCCCTAATAAAAAGTAATTTTTAAAAAGTGAGATTGGGTCAGCTTATTAAATATTGACAGAAGAATTTTCCTAAATTGAAATTTATTCGGGCTCTTTATCGTTTTTCATTAATGCAAATGCGGACACCCTTGAGAAAGCTTCTTAATTAATGCCTTCTCAGATAAGACGAACCGGGAGAACAATTTCCCAAAGAATGGCCATTGTCATTGCCATTTCCACTATATTAATTTCGAAGCAATTTGCGGGTGCCCAAAATGCAAACTCGGCCCCGTAAATAGTTCCATTATAATATCGTCTAATAATTGGAAAAGTTTCTCATTACTCCCAGTCCATCCCAGTTGCTTAGGTCTCCCGGCCTTACCAGGCTAGGCTCAGAAACTCGGATGCACAACTATAAGACACAAGCGGAAATTTAAACATCCACTTGCCTTAGGACATTGAAATCCCTTCACAGTTTGCGGTCAAACTGTAGCAGAATGCTATTGATGTCATTGTTGGGGAAGTATGCTGGATGGCCATTTGTCTATTCCCGAGAACAATGCATTATTCATGACTTTGTCATGCTGAATATTTCATTGCTATTCATGTTGGCGGACATTAACACCTCGTATCTACTGTACACTATCCAACACTATTATGACGTTAATTATTTCTCCGACCACATGGGCATCATCAATCTTTCACGGGAGGTTATTAAATTTACAGGGCCGAAAGTAAATCATAGGGTACAAAACTTCCCAGTTTCAAGCTCCTCGAAGCCTTCTCACGGTTCTCTAAACCTAAAATAACAATTGATAATATTTTAAGCCAACGAAATACCTTTAAATTTGCATAGGTTCATTATAACTGAGCTTATTCACGTGTGGTAACTTTAAATTATTGATGTTTTTAGAAAAAATCTCCACAAGTTGTATACAAATGGAATAATACTCAAGAATAACTAAAAAAAGTGAATGTTCATTAAAAGTTCTACCTACAGTCTATTAATAAATTAATAAATTACAGGATGACAACTTTTAAGTCAAGTCAAAAGGTAAAATGGTATCTAATAAAAATCTAGAAGTTAAAGTGGCGTGTTTGCACACGCGATGAGTGAACATATGCGAAGGGTTTAAGTGACATGATGGTGTAAATAATCCACATCGCTTCCTAAACAATTTTATCTTTCCACCATCGAAACACCTTCATTGTCGATCTACCATTTCACAGTAGAATTATTTCGGTGATGGAAATGATGTTATTTATTTTTTGTTCTGAAATGGTAGCTTCATTTTTTTGAAAGAGGAAAGCTCTGAAAGTTCATATGAATTTTAGACGGATCAGTACCAGTGGAGTTATTATTAAAAAATTGCTTCATTAATGAATTGCACCTGGGGAAGTGGGGCACATTGCATCGTACTTTGTGCTGTTCAGACTACTTAGATGTGTTGTGTGTTTGAACGAATCTGCTTTATCCATGTGACCCCCTAAAGGAGCTACAAATAGATGCCTTTCTTAAAATTTGTGAAAGGTTAGTTTTATAAATTTTCTCATTACAATCCCAATTATAATACTATAGCAGTATCAAATCATATAGACAATTTCTGCCGACTAGTGAGTTTAGCTGGTCGTATATTGATTTCTTCACAAAATACCATACTACACTAATCCAACAGAGCTAACATTGCAGTAAAATTATAAAATTTAAGTACTAATTAAATTCGTGTTCACTGGACCAACTTGTTTTAAACGGTTTTAAACAAAATAATTTTAGGGATCAAATTGATTAATTCGAATATTTTGCTACGCCACGCTGTACCTACCGCAGGGGCAGCTACGACAATGCCCCAGGCCCTGCGAGCATAGGAGCCCTCGAACAATATTTTGCTTTATACCTTGCAATTTTTCATGTTGATTGGATTTGTTCCATTGTAACTCCGTAAATTTTATACTAAATTTAGTATGAGAAGGGCCCCTCGATCATATGCTGACCCGGATCCTCAGGACCTATAGGTGTGGCCCTGTAGTACGCTTTAATTGTACCTAGAAGAATTATTTCTATATCAAAGTATTATTTCTACGATAATTAAATTAGTGTTTTAATTTTATTTATACAAATACAAAAAAATTTCCCTGCAATGTATTTCGTAAATTTAAGTTAAACAAAGTGTAGTTGTAGTAGTAAGAAGTACTTAAATTAAAATGGTGATCGTAAAAATATCAAAGTTTTCAAAAGTCTTCGAGGCTCACAAGATGCATGAAACCTCCGCACTAACGAAGATCTGTTGTCTGAAAGGCATGTTAACTACGGTCACTTGAAAGTTTGATATTCCAACTAAAATCATTTTTGTTCAAATTGTTCACTTAATACCCATAAACAATTCACGTAGGCAATTAAATATTTACAACGTTTTCATAATCAATCATTTATTTACTTCTATCTTCTTAAAAAATCAATACTACTACTAATAAAAGTGGTCAAAATTGAGGAACTTTTAAGGAAAACTTCCAGTTGGTGAGAAATATTGCAAATGATTAAGGGTTTTCTTGCTACACGCTACGGGTATTAAATCATCAGTCTGGTCACTTACATTATTTTATTATTATAAAAACTGTGTAAAACAATAAACTAAATAATTTTGTATAAATTCTTAACAAGCCTTTCTAAGGAACGGTTTTCTATAAACTCGGCTTGTAGCGCTTCAATAAAATCTCTCTTATTTGATTAATCTTAGAGTTGGAAACAACAAACAAAATTCAATTTAAAATTCTTTACGGGGTCTAAATCAAACAAAATATAAGAAAATAATGTGTTTATTAGCCAATGCGAGAAAGTTTTTTCTGGTACAAAGATGTGAAGCTAGAAAAACTCTTCGTCTTGAATTTGTTGCAAAGATCACAGCAATTTTCTCTTATATATTTGTTTTACATTTTACGAGTGTTTACCCACTACGGGAAGAAAATCCGAAAGAAGAATCCTCGAGCCGTTCTGTTTCACATTTCATTAACGGCTGATGCTGTGCTATGCAAATGTTAAATTAAAATTTTAACTTGGAGAATTGCCAATGGGTTAAGAAAACCCAGATTTGTTGTTAAAATACGTGGAATTTCTGCACGATTACAATTCCCGACAGAAACCGAACGAATCAGATGTACTATAAGGTACTTTCCTTAAATCCAGAATTTATGCAGTTCGGCAAAGAATGTACAAGATTCGCTATGAGGCGTAGTAAAATGTGCAGAGATATGTAAATATCAAGTGGGTCTTTGAGGCAAAAATCAATAGCGATTTACCTCGCGAAATTGACGTTTCTATAGACACTCTACCTGGGCTGGGTACCGGGACTTCTCTTTGCTTTCTATGTCGAGAGCTTCAAGTAAAAATGCTCGAAAATGCTATGCAAATGAAATGATTTCCAATTGTAATATTCAAAATGAAAATTTTCTTAACCTTGTAAATTTTTGGGAATTTACGTATTCAGGCAATTTTTCTTATTTTACGCTTTAAGTTGCCGTACTTTTTTTATGCTTTTTATTTGATTACTAATAAAAAATATTGCTGTCTTTCTCCCAACCATTCGAATTCCTAATTCAGGTAATAGTTAATAGAATATAATCTACAATTCTCTACGAAGAACGCGTTGCTACGCCGTATGAGAGCAGCGTAGCGATGGTGACGCCGATCGACGCGAGTGCTTTGTTTATAAGCGTGGGGTGTGGTCAAGATCGCCGTGGGTTCGCGCTGTATTTCACGAATTTTCCCGCTTTTCCGTGAATGGGGAAACCAATGGCTCTTTAAGGCTCCGGCTGTTTCCCACTCCATGTGTGTGTGGACGTTTGCAGATACCTAGGGATCGTCCGAATCTGTCGACGAGGAACGAGGATCCCTGGGAACGCGCAATGAGGTAAAGGTTATAATTCAACAAATTTGAATGCGCATCCAAGGAAAAGGTCGTAAGCTTGATCTAAAGGCTCACCTGATTGCCACTTTTGGGCATGCGATCGGCACAGCGCTTCACTCTGGAATGCGTGTTGCCGCCAGAAATATTATCATCTTTTTTTATAAAAATTATGTTGTTAAAATTATCAACTTTATTAATTTCGACTCTTTTTGCAGATTGCGGGGGTTGTTGCGAGGTCCCAGAAGATCAGTTTTCAAGTAGATGAAAAGAAATCAAAATCACCCTTTTGTTTTGTCTTTTACCTAAACACAACTTTTTATTTACCAATTTCCACTTTAACAACAATTTTACAACTATGGTCCTCTTTGCCTTATAATTTTGCACTAACTACAACTTCTTGTCTTCTTCACAGATCGCCCCGCTTGAGATCTTTAAAACTCGGCAGTCACTTTTCGAAAGAATGTTATATTATAGCCCCCCATATCCATAATATAGATCTTTTAATAAACCTTTTCCTTTTCTTCCACTAAATTATACACGCGCCTTCGCGAAACCGCGAAGATCGGTGAATCTCACAGGTTGAGACTCTGATCAGCGATCAGCGCATTTTACTTAGAAAGCAACTCGTCGCAATATCACATCAGCGATTCCCATTTTCCTATTTTTCATCAAAACTTCTTCCCTGATCGAAGCGCAGTTTATCACAGGGTCTTGTTGAGTTCGTGATTGCAAAGTAAAAGGTTCGTGATCCTAGAATTGAATTGATCCTAGAATTGTAATATTAAAAGTGAATCGTGATAAAGATTTAATAAAAAAATCAAGAATCCGTTTTAGTTAACTCCCAAGTATTTCTCGAATTCATTTGATTTTTATTTTTTCAAAATCTTCGAGCGAAGAATAGAACTAGAGATCTCGGTCCATTCTTCGAGCGTAGGTAACTGGGTCGGGCCCAAAACGTCTCGGTCCGCTTAGACTTAACGAAGGTAGGAGTTTCAATGTGACGTAAATAAAATTTTCTTTTAATACAAATTTCGATGTTATTTCCTTTTATTTCTTTTCAGGCCGGATTTCGCAACAATATAAACTGCAATTTAAGACCTTTATAAAATATTATAGAAGTACAAAGTTGGATCCCCTAACCTGGAACTGCCGTGTGGATGAATTGAACTGATGGCAAAACTAAAATTAACGTAGGAAAATGTTAACAATTGAGTTCTTGTTTTAAAGATTTTATTGGTGAAAATCACACTTCTCGTTCTGCAATTTTAAAGTAAAACGTAAAAATTTCTGAAGGAACTGGCTGGAAATAACGCAGCGTATAATTATCCGCGAGAAAAGCGGAGTTTACTCCAATTTACGCCACTTTTGCAAATCTGTAGTCATGCTATAACTGCATTACATGTGTGTCCAATCATTCGAAATTTTTAGTGTACGTTGCTTTGTTGCGTTTAAGAAGGTTTTAGATAACACATGCATGTATTTTATTGCTACATGTCCAACGAAACTTATAAATAAACAAGCGACCACCCGCGACGAATACTTATACTTATGTATACGAATATTTAAAATTTTTCTAAAGTGATATATTAATAAAAACCCTAATATTACCTCGTAAGTTATATACGAAACACTAAAAACAATGATGCCTTACATTCCAACAGTCATCCTTAAAATGAGGACAATTATCTTTACAAAATTCACAAAATCTGTTAGCAAGACCTCTGGCATGTGTGAGAATGGACAGTAGCAGGGAGGTTAAGCCGTACCTCCGTTTCTAGTTATCCGATTTTGACAAAGCAAAGTGCAGATTACTTCCTTAAGTGGCTATTTTGAATGTGGTTACGTGTTATTGAAAAACCAATTACCCTTTTGACACTAACTTGTCCCAAATAAACAGACAGACACACAAAATTTAATTAACTAATTTAGCCTTTATACAAATACTTCTACAAAAATCAAATAAATGCTATAGCATCACTAAGCTTACAGTCTCATTATGAATTTATTGAAGAAAGTTTCATATCACTACGAACACACGCCCAAATAATGCCTAAATTTTAGGCTTTATGGAACTGAATAGTTGCCATTACAATCAATCACCTTGTCTACATCACCATAAATCCCTGTGCCATAAGCCACTGCCAGATTTGCAAAATCATCTCACATTCCCTGGCGCTTCCGTGATTTCTAATTGAAAGGTTCACAGTTGCTGCACGATTGTGGAAGCCATGCATAATGTTACACTTTGATGCAGCTTTCCCAGTTTTCTAGTTTTCAGCTTTTTGTGCTATGACTCTCAAAGGGGATGCACTCGCATAAACTCAATGGCCTTTTTAACATTTTTGTCTCTGGAAAAGGGAAACAGGGAAACATTCGCAGAGCATAGCATTTCACTAAGGAACTAAGGCACTGGGTGAATGCGAAGACTTTGCAATAAACCATTGCATTGTTTCCATACAACACAAGGAGCTCGGGAAATGATTAACTATTCTGATTTCCAGACACAATTCAGAGACAAAATGGGACTCCCATATTTGCCACTGATTCTCCGCAGAATCTGCTATGCTCGTGCAGGCGCTGTTCTTCATTGCTCCAAAGGCAGGGCCTCATTAGTGCTATGGCGTTTTCATTCAATTGCATCCTGCACTTCACTGATTGGAATGAATTGTACTTCACGATGTGGTTTCGACAATTGAATCCAATTTCCTTGTGCCAGAAGAAATCGAACCCAAAACATCTTGCAGGTTTTTGTTCGGACAAATACGGCGGATAATTGAATCGCAAATGCAGCACAGGTCATCTGCAGTTTTCGCCGTTTTTCAGATAGAGCACAAGGCTGACTTACTAGAACTCTAGAAAGCGCTTTTAGTTCTTATGTGCAAACATATTAGCAAATCGAGTTCTTGCATCTCTATACCTTCTTGAAAAATGGAAATATAATACTTCGAAAATGTAATGAACCCACTTTTAAAATTGCATTTCAAAACTTTTCGTTAAGGGAATATACTTCTATAATATACACTTCGAAAAGGTGTAATTTTGATTTCCAATTTTAAAAATCACCGTGATGTCTTACAGTTCATTGCTAAAAGTTGTCATGTGTTTATAACTTTATTCCAATAATTGTTTGGCATTAGTACTACTACCGATGTAATATTCAAGGTATATTTCAACATGGGAATTTCCTCCAAAAAATGCATGAACGAATCTCGTGAACCAAATACCTCAGTTCAGTAATAATCACGTAATACCGTCTTTATCATACTGCAAATGCGCAATAATCTGTTTTAGTTTTGATTTCTGAACGGCATTAAAAGTTATTAAATTTTGGCACTACTTTTTTATATTTTCAAATTGTTTGTTTACATTATTCTTTTTAATTGTAAATTTCGAGAAAACAATGAAGAACTAGAAAAGAAAATATTGACCGAAGAAACTTGGGTAGTGGGTATATCACAGGAGCACAGTATCACTATCGAGAAAACTTTTATAAATCATATTAATCACACTATATCTAATATAAGTCACTACACTACTACACCAAGAGGAAAGCCCACAAAAAGCAAAAAATATGCAATCAATTAATAGATTTTATTTATAATATGCAATTATAGTTAAATACTATAACGAACCTGAACTATACTCAGCATACTAAAATAATTTCATTATAACTCTAAACAAATACCCCGGAAACTGTGAATAATTTGATCCTCCTTTCTCCCTGAATTTAATGAATACTAAGTTGACACTGCTAGTTATAAAAGTGGAAATATCTAGGCGTTACAAACGCAAACCAAAGTTCATTCCTCTATAGAATAAAAGTAACCCAAGACAGTTGAATTCGTCGCTTTCATTCAAGATATAAAAGGAGTACACTGAGGAGTAATAGTAAATGCAGAGTTAACCTTTGCCATATCAATTAGCTTAATCAAATTCGAAGGAGTGGAGGACTTCTGACTAGTTCATATTTCAGCCCTAATCCTGCCATAAACATAGCTAATGCCCAATATGTGGCTGGTAATTGAAATTGCAAATAGGACTATTGATGTTATTCACATTTGGTCCAAAATTAACACTACAAGCCGGAATTGAAATATTTATGGTATAACGAGTGTAAGTTTTGATGCTCATCTGAAATTTTTATCTGGTGTATAACTCATCGAAGTACAAGGGGTTGACAAATTTAATTTATTTCCGTAATTTCCTCTGGTAATTATTCAATAGGTATTGTAGATTTTACAAGCTTATGGCAAGCGAAATATGAGATATATCTTTTTGGTCAAACGTTCGAAAACGTATTTACACTGGTATCAGACTGGGGACTTAGTCATGCGATTCAGCATCGCGATGTCGCGAACAGTGCTTTTGTATGTAATCGCATAGAGCTGTACACGTTAGCGATTCAACAGCACGATCGTAAAAACAATCGCCTTTCTTAGTAACTGGAATTTTAGAAATTTTTAATGTTTCTTCAAGACGACATATGACTTTATGACTTTATAACTTTACTTATACATGCACTTCAATAGATTTTTTTAAAAATCTCTATAAAATTTTCCTATTTAGGAAATTCTCGACCTTTAAAATCCTTCATTTTTCTAATTTGTTGAATTTATAATTTTGAAATTGTGTAAGCGGTGCTACAGTGACTCAGGTGAAGTTAAGAATATACACTAACAATGATCTACGGAGTAAGTAATATAGTCTAATTTTTAATTGGAGAAATGTGAATTCCTACCAACGCGAGATATGAAAATTCTTTGCGCTATTAAATATTAGCTTTACGCTACTTCATTAAGGGATAAATACTTTCCTATTTGCCAACCGCAGAAACGTGAGGTTTTCAATTGCACGTATTGAGTTATTTTTTTGTTAAATAACTTCGTATGGACTTAAATATGTATCTTTAAAATATTATGTTAATGTTTTTAATTTTTAGCGTTTTAACTTGTTTCATATTAACGTGTCTGATTATGAATATTATTCCTGCTATTGGTTCCATTATTTTATTGATATTAGAAAATATTTGTTTCAAATGTGAACTAAGGCAACTTAGCGTCAACTTATTTCATGAATGATATCGGTTTTATTATATGTGCAACTTAATTCTTCAAGCCAAGCGATTTTATAGTTTCAAAAACTCGACACAACTAATTTATTATTAACACAATTAACAGCAGGGCCAACGATATTAACATATTAAATACTTCTTGCATTTCAACGCATTTAAGTTTAAAGAAAACGCGTCTAAAGAGAAGTACTGTATCCTGTAATATTTAAAAAAGTGGTTTCGAAGGTTCTGTATTAGAAACCCTAATCTGACGAGTGTCATTTTCCCTCCTTTCAAAAAAAGTACAAAAATGCTTCTTTGAATTCAATGAACCAATGTTCATTTATGCAGTTTATTCATTACTATCCCGGGAAAATTGAACAATTGCATACTAGTCTGGTATGGACAAGATATGGGCTAAATATCAGCTTGGTATGGACCTGATATGGGTCCAATACAGGCCAAATATGTGTTAGACATGGCTCGAATATGGGCCACGTATGAGACTGAGACGGGTCAGAGACAGGCCAAATATGAGTTTGAAATGAGCCAAGTATGGGTCAAATATGGCCCTGATATGAACACGATACTGGCTGTGTACTGGGCCAGATATGAGCCAGGCTGGATGTGTGCCTGATATGGGCCTAATATGAACCTGACATAGGCCTGGTATGGAAGGGATAAGGATCTGATACGTTCCGGAGGCAGGCCTGATAAGCGCTAGATGTGGGATTAATAAGGACAAAATATGGATCTGATATGCTCGTGCTACATACAGGCCAAACAAGAAAATTGCAAGAATACAACGGCATTAGTATATTATTTCTTAAGTTGTTGAAGGGCAAATAATAATAGTACAGACTATGCTAATAGCTCGCACTTAACCGGCTTTTACATTTTGAAATAATATAACGACGTGAACAAGTCGGCTTTCAAATTTTCAATATTGATAAAGTATTTTCACTTAAATGTAATTTATTAATTTGTATTATAAGAATTTGACGCTCTTTATTACATTGAAATTTATTAACCCATGAAACTTACCTTGTTCTTGGAAATATTCACGATCGAGTTTAAGTTCAAGACAAAACTTATTATCAGAGGTGCGATCAATCCGGAAAACTGTGAAATATTATGAAATTGTTTATAATTTTCAAAAATGTAAAGTATATTTCTAATTATTGGAGTTATTAAACATATTCACAAGGCCTAGGTGAAATGTATGTGCTTCAATAAAAGTGTTCAATATTCTATTTCCACAGCTAATGAGGAAATTTTGGAGTAATTCGTGGGCCGGGGGGAGTCAATATTCCGGGTTCACGCATATGTCGCAAATATGTAAATATTATGTAGTACGCTTCATTCTACTAGGAAGTTATTGAACTTCAGAAATTTAATTTACTCTCACCGGTTCGATAAGCACTTGTGTGCACTTGCTCATTAATAAGTACAATAAGCTACCTGGTCTAGACAGGCAACAATGTGATAGATACTGTAGACACTCTAGATGTTTTCGTTAGAACGTACCACTGAAATATTTCCACCTCAAATGAGATTGCTTTAAATGCTTTCATGATTCAGAAATTCATCGGTTTATTCTAAGAAGCATTCAACCCCTTCGAGTTCATTTTGCCACTTTCTTCGGAAGACCGATCAACAACGTAACATAAAAAATTGAAACAGTCGGAATCCTCTTTTTGTGTGGAGTACATTTTCACGTTTTTATTTTAAAGTTAGTTATTTTCTGCTGCTTGCAGGGCGTTCCCCTGTATGTTACGTATCTATGGGATTGTTTCAGTACATGTAAGGTTTACATGCTTCTTGTCTGATTGGAAAATAGAACAAGACTGGAATTAACTTAGGTCTAGCATGATTTGTTATAGATCTGAATTTAGTCACAATGAGATCAAACCTCCAATAGTATAAATATAGGAACTAATGGTGTTTGTGAATTTGCAATCATAGCCGATTGGGTTATACTAAAATTTTCACACAATTCGAAAATCTTAATCTATGCATTAAATAGATATGAAAAATTCACCTAAAAAGCGATTGCTACGATTTGTCTTTAGTTAAATAATAATTAAAGTATTCAATTCTTAAAGTAGGTTTACCTTCTAAAAGTTTTAATCTAGGAGACAAATTAATTATACAATAGTGCTTCTAAACCATAGCAATTAATTTAAAAATGTCGATAAAACTTTATTATACAAAAAGGTACACAATGTATAAACATCAACAACAACAACATCAAACGTGATTTATAAGGAAGTTCTTTGAAAACGTTTCTATTTTCAGCTTTTTTTGGTGTTACTGCTAATTATGCTCAACTTCAATATAAGAGCAAGTTAATTTTCTTAATACAGTACTAATGTTTTAAATTCAAAGGCAAACTGCTAGCTATAGACTTGTGTTGTATGCATTTTTATGTATTGTATTGTAGTGTGTGTAGTGTAGTGTTCAAATTTGAAAATATATAGTTTTAAGATATGAATATTAGAACTTTTTTTATTTCCTAATTCGCGTACTTTTTCGATTCTTAATCGATATTAATTTGATATTACTTATATTTTCAAATCCACAAATTTAGAACATTTAAGTTGGTTTTAATATTTTCGAATTTTGAAAGTTATGAAAGAAGTAGCATACATAAATATTTATAGGACAAATCTCCAACCAGTCTTTATCTAGATTTTAAACCTTCATTTTTATAAAAGCAAGTAATGAGTATCTATCTATCTAAATTAAAACAAAGATTTTCTATGTTTAGTAGACTATACCATTTCACGAAATATAAACACAGAACAATAATTTTTTAAGATAAACAAATTAAACTGACTGGACTTAGCTCGATGTCATTTCTTTCCGACACTAAATCTAGCATTTACAGAGACATCATCTCAGAAGTACCAATAATCGCAACAATGTCTAGACTAATCTTTTCTTCTTGTGAATGCTATCGTCTTACTACTGTCTAGTGTGTCGTAAGGCGGATAATCGGATGATTTGTTTGCACTTAAGCTTCATTAAATCCTCAGTTGTGTTATTTCGTGGCTCAGAAAACAGAAGCAGCAAAAACTGCGCACATATATCACATTTTTCGTCGCCTCCAGGCACAATATGGAGTCGTCCGCAGAATGGCTATTTATTTACTTTAGTTAGTCCAGGTTAATAAATTCAGATCTTTTATCCACGTGCTGCTCAGCTGCTGTTGTTGCTTGTGTAATTACTTAATTAATTAGATGTTCATCTCTTAATTTAGAAATTATACTACGGCATGAATCCTTATGTAAAAAAGATTTACACTAAACCTCGAAATATTCAAATAACCGGGTGGAAGTAGATCTAAAAAATTCTTTAAAATTTTATTCTGTCTTTGTTTACTCACCCCTGGTGAAATAAAAATCCCCTTGTGGAATATTAGAATTTTATGAAAGTAATTAACGCCTTCACCTGCAAATCGTACCTGAATTTTTTTAAAGCATCTAAATTATGAATTTCAAATCATAGCACCATCGCGGGTAGAACTAAAGCCGAAAACCGCGAAAGATCAGTTAAGTATTTTACTCCTGACAGTCCACGGCAGGAATTTTTGCACAAATATAAAACCTTTCAGCAGTTTTTTAATTCTGGCTTAGAGCATTTTGTGCACGGAATTCCGATTAGCAAGGAAATGCCATGGAGCTTTTCCATGCCTCAGCCACAAGGTTAAGTTGTCGGTCTGGCAAAAAGAGGTATTCCAAGAAATTTTAAATTGTACTTGAGGCGGATTACAAGCTAAGCAGGTGTCACTAAAGGGCTTGGAAAGGAATGCAGAGTTTAATTAATGTTGTTTGCTACTTGTATTTGCACATCCATAAGATTTCTGGATGTGCTCTTAAAGTGCTTTCTTACATGTGGCAGATAGAAATTGGAATACAGGTAATCCTCCTATAACACGGTAGATGGGTTGCTAGAAAATGTCGTGTTGTGTGTTATATGAGACCAAGAGCAAGTAAACAAAGGGGGGTTAGGTTCCGAAAACTTTTCTTTTAATGAAAATAATTTTTCCAAATCCATTCAAGGAAATTCGTTTTTTATTAAAGACATTAACATTTATATCACAAAATTTTTCATTTCAACATTTCCTTCCCTATCAGTGCGCGGTACAAACAAACGTAAACGCTTTTTCGTTTGAATGATTCACCTAACTCTGAATCCTTTTCATCATAAGCGTTTTCTGCACTCCTTAAAAACTCTATAGGAAATTTTTCAACTTATGTGTCCATAGCGCGTAATTTAGATCTCTTAATGCATAGATACCTTAAATAATAGATGTACAGTGTTATACGAGGATTTTCGTAATTTCATTACCGTGTTAGAAAGAAACCGTGTTGTAGGTTGCCATGTTGTACTAGGGTTTCCGCAATTTTCTTATCGCGTAAAAACGTGAAACTATGTTTCTCTGTTCTCTTAATCCGGGAGAGTTAATCTTAAACTGCTTGTTCTGTCTTGACCAGATTGTATTCTTAACGAACTTCGAGTGATTTGAAACTCGGATTGCACACAGCAATGCGATGCGTAATATTTTACCTTAAGATCGATTATTACTATATTTATCATCAGTATTATTAATTATTATTAATTTTTTAAACAGATTTTATTTTATAACATTTATTGAGGTTATAAGAAATCTTTAATTAATCAAAACTTTAAACCTTTTTAAATATTACAGACTTTCTTTTCAAGAAGTGAACTCGTATTCAATACCTGAAAAACAATTTAGAGAAACACTACAATTCTAATAACCAGCAAATATGAATAGCAAAAATAAAAACATTGTCTTATTCAAATAAGATTTTAAATAAAACAAATAAAATAAATAAAACAGTCTTTCAAGAATTTATTCAAATATACATCTTATAAAAATTAAGCAAGTACTCATATATTTTCATTCAGTAACGTTTTGTTTTAATAACATAAGTAGAACAATGGCTCTTTACAACATCTTTCGACTGAAATACTTCAAAATTGTGTTGAAAACAAACAACATCTTATTTCCTAATTGCGCTGTTAGTAAACTTGAATTATATACCCTTCAAAGGCAGAAATAATTTTTATGGATTCATGCCAGAAGTAATTACAAAATATTCCAAACTCTAAAGTTATTATTAAATTGTACTTTGGATATTTCAAGTCTTCCTCATCGCAAAACCTCACGGTTCTACTTTAGCAAACTGGTGAAGGAATTAAGTCTGAAATTAAATTAGAACGTAGAAAAATTAGCCAAATTTTACATTTAGCAATGATAAGTTGCACCTTGTTTAAGAAATAAAACATATAGAGAAATAACTTTAGTCCCCAAAAGTTTAATTCGAAGACAGAAAATAAATAGTAACCATGAATGGTGCTGAGATCCATATCGACCCTCCCACTATTTCGGAGGGTGTCAGGTACACGGTGAAAAGACCATTGGCAGCTTTTGTTTTTGGACCCCTAACTTTTAGTCTGGAACTTTAGAAGAAACCTCAAACCGGTCGCAGTCCTATATCTTCATTAGTCTTTGACTAGTAGTCTATTAATAATATTCAAAGTTTTTCATGAGATCCAAAGATACTCTGTGTGCCCTTGGAGGTATATTCAACAGGTATTAAAAAGTCGTGCTGAATTTTTGAATATTTTTGTAAAATTAATAAGTGTAAACAATTACTTAATAATTATTAATTATAATACATTAAATTGTTTATAATAAATGAAAAGTGCTCCTTTATGGGGTAATGCTATAAAAATAGTATTTTCAACGATTCTTTTTTGCTAACTTACTTAGTTACTTTATTATAAAATAAAAATTGTTTTAGACATGTCCGAAAAAATTTATGAGAACCTCGTACCCGACTCGGATGAAAGCATTTCAGAGGAGGATTAGCAATTGAGTACGCCTATTAAAAAATCAATAGAAGTATTGTTAGGATTACCTAAGCAAGCAGTACCGTTCGAAAGTATAATTCATCTAGAAAAGAAAGTGCGATGTGCACATTGTCACTATTCAATTCTCACAATGTGAGAAATTAAAAAAAGTCCTTTTTCTATGATAAAAGAAAAATCCAATTAGTTTTTACGATTTTATATTGTTTTTTGCCTCTGACCTTTGATTGCCTCGCATAATTAGAGGCTTGTACAGATCTTCTGTCAGCTTGAAAAAAGTCCTTTCGAGAAAAATGCGTTCAAAGCAAGTGCATAGACCCGTGCATAGACAGGCTGTAACTCAGTCAATTTTCGAGTTTTGACTTGATTTTTTACATTTCGAAAGTGTAATCTTTAAGAATATGTGAAGAAAAAAAACGATTTTTTTGAACCAAGAAGGTAGAAACCTGTCATGGACCGAATTTTGCGTTTCGAAGTTCCTCGTGTAAGAGATCTTTTCTTCTGTTACACACAACGCCCATTACAAAATAAAATATGATAAAAAGCAAGAGGGTACTCTTTGGCTTATTAATTAAAATTACTATTTAAGTCTTATAAAAACAGTTGATGTGGGGAAATTGTTATATTACATTTTTTCCGTTAAAACTATTGCAGTTTTAATGAAAGGGCATTTGTAATTGAAATGCTTCCCTCAAGTGAATGAATATTTCTTTTCCTCTTCCAGGAAATTAAATAGTGTAATCCTTCTAGAAAGCAATTTTGAAACTTTTTGTCCCTACCTTTTTATTTTCATTTAACTGAAGCGAGTTGTATTGTCATTTTATTCAGCTTATTATTTTCACTTCAAAATTTTTTGGTCAGAATTCAATTTCCGGATTACGTCCCATCCGCCTTATAGAGGACTTGAGTTCATCGAAGCAAATGGACGTTACTTCCTGCGTATTTCGAATTCTTTTTCTATGAATTCACCAGTGGTCCTTTAGCTTTTTAGAGACATTTCCTGCTCTCAAGAGGACTATTTCATTTCTTAGAAATGGTAGAAGATTTTAATGATAACCAATGGAATTACTTTTCCATTAGCACCATCCCTGTCTTAAGGGTTTATCTAATTTAATTCTGCAGAAATATTATAGAAGTTTTGACTTTATTTTTTCTATTGACCTGCCAATCTAAGCTAAAACCGTTTATTCCACATGATGCTACCTTGACACAACTTTGTTGTCAATTTAATGCAACTCACTGACTAGCTATGAGCAGAAAATCTGCGGGCTGCATCTGAATTAATTAATCAATTAATCTATTACGTTTACTGCCGTTTTAACTATGCAACCTCCTGAGGGCCGTCTACTTGGTGAATCAATTTCATGCTCCCATTTGTACAATTGAGATTAATGCAAATCTTCATATGAATGCGGTAAATTGCATAAGCAAGACAATTACCCGGAAGTCCACACAGATTGCATCAGTAAATAAATAAGCGTTGAGAATTCTGGACAGACATGAAACACTTCACCTGGAGCTAGAGGTATGAATATGATGTTCAAGGGATGACCAAATTCGTGCGTACACGTAAGAAAGTCGTCGCACTTGCTTGATGCAAATTTTCATCTTACTTAACAAATGTAGAGCACATCGCTTTCAAATGAAATAAAGAAGTTGACTTGGTGATACCTGCGAATTTAGCTCTAAGAAATATAACTTTTTCCGATCTACCGCTTAGGTATGTTTAAAAAAGTGCATTAATAGGTATGTAACTTATACCGCTTCGGTAAATGTACACTCTCGAATTAACAAAACTTATGAAAAACTTTCTCTACTGTCTAAGATTATCTCGAGTTGACTAATAAATTTATATAAATTTAATAATACGAGTGTCAGCAGTAAATAAAAGAAAAAGAAATAAATTGGTTTTTAAATATAAAAAAATTGTATTTTTGAAAATTTTTATACTATTGTTCACATGCAATAGTGGAATTTGATTGTGATACGAGGGTGTGAATGAGAACGCATCGTTTAAAAAAAAATAAAAGATAAAGTCAGGTAAAATTTTTTACCTGACTTTTTTTTTTTTTTTAATTTAATAAAATTCGTTTGGTACTTATAGCTCAATATCAGGAAGGACGTAACCGGCAAACGGACAGAATTTCAGTAGTCTACTTACTTATTTTACATTACATGACGGAAAACCTGAAAAAATTAAAAAAATTAATTTACAGAATTATTAAAAATTATTGCAATATTTCAAAACTTTAACCCTTTGCGCTCGGAGGTATTTTAATTTTGCGCTCATAGATATGCACCGCAGGCAAATAAAAATTACAAATTACATTTTAATTAGTAGCGTATATTTTAATTTTTCTGAACAGGCCGAAAAACTGAATATAGATTAGCTAATTAACTGAAACATTTAACTGAATATTTGCAAAATGTGCCTCATTATTTTCCTTTTTTAATGTTTTGAAGCGTCAAAAGTCAAAAATAGAATGGCGACTTAGAGTCGCCTCTCGAGCGCAAAGGGTTAAATGGGAACTACCCTGCAGTATCATGAAGACCAAAGAATCGGGTACAAGTTAATGCGTTAATGTGTTTATCCTTTTAAAAGTAAGTTGAAAGACGTTTTTGGAATAAATTACTCTTGGTTCATTGAACGACAAACTTTCAATACACATGAGCAGTGAAACTTTAATATTTAAATACTCTTCTAAATTCCACATTTGGTATTGCTCCCACGAAAGTCCTCTTAAATCCGCTGTAAAACAAACTTGGTAAATCGAAATTTTTCTGAATAATTCGATACATTTTTTAAAAAAATGTGGGAGCGACAACGAACATCTGAAAGGTGGTACTCGACCTTAAATGAAGTCATAAATAAAATAAAATAAACAACAGCTTGAGTGATGATAACCAGTTAAGTAAATAACAGGATTTGTTACGCAGGTTGTTGGCCTTTCCTTCTTTTGCGTGTATCCTTGACCTTGGCATGTGGATGTTGATGTCATCACCTCCATATCGTATAACGTCTCTAGTGTTACCCAAGCTGACGACCTCGCTGAATACAGCTGAAACCTATAGCTTTCTTTTGTCTACTGCTTTTCTTAAGAAAATTATCTCTAGAAGACACCCCAAACTGCTTGAGGTAAAGTTACCTTTGGGCATTTTTTCGTCCATTAAGTCTTTCTTATGTGAGTTATGTAATAGTTTGCAACAGTTCGAAACTAAGTGGCTTCTAATGACATGGTCTTTACTACATCAAAACCGAATATTACAAATACTATGCTAGCTTTGCTAATCCCAGAAAAATAATTTTTCGTGGTATACCCACAACTCATACGTGAAAGCCCCAGCCCACATGTACTTTATTTGTAAGAGCACGTGATAACATTTTGTATGCCCTTTTTCCAGGGAATATCCCAACGAAGAATTAAGCTATCTTTCAAAGAAATATCCTAAAGCCACACCGTTGAAGTAGCTTAACCCGCAAGACGAATTTCACGAAATTTACCTTAAACTCAACACCAAAAAATTCGTTCACCGTGGAAAATGTCTATGGGGACCTTCGTTCGTGAGGATGTGAGACTTACAAGGATAAACGACAGGACAACAACTCTTGCGGGTTTTGGACGTATGTACAGCAGCATGTGAGTGCTTATCAATATTGAATTTCCATAAAGCCCGCGAAGTCGCATGGATCGAGCCACCTCAAAATATAGAAAAGAATAAGAAAATAAAATTGCTGACGAGCAGCGTGTAAGAAGTCTGAAATCGCTATATCTAATTACACTTTCTTTCGGTTAGGCCCCTTTAGCCCTGTGGTTTGAAAGGTGGTAGCTGCAGTGGCGCTCCAGGCCTCCATATTTCACACCGAATATGTACGAGAAGAAAGATGTGACGGGAATACAGGAGTTTTGTTTAAACGAAGCTTTTCCTACGTGACTAGAATGTGGATCCAGCAGAGATTGAAATCAGTGCGTGATGGTATTTAGCGATAGCCGGACTGTATAATTCCATACGCCCGAACTCCCTGCACCCCACATTTCCGTTTGACCTAGAAAAAACTTACAGGAGCTGCATAAATATCACACCCAATTAAGCACCACCCGAGATAAGGACGCCGCGAATTGTTTTTCGATACTCGCACAGTGGCATAATCCTTCAGATGATTGTGGAACGTGATTGTGATCGATCCCTAACTGGGTTAATTACAGAACGCGATATTAAGCACGTTCATTGTTTGCAGCATATTATGTTCGGGGCACTATTGAGCAAACACGGTTATGAGGTCGAATTAAGCCCAAATCAAAAGCATATCTCTCTATTTACCCTGCATTTGGCTACCTCGATTACGCTGTGGGAAAACAACGAGAACCATATTGTTAAAGTTCATTCCGCATTGCTTAAAATCAACTATTTTGCTTGCGGCGCTAGGGACTTGGATATAATTCGTTCTTTGCACTGAACTTGGAAGCATTAACACAGGTATGGATGTTGGCGTGAAATTTTATCATACGCTTCTTTTTCACGTTGCTCAACGTTTCTGTTCAATCTGCAGCTTTCCTATTCAAAGATGTGTAGGAATATGGGGACGATTTTATCAAGTGGAAGAGTTAAGGAGGAGATCCTTTCAGTTAGCTGAAAATAATCGATTTTTAAAGATATTTTTAGTCTAAACTACTAATTCCATATAATTAAAATTGTATGTGCGTATTATTATATCTGTCATCAAATATTCAAAAAAATTTTCTTTAATATTTAAAAATGGGGGCTGTACGACACTTGCTTCAGAGATTGTTGCCGCCTGAATTGTTCCATGGCATACAACCTCGCGTCTGCTGCATTGATCTGATACATCGGAAATAAGAAGTTTTAGATCTTTAAGACCCACATGTTCCATATGAACCTAAAAATGCAATTTAAAACTCGAAAAATGTTACATCTACAAAATGTTACAAATTCGATTTTTTATGAATTTAATGAAAAATAGTTCTTTTTAATAACTTTCAAGGAATTTTAGGTTCACATAGAAAGTAATTATGTGATTTATAAGTGTGCAGAATTTCAAAATGATCGATCAAATAGTTTTTGAGTTACCCTGTACGAGGTTCACGGAGAAGTCCCAAGACTTAAAAATTTTGTGACTAAATCACCTACCGATTAATCTGCGTTGCCAGGGCCATAAAGTAGTTCCTCAGCTTCCTCGTAGAGTTCGGTTTCGGCCTTATGGCTCTTCCTTACGTGACTTCAGAGCTTCTTTAGTCGAAGACAAACTGCGCCGATCCGACGGGATAATAAAAGGCAGCGTTCTTGGCGGCGAGCATCTGTTTGTATGTAGAGAATATATCCCACATTTTGCAATAATTTTTATTAAATCACCCTAGTACTAAAGGCTCTTTAAAATCAAAGAATATAAATTCTAAATTTAAGAAAAAGTTCGGTAAAAAGCCGACGAAAAGTTTCACATATGGTATTTTAATTTTTATAGAGTCTGCAACTTATTTCATAAATTTTACAAAGTATTTATCAAAACGCCATCAAGTAATTTTACGATTAGGATGTAAATTTCACGGAAATTTCCGTTGGCACGAAATCATCCTAGTTTTCGTTATTTTTCCATAAATTTTTCTTAAATATTATGAAAGATTTCTGTGAGCGTTGATGCGTATGTACCTTTTGCATAACTAGAATAAGTGTGAATTGGTCAACCTTATTATGTGAAATTTCAATTTGAAGTCTTCCTCCAGTTCAGAGGTTTTTGGCTGCGACGGATGAACAAGTGATTAGAGTTAGATTTAAAATATAAACGCTGATTATCAAATATACGATTATACACGACATATTTTTAATGTAAACGTTTTAGTATCATTTCCAGAAATGTCATGAACTTCACTTTCCTCTTTAAGATCTTGAAAAGAATCGACCCAAGGAATCTAGAAAAAAAATAGAATGTTGCTACTGAAGTCAGGATCATTTTGTTATTTAAGATCTCAACATCTCAGTGTTTATTCTATACATGAAAAAAACTTGTTGAAAACTTTCTTTTGGAATTTTTGACTATTTGCCTAAAACAGATGCGAATTGTTTATTGACGAATGTAAAGCATAAGACAATTCACAGATCAAATGGCGCGGAACAATTCTCAAGCGAGTTTAAATCACACTTCACGTGTTTTCTTATCAATAGTGTGCTATAGAATTCTCTATCTGAAAAGATAAATGAAAGCCCGAAAACTCAAAGAACGAAGAAAAAGAAAAAGTGGAGCCGTTAGAGAATCGTTCGTTCGTTCATTCTTCCCTCATAATCGAATTTCTTTTGATTGAATAAATATATCAAGCGGAAATTTGATATAGCAGTAAAGGTAACTAATCCGCATGGCTTAAGTAGAAAGATTCTAGATTTGATAATTATAAATACACAATTCACGAATATTTTAATCTGGAAAAACCAATATTCCCTGAAAAATTCAAAAAAATACTTTTTAATTTAAAAGAGTATTCTGATCTAAGCATTTAAAACAATAAGCAATTTTTTTCTTATCATTTTCTGCAAGTATTCTTATCATTTTCTGCAAGTTTGAAAATATGTTTATAGAAGGAAATTTTCAAATTGCTAAAATTGATGAATTTATTGCAATTTAAATGAAGCGGGATCAAGTGTGTCTTACCTGGCGCCTACTAGACAATAGGGCAATAGTGTCCGTATGGCAAACTACGGCAGAGGTTTCCTTTTAAAGGTTTTGTTAGGGTTGTAATGGACGATTTACTGATTTTAAAAATATCATCCTTAATAGGATTGACTGTTAGTTCCGGAGTCCAGTAATATGAGAGTGTCTTATCCTTCTAAGTCAACCAGGATTATTCATAGGAAAGAACCAGCTGCTGAACACGAGCAATTCGAGAAAGGAGAAGGTTGTCTTTTTCCTATACAATGCCATCATTGACTCTAAATTTTATGGTCTGGAGGTAAATGTTTTCCTATGGCTGGTAGCAAGAGAATAGCAATATTTTTACTTTTTATATTCGCGAGGAAAATACAAAAAATCAGTGTTTTTTTTTCAGATGGTCCTAATTATATAATTGTGTTTAACCTGATATAATAACATCCTTTTTAAGCATACTTCTACTTATAACTCGCTCAGTATAAATTTGCTTTTTAAAATTTATAAATTGCTTAAATATGAATAAGGAAGTTATATAAATTTAGACGGCAAAAATATTAAAACTCTCAAAAAGCCCTTAAATGTCCTGTAACTAGAATATCCCCTTGAATACTTCACTTTACTTTTTTTTAACTCTGTTTAATTTAAAGTAGGTTTAAGAAATTTATTTAGTCTGTAATAATTAAATTAACTTTTAAAGCTTATCTTATTATAGCAATTCTTCTTTATATTAAAAAATTTAAATACATGCATCTTTGCAATTTTCAATAAGTAAAAGCAAATATATTTTACTTATATTTAATTATTTAATTGCACATTATGGGTAAAATAATTACTACAAAAGTGGCACATCTTTTAACTATTAAAATAAGTTTAGGGTTGATGATCAGGTATCTCCCTGTTAAAGCACAATAATATTACGATTAATATTCAAATCGCCAGTGTTCCCACTTTAATACCCATGCCGAATTCATGCTTTGTGAATTACTCAAACCGATAAGGTCTCACAAATCCATCGAAACGTACAAAGGCAAGATAATTACAGAATGTCTCACAGTTAATTTGGAATGATTTATTGGCTATAAATTCGCCGAAGAAAGGGATTTAATGCTCTAAACTGCTACTTAAAATTCATGCCATTAATTTTATGGATGTTTTTCCACATGATATTTTGAAGCTCGGATGGTCTTTGTATTGCCGGCAATCTCCGAGAAATCTACGTACTCTTACACGTTGGAGTGGTGTGAAAAGTCGAGTTTGAGGAATTTAAATATGACTTGTTACAGTAATAAATGGCTATTGTTGTCTAGGGGAATGTAGGCACCATAAACAAGGACATAAACCCTCAAGTGCTTAGTGCGAACTCGCAGATTTTTCGCAGAGAACCTTTTAACTTTTCAAGTAGTAATTTCATCCGGCTGAGAACAATGCTTGTAAAAACTCAAGCCAAGTCGTGCCGACCTTAAGAAGATTTAAGATATGGCTGCATGCCCAGGACTCTACTTTGTCTATGGTGAGTAGGTGTGTGGTCAGGCCGCATTGTCTGTAACTCAAATATTTTTAAGACCGAAAACTTGGCTGGCGTTCTTGAAAGCTTTCGTTTAGGACTTCTATCCTCAAAGTGGTTAATCTACTGTCACACATTTAATGCAAGTCTATTGTTTGAGTCTGCATAATTTGTAATGTCGTTAATATTCATAAAAATTGACAACCAGAAACTTATTTTAAAACCAATATTCAGTGATTTACACTTGGAAAAATTTACAGATCTGTTACTTGATTAAATTCTTAAAAGCGCATAAATAAAACATAACAATTAAACGATTCTACTGAAAGAAATATTTCTTTTAATTTAATTATTTCGATACATACAATTCCATCAGCCATTGAGTGTAAAAGACTCATTCGGTATTAAGTTTCTTAGCTTAATTTAGTTTCACTCAATTTTTAGCATTTTCTTGTGTATACACTTTAAAACTTTTTACTCTTTCAAGGACACTCTCACGTGATTAAGAAATTTCATGATATTTTCATATACGGAGATTATTTATGTCTTAATTTGTAAAATAAGACATCTTTAAGAAAAAAAAACACTTCCTTTGAAAAGGTGGTTAGCACCCCCTAACCACCAAGACGGAAAAAGTTCATTTAGTATAAAGTTATTGACAAATTATAAAAATCAAAAATAAATTTGCACCCTTAACTTTTATGTAATACACATTTGAGATGTATGTTGGTGGTTTCCTATACGTAGTTTGTTCTGATTCAAAATTGGTGCTTGAAGAATTAATATTTATTTTATTAACAATACTTGTTAAAATTATTTTCAATAATCAGCATAAAATGTAAAGATCTATAGGAAAAATATTTGACAAGATTTTTAATGACATATTTTAACATATAATAAATAGTTTTAAAGTTTTAATAAAACTTATAACTTTTTATTATAATTTTATTATTTTTTTATGATCGGAATTTTAAAGAATTTATTACTTAAAGGGGAGTAATGAAATAGAGAAATTATTTCGAAAAGATTTGCCAAGCACGCTGCGGGTCTAAAAAATGTCTGCACAACAAATTACGTGTGTAACGAAATAATTCGCAAAAATTATCTTTGCAAATTCTAATGCATTGTAATACTGCCTGAAGAATTTAATACTGTGTAGAAAAATGTATGTTACAATTATATTATAGGTTTACTGATATTTAAGTCTAAACTTTACACAGAAAAATCAAAAAAACGCCCTACTTAGCACTGCCCTAAGTTAACAAAACGGTTGTGGAGAACCCAAAATCATAAAAGAAACCTATACTATAAAAATCTGCTTATTGATAAGAGCAATAGCACATTGTGTCACTACCCGGACTCGAATCAGATTCTCTACTTCTTTTATAATTTTCTACTTGATTTTAGCACCTCGTCTTTAATACATCAGCTGAATTGGTTATTTGAAATAGCAGGTGTAAAATAGGCATTTTTTAGCTCATATACTTACAATTTTGTATTATAAAAATCTTTTATATTATTTGAAGCAACTGTTAAATTGGTAGGATCTGCTTTGTTACTTCAATTTTTCCCACCAAATATGAAATATAGTCCACATAGCCAATGATTTTTCTTTCATTGCAAATAATGAAAGTCTGGAAAATCTGGAAATCCATTAAGAAAGAGACATGTTATACCAACTCCTTCTGACTAACTTGAGGTTTAAATTTGAGTGATATTTAAATATAATAATAAAATTATAGCATTCCCGTGGAGCTATCTTTCATTTATATTCATGTGGTCACATTCAAATTGTATTGATTTTATTGGACTGCAAAGAAATATCTAGGGTCAAAAAGTACGAATTAATGAGTAAAAGACACAACCTGTAGCAAAATTATTTTTTAATTTGGAATACCATAAGGAGCAATAATTTAAACAGCAATGTTATTAAAGTTGAGGTTCCAAATGGACCAGTAGCAACGGATGCACTTAATTGGGCAAACGATGCACCTTAACTGCTATCAGTTGCACTTTAGTACCAATTAGCCTGTTGTTCGGCCACTTATGCGTGCTCAGTAGGTCTAACCACTAGGCGCTAACGAACTTTTGAGATGGTATTGATTCGTAAATCTAGTCTTACCAAGCCGCACTGTGAGTAATTTAAACAATTTGGCCAAATTAATTAAGTAGCACGCCAAAACAGGGAAAATTTAACAGGACAGAAGAGGAAATGGAAAATATAATATAGGCGAACAATACGGTCACGGCATGGTGGTATTACGATCAGACCAAAAGCCATAAACGTTAGCAAAATGACTCTCAGGATACAAATTCCCGAGCCCTTCAAACCATTCAAAACAGGGAACAAGGGACAAGCCGGCTGCTCCCGGTGCCGTTTGGACCAGTAGTTCCACCACTTTCACGCAGATCCGAATTGTTCTGGTAATGAGGACATTAACATTCGCAGATTACATTTTAGCTGGGGTAATTGTTTGCCAACCATTAACAAACCCCTCTCATACGTTTAACTTTCTGCAAATAAATTTTATAACTTTGTTCTCGCCCCAAAATTTAGCTCCTTTTTAATTCTCTGGGATTTATCCGTGACTTTGCTGAGACAGACCCTATTAGGACTGCCCTCTTCTGAACCGGGTGATAAGAGGACGTTAATCCCCATTTAATTAAGTATCAAATCGAAGGGCTGTTTATAAAAATGAGATTTTCTAGTCTCAAGTAGTCCTTTTCGCTTGAAAAGAGTTCTTGTTGATCGGTATTAGATCAGTCGCAATTTTTCATTTCGATTTGCAAATTTTACCTTAGAATTAGGCCATTTAACGAAATTAAATAAGGCAACGTGAATTTTTCTTGAAATTATTAATACAAATTAATCTACACTTCAATTTTGTCCATTCTTTTTAAATTCATTTTACACTAATTTGGCGTTGGAAATGCAGACGCCAAAATGGAATTTAAGAAAGAATAGATTTAGGCCATTTTCCAAGTAAACGGCTGAAATAGAGATTTTAATTGCCAAAGACTTATTCGTTTTTCTCTAGTAACTTTTATTAGAGTGACTTCTAACAGTGAAAAAGATCTCGAATAATGCTACAATTTACTCTTTCCTTGAACGAATACCCGCACAGTTTTCGACTAAAGTAATTTAAAATCGCACTCTAGAAAACTATTTCATTTAATTTTATCTCTGAAGACTTTTCTCATAAATTCGTTGGTGTAGTTTGACAAACCAAGGGCAAGGGTTAGCAGAAAGTAAACACAATTTCAATACGAAACCCCTCTTATAAGGGTCGGACGGCTAATTTTTTTTTCTTAAATTTCATTTCACCTTCCTTGGCACTGAAATTCGTTGGAAAAAACACTTGTGACCTTATCATATAATAACAAAATAAATACTTCTTTCATTTAGAAAATGATATAAAATTACTTTTCCATCACATTTTCTAAAAAAAGTTGGTTTTCAGAATTTAGACTTTTTATTTTCCGTTCTTAAATTACGTTAAAGTCCCTTTGTGTAAAGAAGTGAAATATCATCTTTCTGTAGACGGTTGCCTAATTCTTAGCATTCACTCTGCAATGAGGAATTTGTTGGAGAACAAGTGGTATGCAGGGTGTACCATTAAAACTGGACAAAACAACTTTAATTGACTTTAAAAATTATATTAGATTTATATTAGATTTAGTTAAAGCCTCTTTAGATATACCGACAATTTAATTATTTATGTTAATTCATTTATTTGTCTAAAAATAGGAAAAACGCCTAATGTTTTGAAATTTTATTTAAATTGATGCTTCTTTGTCGAAAAAGTAATTAAATTATTGTAGCAAGTAACCTTAAAGTGTTATTCAAATGATTTTTAATTATTTTCCGACAGCTTTCCTGAATTCTAAAAAACTATTTCGTTAGTTTGAGCACTTAAATTAAATGTATTTTTAAAGTATCGTGTTTTATCATGACAAAATCCATTTTGAAATAAATAATTTAATTAACTTAATATCAGCATTTTTATTTTTTGTAAAAAGTAAAGTTTAAACAAATGACATTTTTGAAAATCACTTAATTTAACAAAATTTGACTATTGCTGTCCGGAAAAGTAAAAAATAGTTTATTTTGTTCCGTATTTCAAGAATTGTAGGATTTCAATGAGTTGAAGTTTCTAAAAATTGCCTTTCTCTCTATCCTGTAAGTTTCTTTTACAAACAAAGGTGTTAAAAAAATCCACTGATTACCAGAAAGTTACCTGGCTTAATTTTAATATGACTTTCTCTCGTTCAACGAAAATTTTTCATTACCTAAAGCTGTGATGTGAAATTCTCTGTTTACCTTGTGCTTAATTCACGTTTTATACGATTTATGATAAAAAATTTATATCTTACAGGACTACTGCTACTTTCCCAAAGACGAAGTTCAAAAATGATGTGCACTATTACTTTTGATTTCACAGTTTTCAAAATACTATTTTTTTCTCATTCTTAGTAATGTTTAACGTTGTAGGATATTTTTAATGTGTGCAAGATGTAGAATGGAACAACTATTGACTCGTTTTTAGACTACCATTTTAATAAATTTCGTATTTGAGAAATGTCCACAGCAAATGGAGACGTTTTTGTAACTAATATTATGCTTGGTATGCAAGAATACAAAACTGTTGATTGATCACAATAAAATTAACCAGCGTAATTTGTGACTTGTAATTGATCACAGTCAGATCAAGGAGTTCAATTAGACATTTTATCGATAAAATACATGTGCAATTAATCCTCTATTGGTAAAGAGAAAGGTAGTAATTAAATTAGTACGAACGGTTAAGGTCCACGTAGCGCCTGTGGGCTCTGCGTATCAAAAAATTAAAATTAAGATCGAACGCCCTCTAGGTGTCACGTATGATTAAATATATCCTCTATTTGTTCCAGCTCATTTTCATAATTTATGACGGAATGAAAGCTCGAATGGAAACTTTAATCAAAAGGTAATTGAACAGGATCCAGAATTTTATGCAAAGTGAGAAATATCTATATTCTCACGCATCTGTAAAACGCAACGGACCTGTATGCAAACATTTAATTTAAGCAGAAAATCGACCTCGATCATCAAGTGTCGTTGAAAAGGTCGTAATGTGCTCTGATTAAAAGGCTTAATGTGAATTTCATTCATTTGTTGGAAATTTATTCATGAAATGAAACTGAAGGCGAAGAATTTAAAAGTATAATCGCCGAAAATTATTTTTAAGCAGTGGATGGAAATAACTCGACGACAGAAATGTGGTAAAGTTAGCATTAACAAATTTATTAAAAACAAATAAAAAAAATAAAAAAAATAAGTAAATAAACAATATAAAGAAAATTATTTATCGCTCTAGGAATAATATTTTTATATTAAGAAGGCTTTTGTAAAATTATAACAATAATAATAATATTTATTCAGCGTTCCGATATTTCACATATTTATATACATACATTCATTTTCAACAATATAGGCATACTTAAATGACTAGATCTGCTACTCAGAAATTTCTTTGGTAGAAGGGCAACATGGATTAATATTACTCTAAAATTCGCACTTTTTAGCACTTAATTTATTACACAGGTTTTAATTGACAACGCATTGGTAACGCATTGCCAACGAAATGGCGTCACATCTGAGTCCTTTGGTCCTTGGTGATGGTACTCGACAGTTCATTTTGGATCCTCTTGTTGCATGTCCGTGAACATTCCTGGTGGGGACGAGTTTTATAGTTGTCTTCATTTTCAGTTTTGTGATGTTCTATTTTGCTTCGCCTTTGTCTATTAAGATCATTTGTTGTAAGCCTAGATTCTTCTAGGGGTGAAGAAATCAATGTTGAATGTGGCTTTAACAGCCTTATTCAATGTCCATGCCACCGTTTCTATATTCTTTTGGACCCTTTAGCTCCATATAATCATTCGATATGTAACGGTGGTGACATCGCAGTCATTGATCTTTTTTTTCACGTCTGAGCTTAGATTACTTCTCCACAGAAAGCCTATAATCGAAGCAACTTTTTAACGATCGATGTGATTGTGATCTGCTCTGTCCAAGTAAGTTGACTTAGCAGCCATTTCTCATATTTCTCGAGATCAACATTAATAAGACTTTGAAGTTCTGTTGGCGTTTTACCAGAATATTGGATAAGAGTGTCATCATACCTATCTTCTGGTTAGTCTTGCAGTGGCCATAATATTAATGTACAGCAGATAGAGAAGTGGTCCCAAAATTGAGCCTTGTGGTACTCTCATATGTACGGTATTGAGTACCTTTTTTGGGTCCACAAAAATTGCTACCGCGTATTTGTTTTCTTTTTTCCTCAATTTTCAGGGTTTTTCTTCTTCTGTTTATAACATAATCTCCTTTTTATGCATTAATTAATTTCTTCCTATATATAAGTGTAAATTCGCTTCTGCAGTCCTGCTAAAGTGGTTTATTAATAGTTCCTGATTTAATTTCCATTTTTCGTTTCATGTTCGATAACAATGTTTACTCTCTTATCTTGCGGTCAGGATTAGGCCAGGCATCTATTTGTAACATGTACACACCTGGTTCGATTTTCTGGTTCATTAAAATGTGGTCGATAAATGCCGAATTGGGTTCGTTAGTTCTTATGGGAATTTCAGTATTTATTATTGTACAGTTATTCATTGTGAGTAATGCTTTATTTAGTATATTAATGTTAGTATCAGCCAAGGTCGTTAATCTAGTAAAAGTAAAATATATTCCATCAACAAATTCAATGACATCCTCAATTGGTGGTATGGGAGGTTTATAAAACATACCAATTTTACTTTTGGAGATTAATAATAATATAATAATATTATATGATCATTAACTTCCAAGAATATTGTGTTGTATATTAATTCTGTCTTTATAATTTTATATTGGATGTGCGTTATAAATTTTAAATTGCCGTTCATCTTCCCCTGCTCATGCTCAAGTATAGAAAATTTTTAAGCGTTTCGACTTCATGTATTATATTTGATATGGCCCTTAATAGAGAAGTTAAAGTTTCTTGGCGAAATAGTTAATTTTTTGTTATACAGTCCTGATAAGCCGCCCGCATTCTGGACATTCCCAGCTGTGCGCTCTATGGCAGCCTTGCGAAATGTTACGGTACGTGCTGTAAAATTAAAAATTTTTCTTCGTGTCGGGCAGCTGTCAACTGGATTGGCTGAATGCGACTTAGCCTGACTTGTACAACAGTCAGCAGTTCTTCACATTATCTCATCTCGAGAAAATTGTGAAGAACGAAAATGCACGCACGAATATTGTACTTGTACTGACGTGAAATACAAAATGCTTCGTATAATCCAACACAGTAAAATGACAGCGCGTATCACCCGCACATGTACGCACTCAAGAACCCAGTGCATTCGAATCGCAAAGATATTTTCTTAAAGCTGATTTTTACAACACGTAACCTTTAAGAAGTTCTGACTTTTACAACACTTTTGTCTTAAAGGTCCACAAGTGTCCGAATTTTGCAACTCGTTTACTTCAGGGTAGTTGATACAGCCGATCTTTTCACGTTTGGAAGTTTTTATGCTATGGTTGCTGCTGTATTTCGCACACTCCTCCGTAGCGTTGTTACATCTCGCTGATGCATGGTTATATCCCTGACATTTGGAGCAGGGTGTTATGTTGAAAGCTTCGCGAACATAGTGGCTCCACTAGGCTATGTTTACGGGCTTATCTACAATATTAGAGAATAGTACTTCAGTGACCCTCAAAGTAGATCGATCATTCTTTTGTGTTTCTGTTTTGCCCTCGAGGCTTTTATCAATGTTGTAATTTAGTCCAAATAGTTATCTTAGTAATTCTTTAGAATTGTAGTTTTATTCTAAATGATGTGTAACAAGGCGGGTTTTGTTCTTAGCCTGGTCAACCATCAAGTATCTCTTTTTATGAATACTTTTCCGTTCGCCAATTCCTTTACAACTGTAATTTATTATAGTAATTTACCTATAAGTTATGTAACGATATTAACCAACATTTTATTATGTTAATAGTAATTAACTTCGAAATATAAATGCACATATTTCTTTAAACATTACTGCAATTATATTCTTATATTCTTCTTATAATTGTATTTTTACAAAAATAAATGCAGAATTAATATAAATGCAATTCATCAATTTATAAAAAACTTAATCTATTTGTGCAAATCTTAATTTGTTTTATTTTCACAGCTTGTACTTCCTCCCTTATTCCGAATAACTTCAAAAATATGGTTTGTCATAGAAATTACAATTTTCTTAAATATCATCATAAAGAATTTCACTCTAGGCTTTAAATATGTTAGATTTTAACTCAGAAATAGTGTTTTATTGCCTTCCATCAGCATAAACCTTACGAACTAATATACCTCATAAATTCTCAATAGGATTAAAATCAGGACTGCGTGATGTACATCTCAAAACTTTTATTATATATTAAGAGCTTTCAAATAATCCTTTACACTCCTGGAAGTATGTATGGCTGCATTGTCATGTTGGAAAATGAAATTAGACTCCACCGCTTTTTCAACATGCTCGTCAAAAATCATTTAGAGCAACTTTACATAGCCTTTTCCGTTCATTTTTGGAGGTAAACACATCAAAGGAACCCTACCATTGTACCCAAAGTCACCCCAAACCATGACAGAACCTCCACCAAAATGTTGGCACATTTTTATTTCCTTGGGATCCCGAATATCATGCCATAAATATTGGCAGCCATCTGGGCCATCTCAATTAAATTTCACTGAAAAGCACATTTTGCCAGTTCTTGGTCCAGCACATGCAATTTTTTGCAAACTTCAGTCTGGCCGTTTTTGTTCTGTATTTAAGGGGTTTCTTTGAGCCTTTTTGTACATACTAAAGCCGGAGTTGATTTCAACATTTCTTTAATAATTTAGCAATTATTTTTTATGCATGCACTTCGTCTCTTCTTCTTATCTGGTGAAAAATTTGGCTCATTTGCTCAGTAGTTTTTTTTTCAAATTGCTACCCAAATTAACATAATTATCCACGACGCTGCTTGATCTTCCTATCCTTATTGCCATTTGTCTGTTGGAAAGCCCTAAGTCTTTCTCAGATTCAGTTAAGTATTTTTTCCACCCATTACTGAAAAATGCATTGCATTTGAAGGAAATGCAGAAATTTAATAAAGAAAAGCACTCACGTGATTGTAGAACCTACTTGTAATTTTTGAATTGAATGTTCCATGAAGATGCAACTCTCACAAAATTGTACTTTACTCACTGCTAACAACAGGATAAAAAAATGTTTGCAAACAAGAATGCGCCAACCGTCCGGTATTTTCCAAAATATTCCTATTTGAAATAAATTGCCAATGTTGCCTTTCACGACTAGGGATCTTAATTTCGGCTTTATTTTTTCTTAAAGTCGGGTCTCAGTCTTGATTCTGTTTTGGTTTGAAGGCTTTAGCCGCTAGTGTTCCTGCATATGCTTGCCGTTGTCTGTCTTACACATGCACATTGTACTGTCTCCGACCTCTGTAATTTGCTTATATTGCGTTTCTGTAATTCTCGCACAATTTATATGATACCACTGACCACAAAAACCCTCCTTTCACACCTTGCATAAGTCACACCCTTCTTATATCCCGCCACCCTCTCTGCTATTCTATTTTCAATACTGATTTACCTATTTTTAATTCTTATCATGCGTTTTATTAAAAAAGTGCGAAATAATACGAACTCAGTACAAATCGATTTTAATTTATATTTATTTTAAATTTAAGTTAATCCCATTGCCTGGAAATTTGATATTGCTCAATATCACTCACACTCGGATTTAACTGCAGTAATAATACCAGGAACTAATATTCTTAAGAGCAGTCCATTAACTATAGAAAAATAGATAGAAATAAATAATGGTATAATGGTAACCTTTTTGCAAGTAAAGTTTATAAATTTCTCAAAAATAGAGGGATAGAAATCAAGAATCCAGAATAGGTACGTAAATCTAATATACTTTACATGGGAAGGAATGGGTACAATGAAGTAGAGCTAATTCCAAACTCTTGCCATTTAGTGATCAAGATATTAAAGTTAATGAGAAAGTGACACTATCTTCAATCGAACTCCGTTGTGTATCAATCCTTTGCTCTTGTGAGGCGAATCTAAGTCACTATTCTATTTTTGACCTTTAGGCGTTTCAGAACAGTAACAAAGTAAAATAATGAGATATATAGCGCGAATATTCAGTTAAATGTCTCACTTATTTAGCTAATCTTTAGTCATCTTTTCGCCTGTCCAGAAAAATCAAGGTACATACGATTAGTTAAAATTTTATTCGTAATTTTTGCTTGCATACGGTGCATATGCATGAGCGCAAAATTAAAATACCTACGAGCGCGAAGGGTTAAAAGTCCGACTTCTTCAAAGAAGATTTACAAGGTTTGCTTGAATCGACTCAACTCCACTCGATTGGATTTGCCTATTTCGGCCTAATTTTGCACTTGGCTCAATTCAGTTCTGCCTAGCTAGACTTGAGTGAGGTTAAATCGACTTAAAATTATCCCGATTCACTTCAATTTAGCTGAAGTTACCTCAACTTTAAACAGTAATATTAGACTTAGTTTAAATTGAATTGACTTTATTTTATCTAAAAATTTGCTACCCGAAGTTCTTAAAAACTCCTAAAATGAATAATTCTACACAAGAGTGGCACTAGCACTAGCAAAGTCCGTTCATTTAAAAATTAACTTTCAAGGATTATTTGATCGTATGTAATGCCTAAAATTAAGGAAAACAATGTGTTAAATATCTTATAATTTTAATCATTAGAAAGGTTTACATAATTAAAACAAAGCAAATACATATATTGCATACAATAAAAAGTTAATTAATAAAACTAAATATTTTCAAGCCCACCAGCACAACAATAGTTCGATACACTACACAATAATAATAATAACTTTATTTATAAGACCATGTGCCTTATGTCTTATACTTTAATTAATCTTTAAAATATTCTTTCAACATAAGTAATGTAATTTTATTTTGGCACACAAACTTCAAAGAGGGAAAAAAATTAACCATAAACGTTTGAGACATTGTCTTATTTTTCCTGTAATATTTATAAAACTGTTTTTCAGCGTGAATTATTTCTGATTTTTAGCTTGCAGACGTCGGAGATAAGGGCGGTGGTACTTCGCACACCTTTGGTCCAAAATAAAAAAAAACTATGCGGTTTAAAATTAAAAGTATAATGATTTTAGAATTTGTAGACAAAGCCCTTTTAAAGCCCAACTATTCTGGCAAAAAGCTTATTAAAATCAAACTGTTCGCAGTAAACGTAGTGTAGTATTCTAAAATAATGTTATGAAGAATTTGAAGTAGGTTAAAATTTTAAAGTTCAAAAGAAAAAATAACCAAGCATTAGTCTTTACATTTCAATAGCAAAAAATTATTTTGGCATCGTATAAAAGTAAGTATTTTATGCTTTAAGTCAACCTATTTATTATATTAATTTTTTAATTAGTACAAATCAACGCACAATTCCACAAAAATTCAAGTTTATATCTCAAATTGAAATTTTGCGAGCATACTTTCCGTAGTTGTAATATGATGAATTAACCAACAGGGAAGTAACTAGGTAAGTGTACAATAGCATGTGACCTATAATATGTGTCCCGAAAATGCCGGCATATTTCAAACATCTCCTTAACGATGAAAAATGATCTCATTTCTAAAATATTTAAAGATTACAAATTAACAACATACACACATTTCTCGTATTCTTCTAGTTAAGGCTTTGCAATAATCACGGCATATCCAGGTAAGTCCTATCAATTGAAATAATTGTATTAATATAATAAAGGGTTCGTCATACAAAAGCTACAGAAAAGCCACAAAATAATTTAACACCACTCTTATGGAGAACGACCCACGTATCCTTAACCGGCTTGTGTAATAACTCCATATACCCACAAAATCATCCCGCTTTTGTCATTTTTCTTGACACGCGTTAGATACCAATTAATATAATTTCCTGACAATTTCTCAGTCTATTCGAATCTCAAGATATGCTGCAGGACCGTGTGTGTTATTTGTAAAGAAATCTATTTATTATAGAAATATTTTACCTGTATCTTTGGAAGTGTGTTACTGAAGCATGTCCAAACCCATCAACGTCCTGGTTCCGCTACTTTTAACGCCCAATGTGCAGTGCATAATCAAATACTGTGCAACTGAGGAGGACCTCTAGCGCATGCGACCCAGATGAGTTCCCAGTATTTTATTCCCACTTTTCCCCAGCAATATTCTGGAAAATGGAAACCTAAGGGGCAAAATAGGGGATCCCAGCCTTCCACTATGGGAACGGCAGAGCCCAAAGGCGCAAGGAAATCGCTTCGATTGCGGGTTAGTGTTTCCCGTACATCTGGAGCGCAAGGATATGGCCTTTACTTTATGCAGTGTCACTGTTAAAATGAAGTAGTTTCGTTTTAAATGATTCCAAAATTTATAAGGTTATAATTACGGAAAATGTGGTGGTTGCATGCGGGCTCTAAAATCGTATATCATATCAGAAATTAAATACTAGGGTAAATGGTATAATAAAATTGCGGAGATAGAAGGATGGCTTTTTCTTCAAAGTTTCTGTTTGCGAAGATTTGCTTTGCCTTAAGCTTTCCCATTTCTTTTAATGAAAAAATAGGATCTTTTACCAAAGGTTCAAGCAAACATTTTACTTCATAAAGTCTTTTAAAATGAAATATTATGAACGAACCGAAACAGGTATTAGGTTGATTTTAAAAATCTACAAATTGTGGAGATTCTGAAATTCAAATTACGTGAAAATTTCGATATGTCTTCAGAGATTATAGTCCTCGCAACCCAGAAACATCGTCTTATGTATGGGTATATATGGGCATAATGAAATTTGTGCACCAACTAGAGGTCGCATTCCGAAACGAAATTTGGCAGGGAAATACTTGGGCTTGTACTTCTATCATTAGCAGTGAACCTGGGAGAGGGATAAAATCGGTTAAGCGGTTCTAAAAATAGTACTTCAAAGTTTAAAAAGGAATTATTCTTCATGAAATCTACACAGCCGATAGGCGCTGACTAATCGAGGGTTTTTCTGATGATTAAATACAACTCAAGTGTAAAGTAGTGCACAAACAGGCGCTGTGGTCCACGACCACAAAGCTCAAACTGAAAATTATTATAATCATGATAATAAGTATGATAATTATAATAATAAATTAATTATAATGATAAATAATTCCCTTTAAGAAGATTCGACCCACTGCATTTCAACATATCGTCTTTACTTATTGTGTCTATTGCCAGGATAGACAATATTTTTTGTTGTCGATCTCCATCGTTAAATGAAGTTATTTTTACCATGGATAAAACGTTCTGTGTATTGATCTAGAATAGTCAAAATATTTTGCTCCTCATTTGTGAAGACTATTTACAAATAATTGTTTTTGAAAAGGGGTATTCATTAAAGCAAACCTAAAATATAACCTTTTCAATAACCTAAAGATGAAGCAAGAGAACTACTTCGTATACATGTTTCATATAATTTACGAAAAACTAGAGACTTTAAGTCTATTATTGGACTTCTTATAAAGATTGGTTTTAACCGACTTACAAAGGTTTTCCAATTCGTCGCGTATATGAACGCATGCATGCCTGATAAATTTTCAGAAACTATTTACTAGATTTCAGTGCAACTTTTGAAAATAAGTAAAATATAAAAATGTTCAAAATCAAGGGAATAAGGGTCTTATACAAACTATGGACAAACGTTTAAAATCAACCACCTGTGATTTTTATTGAAATGCTTCAAGAAAGATTAAGACTTGTAATAATTATTTCTCCATTATTCACCTTATAAAAATAAAATTTCGAAATTTTTAAAGTTTTCGAAAAATTTCAGGTAGAGTATATTGATAGTACCTATACTTCTCTTTATACTTACCATAGCGCGTTCGTTCTGATGTCAAATGATAGACACCAATAGGATAATCTACGGAAGACTTCAAGAGTATTTGGCTTTAAATGCTTCTAAAAACTAACTTTTGGTTCTTGCTTAAAAAGCAGAATGCTTCATTCATCATGTGTGAGTTTTCCATTTGGATCTTAATGAGTTCATATATAAACGTCGTTTAAAATAACAATCTTCGAAAATACCATATCTAAATCGCCTTTAAAGTCCATGCAAAAAAAGTTGATAGAGATCGTTTTATAACATAAAAGTATTTAAAATTTTCGCTTTCAAAATAACTTCCTTCTTTATTTCTACTGAATTTTATTCCTTTTAAATCAGAAGTATTTATTATTGAATTGATTTCACGTATCTGTTTAAATATTCAAATATGGACTTATTCTCGTACTTTTAAAAAAAGAAACGAAAATTCTTTCACATTTTGACGTGCCTCAGTTTTGGAGGCGGTCCACTCGTTTTATTGAAATGCTTTATTTTGTTTCAGGAGGGTATAAGTTTACAGTAAGGAATCTAAAGGGAATCTAATTTAAGGGAGGGCCCCATTTTCTTAAAGTACATACTCTCAAAAGTATACCCACACATTTTTTTGTTAAAATTCGCAAAAGTGACGAAGTTATAGTCTTTTGAAGGGGAGTAGCTAGCGTGACGGGTTCCAACTGATCGTGTGGGTCCATACTTGCTATACCATCAAATATCATAAAAAATGTAAAAAACATGGGTGAGAAGGACAATCTTATGGGACCGGAATCGACGAAGTTTAATAAGTAAGAAGCTTTCATTTTTTTGTAAGAAAATTTGTACTTATACCTTCGGTCGCGGTTTTCTCGAAATGACTTTTTTTTCAAATTGGTGATCCCAAATTTTTTTTTTTAAGAATTTTTATAACCGCATTTCCTAACATTGAGCCTAGCCCTTTTTTGGAAATCACTATTTTTTAAGGCTCCTTTAATGGGTAAAATAGAATGGCGCCATTGCCTTTAACATTCTGTCACTTTGTTAAACATTATAAAGGACGGTTACGCTTAACGTAAACTATGTTAATGCAGATTAAGAAAAAACATTTTGTTTTTCGGATGAACCATGGCAGAGATATCGAGCCCACCGTTGGAAGGTGAAGATTCGACGGACCAATACATTTGTATATATTTTTGTAAATTATTATTATTTTTTAATAACGATTGGTGTAAAGTTGTTTAGAGGTATCCTTAATAACATACTCCTTTCCTAATCTTTACCTAATTCATTAAGTAATAAAAATAAAAAAAAGGTTTTTTAAATCAAATTAAATTAAATTCTTTTAAATATAATTTTGCACAATTGCTCAAATGATTATTCTTAATAGTTTGACCAATCGAAACACAACAAGAAAAAGCCTACATACATAATTCGTAACAAAGATAAGAGATGCATGATTCTCGATATAATTGACCTCGTTATTAGCAACTTTTCACGGGAGCGAACATGCCAAAATCATCGAGTATTCTTTTATTAGGGACCGATTTGGTTTCTCATAGGGAAAATTCGGTATAAAAGATTTACTCAGTTTGGGCATTCGATACTTATTGGATAAAGCTTATGTAATTACGAGTTCAAAAAGAAAGATCCTAAAAATCTCTTTGAAATCACAGATCAAACAAGATCTTTACATCATTTAGGCCATTACATATTAAATTGATTTTCTGTAATATTTAATTATCCAAAAAACTCGGAAACGTTTGCTAGAACTATTAATATTTAACAAAAATATTTTCTTTTTACGACTCTAGCCCGTTCCTTTTATCCTTTGCATCACTACTTCTGTCGAGAAAGCAGTTTCTATTGCTGACCAAGGGTAAACGCCAACAAAAGACACATTTTCTTCACGATACCTTCTTTTACGAATTTTCCAAACATACACAAAAAAGTCTTGGCCTTATTCATCTTTAAGCTGACAACGATAACAAAGCAGAAATTCAGGTAAAGGACTTTTCTCTCCCATTTTTGAGGAAGGACTAAGATATTTATGGCATCTTCTTTTCACACAGTTAAAGAATAAAAGTTTTCGTTAGCTTCCTGCATTTTTCAGTAGAAATTTGCCTTAAGCTAAATGTGAAATTCTGGAAAATTATTTAAACTTAGTTTAATATCAAACGGAATTTAGGTCTCCTTTCAAGGAATAGATGCCACTGGTTTACTCCTAGATTTCTTCCTGCTGACATTGAAACGTCGCTAAAAATTTGTGACGGCCACTAGAGTGCTTTTGTTATATGATCTAAATAGAATAGCAGAACTATTCAGTCACAAATATTAAAAATATTAATTTTGTAACACTACGAAATACTAGCTCTTTTACGATTATTTCTACGGACATCAGAAAAATGAAATTGTTGCCTTGACACATAATCAACATTTTATAAGGACTGAAATGTACTTGAAGTAATATTGTACATGTACGTAACTATTCCTTAAATGATATGCTACATACGTATAATTTCTACACTAGACTTTCATTCCTTTCATTTTTCTTCAAAATAGTACTATTCACATTTGAAAATACTGGACGTTTAATTTAATAATTTAGGCAACAAAAATCTACATGCATTTTTTATTAAGAAATATTTTACTATATTCCTTTCAAGAGACATACTTTTAATATTTAATCATTCATTCAAAAAATACATTATATTAATATTAAATTAGTGTGGACTTTTTGCCACGAGATTAGTATAAATATGATAATTTAGTGCACTATTTTCCAAGAGAAAAACAAAAACAAAAAACATTTCTTTTACACGCTTTTCCCTACAAAACCGAAATCTAACTTTAAATTTCTTGCTGTTCAGATGACTTTCTTTAAAATTACTATTTGATTAGGAATTTTGTCCAACATTTCCAGCGTGCTGAGACAAAATGTGAAACCGAAGGAGAAGTTAAGTCCTCCTGGCCGCAAAGGGCACTGGAGCAGCAATAAGTTTTCAGCGAATTTATCAAATTACAAAAGAAATTTCATTTTTAAAGAATTCCCTAATTTTCTTTTTCTTTAAATGTAATGAACTTACAGGCAGACGGTTGCTTAATTCCTTCGGTAGTATCGTGTGTCGTGAAAGAATTGATTAGTGTCGAGTTCTAAGAAGACATTCGAAAACTTCTAATGAAATTGTTCGCTCACAGTTTATTTTCCGCGGGAAATACGTTTTCAATTCTGAGAAAAATGTCTACAGTTAAAACAGAGATAAAATACTGTCCATTTTATAGGAATTACGAATTGATAAGAGTTGAAAAATTGCTTTAATCTGCCAGAGAATTGAACACTCCAGAAGCATCTTTGTGCAGCGTTAATACATTTATAATTACATGTCAAGGATGTATTGCTTACATATAGGCAAATTTCCAGAAAAAATATAAAGAGTTGATTATAGTAGGATAGGATGACATAAGTGCACGCGGTCCATAAGAGCGCAAAGCACTGATATAAGAAACGAGTGTTTCGTTTCGTTTTAAATCGGACAAACTTTAGTTTAGTTACGTTTCGACCGCCCACACATACCTAGCACTTGGACGAATTTTTAACAAAATAAGTGAATTTTGTAGCAAAAAGGAAGATCTTTCAAATGTTTGGTACTTTCCTTAAAATACCCTTGAGTTTTTGAACTATGAGAAAATTAAAATAAAAAATTAAAAAATTACGTAGTCTAGTTATGCAATTAACGTTCAGAGTACGCAATTCTCTCCGGCTGCCACTTGATAGCGTTATTTGCATTTTATTTTGTTCGTAAACATAGCACCGTCGACAAGAGGACGCACAGCAAGAGTGCGCACGCAAATTTAAAATAATAACTGGTTCGCCTTGTAAAAGACAATTAGAAAATAAAGTAGTAATCATTAGACACCAAAGAAAGTACTGGGAAGCCTACTAATGTGCCCAAAAATAAGAAAAACCGTTGGCAATCTCCTCTATGCAAGGACAACTAAAAAGAATTGAATTAGAGCTTGATTAGCGAAAACTGGATGCAATGTGAGACTTGTACTGAGTGGTGGCGCGATAAATAAAGTCATAAAGTCTATTTATGTGTCTAGACGGTGTACGACTTGTGCCACATCCTAGTGCGCACTTTTGAACTCCTACTATGCAAGAGTGAGTAAAAACCTTATTATAAGTAGGAAACGTTCCTAGTTCAGTTGATTAAAAGATTAATAATCGAACTTTCTAACAAATGTGTTTTCTTTTGTAAAAAATACTTTTACTTTTACTTTTGCTTACTTATAAAAGTTTCTTTCTAAATCGTACACTCTTCGGGTATCTTACCCTACAATGTACAACTTAAAATGAGGGAGCGAATTGATATTTTTCCGGAAAAATTCTAGTTAAATCAGCCTTATTCAATCTAAGTGTGTATATTAAATTATAATTCAGTTCATTAGTAAATCACCATATTTTCTTGATTATACTTACTCTGTTACACCCTTTCAAGTTTATTTTAGGCCTATTTGTTGTTACCTGTAAAGGTAACAGTAGAAATCAAATCAAAAACAAAAAGTCAAAGGTGGTATTATCGCAGTTTTAAAGAATGCAATTAAATTTCCTTTTGCCTTTTCGTTTATATTTAATATTATTTTGCTCCATGCATCACAAAAAATAAAATTTAAATAAGATTCTTCTGGAGTTATTTCTAATGTATCAAATTTTTTAATTCTACGAGGAACAATCGAGGCCAATTAAAGATTGCATTTAAAAAATAAATTGTTGTATACGAAAGACATAGAAAATTTTTAATGATTTTACGAACATTGATCCTATGTTTCTTCTTTATTAATGTATGGATCTATATGAAGACTATAATTAATAAATTACTTTATATTTATTTATTATATTTTTAAATTATTTGGACCAAACTATTGTTACGGGAAGAGGTGTAGCCGTCGAATGAATCTTTAATTATCCAGGGTTACAGACATCATGAAGGTGTTTAGTCTGGTCCTTAAAGAAAACAACCTTTACATTTAGGATGATACGTATTCAAGTAACCGGAGGAATGTGTTTTTTATTTATATTAAATACATATTCAGAAGTATTCAAAAAGTTTTAACCCATGGCCAGATCCCAGTTTGAGGCATGTGGAAAGATTTGGTATTTTCACGTAAAAGAGAGAGGCGGTATAGAGTTCAAGTTTTGGATTACTTGGGCATGTGATTTATGAGCATTGGGACGGTGCATGTGCATGAATCGATCAAGTTGTTTACAATTCTTTTATTATCCTGGAAATTAATTCTCAGAGGATAGAGCTAGAATTTCCAAAATCGATATTAAACATTTTTAAAGCAAAATCACTCAAAACGACAAAATTATATTAAAAATATCGTGCTTTTTTTACTTTTCAGTTTATATCTTTTTATTGAAATTTCGTTTATAATTTTACTTTTCATGTACACCCTATCGATAATCAAAGTCAAATACCATCTCAATCCAAAATAAGAACATCAAAACTTCGCTTTAAGTCTAATTTAGACTGTTTTGATAAAACCAGTAAATTTTCTATTCAGTTGTAAAATTGATTCAATAGAGGTTCGATTTTTCATGTTATTTATTAGTAATTCACTTAATTAATGTGTTAGATTATTCAAAAAGTGTTTCAGTATGTTAAAACAAAACAAGCAAATATTTATCCAAATTTGTATACCTTAATGAAATTTTAATATAATACCCCCGCATTCTTGAAGAAAGCACATTCGAATTCCAAATGCCCAAGAAATAAAACAATTAATTACTGACCAACAGAAAATTAATGCCAAGTGTTAAAACATACGACAAACTAACTATTTTTATTTGATGACAAAAAGAAATGTTGATTGGTAACTAAATAAAATTGGGGAGTTTTAAGTTAACAATAAACAAAAAAGCAGAAACAAACAAGTCATTAAGACATGCAAGGCTAGATTTACTCGTAAAGCAATAACTTTCCAACACTAAAAACGACCTTATTTTACTTTATTTTGTATAAAGTCTACGCTCTTCTCTACATTTAGTTTATATTTAAAACGTTTACATTACTTCTAGAGTCTTAAATTTATATTTAGAGACGCAGGTTAGGTAAAATTAGTTCAGTATGCTTACGGATTATTTAGGAATTCTCATAAAGGAAGATACAAACGAGCCTCATGTAACATGTAAGGTACCAAAGCACACCTCTTTAGTACGAAAACATGTACCGCAAAGTTTTGCATATGAGGTATATTGAAAACGTCTTATTTAATAAACGTTTTATTAAAATACAAGGAATTAATACACATATCAGTATTGTTAAACTAATAATATGCGAAATATAAATAAGATTATTGAAACAATTCCTGAGAATATTCAAGAAGTCAATTTTTCTGGAATATGACACATTTTATCTAGTTTTCGGTATTAACAATGGGATTTATCTTTCGACTGCGATATCTTGATATTATGTCAAACAATTTGGTGGTTTGATTGTGAACCTAACTATAGCACTAATGGTACTATCAAAGCGCACATTCCAAATATTTTAGAAGTAAAAGCGCGTCAGAAACTAAAATGTTTATGGATAAAGTAGCGTACCACTTTAGCAGTAACAATTCGAAATGAAATATAAACGCGATAAATCGGAAAGCGCCAGCGGCGTTGGCGCTACGGCTTTCGCGAGTCTATTCAACCCAGAGTTAAACCGAGAATTGCAATAGCTGGCAGAGGAAAAAAAATTCCGCCATTCACAAAAATGGTGGAAATAAACAAACTTTTACATAAAAGAACCAGGACGGGAGCATTCTGCTGCTAAAGCGCATTTGAAAATTTTCCTGTCCAATATTTATTGTGATAAGATTCAAATGTGAGGTGGCCCGATGAGCCATCCGGTTACTACCCGGATACCCGTGTTTTATCAGAAGAAGAACGAAGCGCCTCACGCCTTTCCCACAGTTCAGGTGCTAAGATAAATTCCTCCAAATTATTTGTGGATTTATCTCTATTTCTTCTACAATTGTATTCTCTGCGAGGACATCAATCACAAAAAATATATTCCTTTGAGTATTTCAACAAAAGGTTGAGCTAGACTCCTTCCCGGGCTGGAAGATTTACTCGGGGCAATATTTTATACCCTTGGAGCATTAGCAAATTTCCGTTCGGGTGTAGTGCTCTTAGCGGTACAAATAATGCGATGTGGTTTGTTCACTTGCTGCTGTATTGAGCTAGTGAGGCCGCATCCTTAAGGACATAGAGCTCTTGTACTGCAAACACGGAGTGTCATGTTCCGTTTAATCCCGAACTTAAAGTCCCAAGTTAAACATGAATTCACCTGGGAAAAGCGCTTTTAATTGGACCCTTAAGAAAATCCTCTGGTCTCTTTCCCGAGTTTCAATTTCACGCTTCCCCTAGATCTGATTGCATTTTAATAGCATAAACTTAAATAGACTCTCATCGGAAATACAGGTCTTAGTTAAACAGTCTTAAAAGCCTTCCAGGTGTACAAGTGGCGCGTGCATAGGCGAAGTGAAAACTATTAGCTCGATCATACCTGGCTGCACGCCATGCTATGGAATTGCGAATTAGGTGCATCGTCCTCTGCACTCAGGTAGAGTAATTATCACTGCAATTCAGTCTCGCATTCAAGATTTTGAAAAGGACCCTTAGCTCAAGCTCAGCATTAACTTCGCATTTCATTCTTCAATAAAATGGCATTTCTTTTCTGACCCTATTTAACTTCGCCTCAGTGTTATTAAAGTAAATTGAACTTATTAACTTCTAGATATCACGTTATGAGGTTCTCATGATATTTCTTTATTCATTTATAATGACCCACTTCTCCTCATGACATTTTTATTGTTTAATACTTGAATTTATTTTCCATTTTAATGCTTGTGAGGTATCAGCCGCCTTCAATAAAAATGAATGAATTAATAAGAAGCATATCCACGCCAAATTTGATGATATTAAAAATTCATATTTTATTTTATTTGTATGATTCGTGCAAAATAAAGGAAAATAATTTCACAAATCGAATTTTCTTGTACTGCAAATTTAACAACCTAGCGCAGTTGTCAGAAACTATCGATGTCAGTTTTGTTCCACTTTTACATGCTAACCGAGTGTCTACAAAGTCGATTAGAAACGACAAATGTTAGGACAAGGTGACACAGTGGCATGCATCTTAAACCTTATAGATGATACAAAAATAGAGAACATGGAATTTATAATCAATCATTTGTTATTCAGGTAATAAACACGTTTTAGCTCGCATAAAAGATATCAATCCATTAACAATGGCGAGAATCAGTGTACGCGTAATGGTCGATAAGAGTGCTTATATTTTAATTAACGCATAAATGGCAATAAAGGCGCTAATGTAGATATACGACACTCATGTTTCGTGTCTTCTTGCGTATAGCACACTCAACCCAATCTTCTGGGAAAGGTTCTCTGCACATCTCTTCACCACCTGAACACATCCGATATTTTTTCTTTGATGATATATTTAGCGGGATTATAGCTGCTATAGGTTCGCGCGAGTTGACTTGCAAAAAAAAAAAACTCTTAAAATTGATTATGCAATTATGTTTCAAAAATGAGAAAAAAAAAAAACAAAAAATAAAATAAAAAGTAGTAGTCAATAGTTCTATTTTTTTAAGGGTATGACACTCTTAAGGAGTGACACAACGAAAAACTAAAGTACATTTGAAAATTAATTAAAAAAAATTAATAACGAAACCTTTTAAAATCGTGTGAACATTTAAATTATTAGCTTGATTTTCCAAAAATCTATTCTAAGTTGTATTACTGTACTAACTAAAAACAAAAAAAAATATTTATATACCATATTTGATAAATTATTGTACATTGTGAAGGAATTCGAATGTTTTAGAAATTGAAAATTTGCAACATTTGGAGAAAAAATCGCAATTCTATTGGAAATTGGGTGGCTGTTTTTAAAAATTCGATTTGAAGCGAATAGGCATTAGAAAAATTTACGTCATGCTATAGACTCGGATTTTATGAACAAAATACAGCTTAAATCAGATCGACGTATGAATGTGATTTTCAGATATCATAAAAATCCTTTTGACACACTTTTCTATTTTACTATATGGCGGTAAAATTCCTTTAAAAATAAATACACCGAAAAATGTTACCAACGCGGGACTTACTTTTAATAAGAAAATTATAGTAAATAATAACATACTAATGGTTTAAAGTAAAAAGCAATCCCAAGACTTAAAAAAATAAATTGTGACTATTTAAGTATGAAGGGCATACCGATCTTCTTTTGCCATGTTACAATGCGTGAATTTTAATTAAATTTGATATACTTTTGAACATGCAAAGATTAAACGATTCATTTGATCTTTGATCCACTAAATGTGAAATACGGAGCAATTGTTGTATCGTCTATATTTTTTTCAATTTTTGTGGTTTAATATTTGTATTCAAAAATTTCATTGAAACACATGAACAAAATATCGTAAATCAAAGAACTTTATTGTTTTTTTTTAAACCTTATACGCAGTAGATTTTCGTGTAAGGTCAAACATTTGTTATCAAACATTTTTTTCTTTTCTCGAACTTTACTCAGTCAATGTGTTCATTTTTAAATTTCTAGGAAAAGTTGAGAAATAAAACAATTTCGCTATTAATATATTTTTTGACGTTCACAAGGCAGACGAAAATCGAGAATTAAATTGACTATCGACTTTTCCTGCTTGAATGACACCCTAAGTTCGAAAAACTTAGAAGTTTTTGAATTAGCTGCCTTTAGTCTACCAAAGTGAATCAGTATAAAAATTAAAATAATTGATGTAAAAAGTCAAAAAGTTTCTCTTATTTTTATTATTATTATTTTATTATTATTTATTATTATTATATTTTTGCACCTTCTCACAAAGTGAAAAACTTTTAAGTTATAGGGGCAACTTGGTAATAGTTGGTATTCCATTATTTCGTAATTGTTACTAATGGCACATTCAGCAAAAGGCATTTTTATAGTTACTACAATATAACAATCTTTTTATTTCAATAAACTGGTGTTTAAGAGAAAAAAACCTCGACCTAGCAACTTCTTGTTTTATGTTATTGCTCGAAATATTTTTTACTTTTATGATACAATTATGTAATGTGTTAAAGTAAAAAGTAATGTATTCCTTTCAGGTATTCTCAGACAATAATCAACGTATTTATTTTACAAATTGATTAACCATCTCTTCCCTTATAAAGCCTTTATGTTGTCTTAAATGTCAAAGCTATTCAAAGTAAGATGTGGAAGAATTTTAAGTAATTTAAATTTGTACAAGAAGGTTTGCAATACTATCGCAAAGATGCCCTTAAGGTTTTTAAAGTATTAAATATTTTTTACAAAATCGTTACGTGATTTAGGAAAGTGAAAAAATTGTTTTCAGATGGTATACAAACCCCAAAAAGTTTTAGTTCTTAAGTGATGTTGTAAAATGTTTAAAAGAATTTAATTAAAAATATATGTAAAAAGTTTCATGTAGATCAACTTAGTACATCCAGAGGAAATAAAAATAAAAAGGTAGGAAGATAAATTCAGAAACTTTTTCTAAAATTAAAAAAAAACTATTGGACTGATATTTTTAAAATAAATAATATACCTCATAAGTTTAAATGATGAGAAGACTTTAAGCGATAAGAATAAAAAATGTCTAGTCAGATGTAATCAGAGAAAATTTTTTTTATTGATGTTTTCAAAACATTTGTACCCTAATTGAACGCACAGTGTAAATAATAAAATAAGAACAAAAATAAATTTTTTTTAAAATATCTTGCTTTTAGGTAAAACGTGGTGAGTAACTAATATTAAATTGGAGCTTCAAAGGCGTGAAGAAATCCCATTGTAAACGAATTTTTCATTTCTCCCAGAATTGGTGTTCCTGCTTCGTTATGAAATCTGCAGAAGAAAATAATATTACGTATATAGCAAGAGATATTAGTTATAATGTTAACAGCTGTTCATCTTCATGAAGGAGATAGATTATTTCTAACCATACCAAAAATAAATGAAATTTACTTAATTATGTAATGGAATCCGGCAACATTGAAAGAAGTTAAACATTTATTGGCAGGCAAATAAATTTGACTTAACACCCCGGAGGTAGTGTCTTACACCACCCTCTAAAAAGACCGGAGTGTTTCTGACTTCGATCTGAAAATATTTGAAATTCCTTTGACTATTTCACTTCAACCTGGAATTCAATCAGAACAGTTTGCTTTGAAGCTAAAGTCTTGAAAAGGGGGTGCTATTTTCCTTTGCTTTCAAGATTATCTTTAAATAGGTAAATGTTTCAGTTCACCTTTATGTTAGAACAGTTTTGAATCTGAGAAATTCATTAGCAATTTGCTTGATATCGCTACTTTATTCGCATTTGTACAAAGAGTACCTAAATTGCTATTAAAGATTGGATGGTAATTGCCGAATATTAAAAGACTGACTTCAGCAACGCCGATGGCCCCAAGAGATGTTACAATAGAACGCCGACTGTATGACTTGCTTGATTTTGATGAATGAAGATAGAATTCCTTTGAAGATAAATATGGAATTACTACTGGTATTGAGTTTAAAGACCTTTATTTCTAATTGCTAATTAAATTTGAAATTACTAATGCTTGTTAAACTTAAAACACACGAAAAATAGTTAATGTTCGTTTAAACTTTTGTGCTTACTCTACTAAAGTAAACCACACTTTAGAAGTGACACTGTCTGCGTCTACATATCAATCAGTCTGTCTTTCTGTCTGGCCATCATTGTATCGGTCGACCTGTACCCGTCATGCAGAACTTAGATAACAGTTTAAGATAAGAACTTCTACATGTACAGCATAATAACAGATGTGAGGTGAACTGTGACAAATATTGCAAAAAAAAAACAGAAATGCGGAAAAAATACATACGTAGCTTGCTATTTACTTACCCTGAACAGGCAAAAATGGTGTTGCTAGGCCTCATCTGACATATACATCGGAAAGTTTGGCATTCGTACTCAGAACAGTGACTTGAAAATATCGTCTTAGTCAAAAAACAGAATTAACTCGTGAGAATTCACGGACGAATTTAAAGATGAACATTTAGCCGTGAAAAAAAATTTGTGCGTATTGGTTTCTGCATAATTTGACAATCGCTCAAAAAAAGGCTTGTGTCGATTGGTGCCAAGAAATGCTGAAAAAATGCAATCGTGGTGCGTCAAAAGCCGTGTTTGACATCTACACATGTGACGAATCTTGGATCTATGCGTATGAGCCCGAAAGTAAACAGCAGTAAAAGAAAAATTGGTTCAAACGTATGCAAAAGTGTATCGATCATCGCGGGGAATATTTTAAAAAACAATAAAACCATGATTTAATGAGAATATTTTTATATAATCCGGATACATAAACAGCACCCCTAGTATAGTAAATCTAATAAGTCAATAACGATATTTTGTAAATTCGAAGCTGTATATTTTCCCTTAAATAGTTGCTGTTGTTTTGTACAGCACTGTATACAGACTCAGGAAATATATGATGGTTTTTTAAATTTACACTAATCTCTATTTCTTAAAATAAGTCGGAACTTTACATTTTCCTCCTACCTACACCTTTCCATGTGGTGCACCTGTCTCTACGGGTACGCGTCAATTTGTCGCGATCGTAATGCACTGTAGATACTTCGTGGTTACGCGGTGGTATTATTCTTATTTTACGTATTTAAGGAACGAAACTGTATTTCAGCTTCATTCATAGTGTGAACAGGTTTTAGAAGATCCAGTTATTTTTAGTTTTTGCATACAAGAAATAAGTACTAGATTATTGTAATTATCTGCGAAAATATTAGTGTTAATTTAGTTTTACAAATAACCCTTCTTTACTAGAGCATGTCTAGAAGATGTGATGATGAAATGGACTGTATAAGAGAGATTTGCTCCGGCACAAGGAGTGAAGAGAATGAAAATGAAATCAGATTCCGAGAGTAAGAAAATATTCACAGGTCATCCCAAAATGTGGCTATTTTCGATAATTTGCTTGCAAGTTGTAAAATCAAAATATGTGTTTATATTTATATATGTTTTCCCTTATTTGGTTAAATATGAATTTGCAGTTTCAAGCTGGCCGAAGAGTATTTACAACAAGGCAGGAATATAACAACTGCTAATTTCTTTACTGGTATTCCTCTTGCTAAAAAATTAACTGGAACAGGAACCACTTTTCTCGGGACCATTAAGTTAGGTGCCAACAAAGCCAGCAAGGCCTTGTAAGAGCAATATGAAATTATAATACATTCTTCAAAACATTATAACTCGGAGAACTGCATGCTCACCATTTATAAAAGTAAGTCAAAATTAAAAGTATTCCTACTTAAGACTAAACATTGGACTGTAAGATTGGGAGGCAATTACAAGCACGCCCCAGAAACGATAATCTTCAAGTATTCTTAAATATTTTGGATTCGGCACCACTAAATGCATTCAGACTATATAAAGAATGTACCGGATCAAATATATCCAAAAAGGACTTTCTTTCCAGTGTTTTCCAAAAACAAGTAGAAGAAGGCAGTACGAAATATAATGAAGACTTTGTCTCATGTTAGAATAATGTTTTTATCATTTTTAATTATAACTTTTCTAATCTATTTGAGGTATCATCAGTATGTTTATGTTAATTGGGGATCGTGCTAAGTAAAAATTATATACAAAAATAAATTAATTGATTAATATTCAATGCAAAAAATAAATAAATAATGTTTTAAAACGAAATATATCCAGGATGTAGTCAAAAGGACTACAAAAACTTGAATATGAGTGGATTGATTTGAAAATGAGCGTTAGTAAATCAGATTGGCCTTTATTAATAAAAGAAACTTAGACCGCGGCATAAGGAAATTACATATCTCAATTTTCAGTGACTAGTCGCAAAAGTTCTCGCAACGAAAATGTAATGGTAAAAAAAAAATACTTACAAATAAATTTCTAATGAAGTAATATTTTAATAATTTTAATGATAAACTAATAGCGTATTCGAATTTCTAGGGCTTAATTATAATACAGGAAAGTTGTGCAAGAAATAGAATTAGTAGGACATAATGAGATTTTGCAATACCTTTAGGCTCACCGAAGTGTTTATTTATATATTTTCGGCACATAGTTAACGACTAAACATGTCATTTCGTCCGATAAGCAACCATTACAGGTTCTATATAGGAGTTATTTCCCATTGAACATAAGTAATATCTAAATTATCTAAAACTTAAATACTAGAATTTTTAGGTTTTAGGAAGGCGTTAAATTTCGATTCAGATAACGCGGTAGTTATAGCTTACTGAGTTAGTTTTTCCAATTTAAAAAAAAATTCATAGATTTTCATGTTCAACTATTTTCGATCTTTAACTACAATATTTTTATTAAACAAAATTTCAAACAAATGACGCGATGGGCTTTGAAAATTGTGATTCCGAGAATGTACAAAAAGAGTTTTTGAATTAGGACCATGTGAATTCTCAGCCGTGCCCCCTGTGAAGTTACATGAAAAGGTAACGAGAATTTTCTCCACATTTAGCTTGCAAGCAATTCTATTTCGTTTACTTGGATACGTTTGTCAAGTTTGGTTCCCGCATTATCAGAAAAAATCAAAAGTATTGACTCTGTTCATCGTAAAGTTAGATTTTCCTGGAAAGATTCATTCATTCCTCCTTTCACGAACCTCGTGCAAAGCTTTTCAATATGCACTTTCAGCAGGAACTTTTAGAAACGGCGGACGTGTTGTTGGTGCACCAACTTGCTATTGGTAGTATAAATCCGGATCTTTTGAGTTCTGAATTCTTGCTACGACTTTAAAATAAGGAAGCAAATTACTTTGATGATAAGTACTCGCAGGCCTTAATATGTTTGGACCTACCAATTACATACAATGAATATTTTTAAGGTACAATAAATATCCCCATTACCTTGATATCAACAGTGACAAACTTATTTTTGAGATTCATATTAAATTATTAGTGACATTATTCGTTTCTTGTTGGATTTTCTCACCGATTGCTTGTTCCCGTAGTCTATTCCAAGGTGTATGTTTAAAATTATGTGGTTTTAATGTTACTAACTTCGAAATAATGGTGAAGTCGATATGTACATATGTGGAATTGTAGTGTTTTTTGTTTTGATAAAGAAGAAAATACACCTTTGATTTATAGGACAGTATTCGTTTAATACAATTTTCTAAATAGACACTTGTATGAAACAATAGACAATGAAAGTAGGGCAATTTTCAGAAAGTCTATTAAATAAATATTCATTTGAAATGCTGTTTGCTTTAAATTCGGTTTTAGTCGACATGTTGAAATGCTCATACCACTCACTTCTTTCGAAAACAATAACAACAATAACAACAAATTGGAGTTAATTATTAGTTTAGTGTGTATTTGCCTTTTATTCTAGAAAACTCGTTATTTTTCTTTAGAAATTCTTGAGGATAAATTAACCACATTAAATAAAGCAATTCTAAAGGTGTATAATTATAATTTGATAATTTATATTTGTTGAGTGATTATTTGTTAATTTGTACTAATTATTTCCTTTATAAGCCAAAATTGTAATTTCTAAAACATTTTTCTCTTTGTATAATTATTTTAGCATAACAAGACCAGTAATTTAAATAGGACTTTGACTATAATGAGACTTAAACTTCGTGCTACATTTTATCTTGGTTAAACAATAAAATACAGTCATATAGAAAAATTAGAAGATTCCCGAAGATGAGACTGCTGTCAAAGTAAAGAAATGAAAACAGGTGTTATACATCTAATGAGTATAATTTTCTACTGGGTTTTCATAACAACTTTAAGTAATTCCAATTTCAAAAGAAAAATGGTCTTCAATTGGTCTGCATATTTTGTCATATCTCATGGGTAATTTATTGTCTAGAAAACTAAATCTAACTCTAAGTTGTCCAACTCGATCACAATTAGTAAACCTAATGAAGTTTTATCTTTTAACCGTGGTTCTTCTTGGAAGAGGTATGGACAAGAACTGGGACAAACAGGGCAAATTAAATTTAACTTTCCCCGAATGAATGGCATTAACGCCTTCATTTGTCGGCAACTTATCATTTTGCGTCTCGGCTTGTCACCAATTACAGTTGGAAATCCGAAGATCCTTAAGCTGGGCAAAAAACGCTGTCTTCGGTGACATGAAGTCTAGATTTATTCAACGCCATCATTAATTACCACAGGCAGGCAAGTCAACAGAGCTCCGAGTTCGAATTCGGGAAGAACACCAGCTCCTTGCGACGCTGTGCACCTCCTTGAGGAAATGTCTATCTATGATGAATTCCCGTCTGTGGAGTGTGTGATTAATGGACACCGTTTTCACGTATACCGTAAGGACGTTCAGCTTTTCTTATCCGATCCGTATTCAGGCAGATTGCGTCCAGATAGGTCGTGACAATTGTGATAATATTTTGATGAAGCCAACATTGTCGCATTAATTCCACGTAGCTCTTGTGGGAATGTGGCGAAAGAAGACATTTTCATTTTCTCTTGTTTTTGCTGTTTTTTTTTTTTTTTTGTTTATTATCAGTTTTCTGCTCCTATCTATTCATTTTCGCGTTAGGAACACGAAGTTCTTTTTTATCAACAGAAGAAAACTGAGTTTCGTCTACAGTTCAGTGAATTTAATATTTAAAAAATCCGAAAGACGCCGAAAGCCTTCTTTTTAAGGAGACGGTTCTTGTTTAAGCAGTGGTTGAGTAAAATTGTTTTTTTGTAGAAAAAGAAAAATTTTCTTTGACTCTTCTACAGTGAGGCATTGACAGAAAGGAAATAGCAAAAGTTTGCAAAAGATATTGAGGTCTCAAAGCTTTTAAACAGGATTCCAAATTCATTCGAGTAATTCACTGAATTTTATTAAGACCTGCTTTAAAAATGAATTTAACAATCATCCTGTTTTAAAATTATGTTTTATAACAATTAATAATTATTAACCTACCTTAGTGTCTTTTAAATTTTATTAACACTTTATTTGAGAAAAAGTCCGCATGCTGAAAACGATCAAAACCAATAAACCTATAGCGAAATAGCAAATTTATGAGCGGGAGCAGCTAAACCCTGCAAATTCTATCAGAATTTCGATATTTATGTAGTAGTTTCATCGCCAAGGCATTGGCGTCCAAAATTGCCTTTGCTTGTCCGATTTTATGGCGGGAACAGGGGATGACAGCTATAAAAAGGACTTTCACGAAAGTTGCTAAATTGTCCATAAGCCAGGGTTAAATTACCATTAAAATTTTATGTCGACGCTAACTGTGATAAAAATTGCCCTATACATGAGTAGTAAGACGATTTTATCGGTAAACTTTACAGCAGGGACCAGAACGTATTTTCGGTTATAAATAAAAATCGTGGTTGGGAGTGACGAGCGCATGACTACATTGATCTGTCCTAGTAAGAAATCTTCAATAAAATTATATTTGAAACGCTGGTCATTAAGTTTATGAATTCCAATTAATTTAAGTAAAGTTTTATTTTTAATTAAAAGTTGTCTCTGTGTCTTCATAAATTGTTAAAACAAAATCTATTTGGTAAAACGTAATTTTACGTTTTTTTTCTTTGTGTAATAAACTAAAGCAACAACGTAGGTTTTTACTTTAGAAATTTGAATTTAAGGAAAAGTAAAATAATAATAAAATGAAACACAATTATTAAATATAATTATGCAAATAGCTCTGGTGCTCAGAACTTTCATTTTTGTCAAGTGCAATACTTTTCCTTAATTAGAGATTCACCTAACTGCCTTCCCTTGCCCCATATGTAGTCGAAATAGTTGTTGGCCTTATTCACGTTTAATAAAGCATTATGCTTTATGTTTGTACGGATATTTTAGAGATCAAAATTGAAACTAGAATTTCAGGAACTACTTGAAACAATTAAGGAAAGTTATTTGAAATTTTTTGAAATTTTGGATCCATTGAAAAATTTCAATAGCAGCGTCTTCACGTAGATTAAAAACTAGACTATCTTTTTAATAAAATCTCAACTCATCGATTTCTTAAAATTTGGATTTATTAATTCGATCATACCCGTTAGTTACAGAGATTAAAATGACTTATTAAACATAAATAAATATTAAACTCCTATTTAAGACAATATATTTATTGACAAGTTTTTGTTAGTAAGTTACCATTTAAGGTGCAGGATTGGAGAAGCCAACCTGCGGTGACCATTTTCAAATATTTTGATTTAAGCGTCTTAGTACAAATATAAAAGGTATAAAATACTCTCAACATTCTGATAAGATATCTATAAAAGCACACTAAATTTAACAGTTTAAGATATAATTGAATTTACCTGAACAATGTTGCAACACTAGTAAAATTAGTTTTTAATTTTCTTCCTAACTTTAATTGTTCTTTATAAGTACTCAAAAATAAATTAGAGTGGATATTAAAGGTATTTAAAGTATTTTATATTTCTTAAAGTGTCAGCTTTTATGAAGGCTTTATTTTTGTTGTTTTTTTATGCTAATAATATCCTGTAATATAATTCAAAATTGCTGGAGATCTACTCAATTCATATAAGAAAAGTTTCATCCGGATTAGTTTAGAATCTCCCAAGAAAATCGCGACAATTAGAAAAAGGTTAAGTAATGAATTTGTAAAAGTGGAAATATTTTTTTCAAAAATTAAAGAAAATGATTAAGAACATCTGTGAAGCATGTCCTTTCAAACAAAAAGCATCGCCAATCATTGGGTCTGGTTAAATGCGTCAATATACATTAAAAAAAATTTATAGACGAATTGATAGCCTTTTGTTTTTGAACCCAGTTAGAGAATGTCTCGAATTTTTACTAAGACTATTATTATTAAAACTATTGGCATTTAGAAATCATAAAAGGTTTACTGGTTCTATTTGTCTATGCACTTATATGTAAATGCACGAATACATTTTGCATTACATCCCTCTTTAGGACTGAGACCGTCTCCTCTTCAAGGTGTGAAGTGCACGAAATGCTTTCAAATTTCTTAGCTGCATTAAGTCACACAAATGACTTCTTACTGAGCTGCATTATGTCACTGAGGTGCACAACTAACAAAAAAATCTTTAGTTATGATTTATGCCTCATACTCAACATGTTTATAACACATTTTTGTAAATTACTGGAGACCTGTAAAACCTTCACGGCCAAAACAATCTTCATCACATTTTCACATTTCCCTTTGTAAACGGGATACGCGTTATCAGGAGCTGAACTGAATTTCGATCACGTTTCTTACGTTTATATATATTTTTTTTATGTGGCGGAGAGGGGTATTTCACCAATAAAATAATATATTAATTATATTTCCACGGTATCAATTCGATATCAGTTGCGATAAATGTGCGTCCAATAAACGTCAGAACCGTAATAAGGAACAACATTTAATTGAAGGAGTGTGATCCGATCATCAAATAAGGGTTGCTTATCAGGGAGGAATATTAATCTTCCTATAAGTGAACCTAATCTCGCTTGATTATCAAAATTAAATATAACCCTTAGGCATGGAAACACCTCGAAAGGGAACCATCTTTAATTCTGACGAAATTGGGTAAGTTATACTGCTGTGCCAAATGTTGGGGGTATATTCAGTTTCTCTCGTGGAACCATTTAGTAGTCAGTAAAGATAAAGTCTGGGGCTTTTAGGAACCATAACTTTTACGACTTTTTTATTGACTTCTCTTATCTCTCGACTGTACTTGACCAACCCTTAACATAGCATATTAACTTGCCCGGATCTGGCCGAACAAATTCCATCGAAGAGATAGTCTTATGGTTAAAACTACATCTTCCGAAGGAGAGGTGGTATCGCTGGGATGATTTAACGAAATATGAGAATATCATATTTCTATTAGCAATAATTTCCTCCTACGCTATAAAGGAATTTGTGGCGCGAAATGGAACGTGCAGAACTGGAATGTCCAGACAAATCTTGCCTGCGGTTGATTGATGGATGCCCGCAACACCAATTAGATATTTCGAAGCCATCTGAATCAAATAAATTCATGGGCGAGAATTTTATTTTATGATCAATGGGGTGAAGGGCCAAAAATAGGCCACAAATTTGATGGAAATAAAAAGGAGAGTAGCGATAAAACTGCTCGGGATCAGCAAAGAATTACCGGCAATCAAATCAATTCATGTTTCAGCCAGTCTCACTAAATTACAATTGATTTTCAATTAGTTTAATGCAGCTAGATTAAAATTCTCAGCAATGTTTTATTTTGGCAATTCGGATAATTGGCAAATAATTCAGGATATGACTCACAGCCGCGGCAGCCGAAATGTTGGATAAAGTTTTAAAAAGGTAGCAGACGTAATTAGTAATTTTTAACATCATTAATTCATGTTGTTTATAGCGTTTAATTGTTTAACGGTTCTATTCTCTTTTTGATTTCCAATCAAAGCTAAATGAGAACAACAAATTTATTTAAATAAATAATAATCGAATATTTTGATTTATATTCATGATGTAGTGATTTTGCCTTTATAATTGTGTTATCAATTGCACTTTACAATCTGAACCAAAACAAAATTATAAATTTTTAGCGAACTACGGCAGAGAACATTAACGTTTGTGTTCCGTAGGTAGTTACGACTATTTCAATAGAGTACACCATCTAAAGGTTAATTTAACATCCATCTCTATAGTGCTTAACCCCTATTTTCCTCAGTACAAATTTTGTGCGAAAATAAAGTCGCTTTTTTTTTAATATAATGCGCATTACACACACACATGTAAGAAAGGACCAGCATTCTATAAAATTCCATATTGCTAAATTCAAAATAATGTTCATAAGCATTTGGTAGTGAGAAGTGACCCCGATAGATCATGATAGCATTATTTGTGGTTGTGGGTTCTATTCCCATTGCCTGCAGATCTATTGCCCTGGACTGTCCAAGGAACTAGAAAAACCGAATTTTTATTTTATAGGTTCAATAAAATTACTACACCGAAATGGTGTCAAATTCCCCACAGGTGGCATTGTTAATCAATAATGAATTGAAAAAACTTGGCTAAAAACGCAGCAACTTTTGCCTAAACTTCCTGTTGGAGTAATGCGTTCCTCCCAAGTGGCAGCCGCACATAAAACGGATACCCTACTTTTGCGTTTCTGTTTCGGTCTGGATGCGCTGAACCAGTGATTAGCAACCCTGCGATGAAATTGAAACCGTATTCAATAGGCAATTTCCCGTGAACCTTTTAGCAAGTAACAAAGCATCACCGGCATCGAACACAATTGTTGGTGGAATATTAATAGTGAACGCAATACCAATATATCACACGAAATGGCCTTTGTTGTCCCATATGTCATACAGGAACTATGGAGTAAGCATTTGTCATATTCCAGATTAAAATGAGGTAAGCATGAGGGCCGATTACATACATTATTCCGGCGAATATGCATGAATTCGCAAAGTTGTTAATTGTCGCGAATTTATGAAATATGAAATGGGACTTCTTTCATATTTACAAAATTACACGTTAATTTTCCTGCGTCAAGCGCTCTTATAATCTGTTCAAAATTCCGTTCATCCAGATTATTGTAAAACTTTTAAAGGCACATCAGATTATGGCAGATTTACGTATAACATGCTTAACTGTAGTTAAATTTACCTCTGCGGAATTTCAAAACACCCACAGAACTTCTGAGTACTTTGATCAAACGCGTGTATACAGCCGCGAGTAGCGTGTTTCAATTTAAGGGCCATGTTAAAATCGCTTTGTGCAATTGTTTACACAACCCCGAAACAATATTCTTACAAAGCAAAGGGTTGATAAGGAAACTTGCACTGCGGCTACAGATTTAAACACGTTTTTTATCAAAACTAAGCCCCTCAGAATAGCAGACCAGTTTTTTCCGGTCTAAGTTCCTTGAAGAGTTGTGATGTCGTTTTTGTTTAGCATAATTTTGATTGATAGAGTTAATATGAATTTGCATTAGAAGGAAGATAACAAATTATATAATTTTAGACTACCTATGCAATAAGCTCGTACTTGATAACTGACGATTTAAGAATAAAAGAAAGCAAATTCAAACTTTCTATGTTAAATGATCCTTCAGTAAAATATCAATGATAATTAGAGAAACATTAATACGGAACATTTATTTATTTATTTACATTATTCAAGTGGATCTAATTCCGACTTGACAGTTTCATATAGAGCTAATCGTATACATCAACTGATCCTGTAATTTCAGGAACCACAATTTTAGCAATTTTGATTTAGCTTTGGTTTCGTACTCTTTATTGATCTACCTAAAGATTACGATAAAGAATTCACACTATTTCCTTAGAAATGATCTTGGACTGTTTCAGTTAGTTCAAAGCACCAGTTTTTGAACTCAATGGGTCAGCCATATTATTCATTTATTAGTTTTCAACCAAACCGAAGATATTCTTCAAACATTGGTGGACTAAATGATTTTTTACACATTTTGATATGAACAAAACATGGAAACGAGATTTTTGAAAATTTAATATTCATTTTTAATCTACTTTTATATTGAAAAATATCACAATATTTATCATAGTAGTTACTTTTGAAATGTATGACTTGTTTATTTCCTAAAGTTCAGACACTTGTAGCTAAAATCGAAAGCTGGCCTTAGTTCGCGACCATGACTTTAAGAGGCGGTGCAATAAGCCGAAATACAAACGCAATTGAAGATTTGTACTTACAAAGTAAAATCGGAAATTAAATTGAGTAATTAAGAACTCCTTGCAGCGAATTGTTTCTTGAAAGCTCACTTGAGTGGGTGTATCTTCACTACTGAAATATTTTCTAGTAAAATGAAAATTCTTGCTTATAACTATTTTAATATAGTTTTAAAAACAAGGTAAAGATTTGTGAAAGTTTAAAATTGACGGACTTTGGTGTATATTATAATACACATAATTCGAGTTTGCACCTAGAAGATCTACAACCCGAAATTCTCAGTTCATGGACTTTTAACTAGTAGTAAAATAGATATCAAATATTAATTTAAAATTTGTATATGTCTTTTTACGTGTACCCTTATTTAATTTCGAGTTTTAGCTGTAAATAGTTTAGCGAAGTTTGTTTTTCAGATATGCGTGAATAGAATTAATTTTTAAAACCGATACCCACAACTGAAGAGTAAACGTGCAATGACTACTTATCTAGATGTTGACCTTAATTCGTGAAAGTGTGCACTGAATTAAGGTATAGATGTATGCAGATATTTCGGGTAATAAAACGTAATCTAATTTAGGATATTTTACAACGTGATTTTAAGATAAGTAAATCTAGAATTGATTTCCATGGCTATAATCGGCTCGCTTTTCTTTGCTTCTGTAGGTCTCGAAATCAGTAGAACTCAAGACTATAAGACAAGACGGCTTCTCTCAAAAGAGAATTCAATTAACTTTACCTTGACTATGGCTCTTCTCTACTCCTACTATTTAACCCTTTGCGGTCGGAATTAATTCTTCTAATTCCTAGTAGTCTGATTCAAATTAATTTTTGAGTTTCATCAATTCATTATTAGCCAAACAATTAATCTAATCATATGTTTATACACAGAAAAAATAGTTGTAATAATTTTAATTCTTAAATTTAAGTACGATGTCAAGCCACACTGCACATCGAATTTTCTGCAAAGAAATGTAATGTCGAGTCAAACTCGACATTGTGCCCTGGAGTTGGTTAATGCATTAATATACACGCTTGTCTTACTTAAAATCTTTATTATATTCGTCAATTCTATAATATTTTTGTAAATGATTCCTTGTAGCCGTGTCAAAATCTTTATCTCAGTAAAAATCACCTGAAATCCTCGCAGTCGCTAAAACCGTGAGCAAGTATTATTAAATTTTATTAATAGAATCTGCTCATTAAGCTTTAGTGTCGCAAACTTTCCCTGGAGATTGAAAATCTAAACCATCTCGACTACTTTCTATTGTATCTATTGTCGCAGGACTTATTAAAAAGTTCTTTGTGCCAGAAGCAGAACATCACCGTCGCTTTACTCCCAATGGTGCTGACAATAAATACACGAAATCCCTATTCTTGTTATGACCTATTTAGACAATAGTTCTGTCAACGAAAACCTGAACTACACTTTTTGTTGTTTTTAATTTATCTGGGGAATCAGCTGAAACATGAAAGTCCCATTTTCGGCTGAAATGTCGGTAGAGTGAAACAAATTACCCGTTCTCCAGATTTATTATGGGATGTCCAAACTTCCTAGCAAACTGCAAATTACTTTACTGAATCTTTGAGAAGTGCTTCTTGGAACTGATTTTCCCTTAAACGTCTTCGTCCTTACGGTTTATTTTCCGGTTCAATTTGAGGTCACTCATCCCCCATGAATACCATCAGAAGGCATCGCCTTATCTTATTATTCTCTAATACGTTTGAATAAGTTGCATATAAGCCTAATTCCTTTTTGAGTGCTCCTTGCGGAGGAGGGCACTTTGTACTTAACGATGAATGATAAATGGGACCTGTGAGCAGAAGATCCATTATGCTGCGTATTGGAATATTTCGGCTTATGTTCAATATGCGAGGTAAGCTCATATGTTAATTCAATACTACGAATTTCGTATGGTGGTATGCGTACGTATCTCCGATATTATCTATATACATACGTGAATTTATTCTTTTGAAAACTTCTTTATGCGCAGAAAAAGTACATTCTACGTGATAGAAACGTTGCGAAGATGTGGAAAATACTTATCAAGTGCAGAAGAGTCTTTTAATTTATATTTTACCCTGATGAGGAATTAAATTCTCCTGATAGAGCTAAGAATTTATGAGGTGAAACCTTAAGTCATAAATCCTCATTCGCAGACAGGTTTGCGACATTAAACATATTTTATGGAAATGAAATGGTCTGGGGAAAAAATAACATATGAAGCGAATAAACATATGCATGGCAAAAATTAACTTATAACATAGGGTATAAAACTTTTATGAACTTGCGTGAAAACTTTTCATTACTATACTTTCAAAGTTCTTACCGTCGTGGTCGAACGGAAATTTTATGTGTTTTCACTCATGAGATAAAATCTCTAACACTTATAAGTAGGTGCCTGAATAAAATTTTTCGTGATGAGGAAAATAAAATAAATAAAAATAATAGGAAATAAATTAATGTTTAAGTTACATTCAGAAACGATGACTTGTTCTTTAAGAGAGACTTAATATTGTGACGTTAAAACATCAGAAGATGGGTTTATTTTCTAGTCTTTCATTTATTTTAATTCTGGAAAAGGCCGAATATAAAAAAATACAAGAAAGATTCGTTAGATCCATATGTAGATTAAACTTAAAACAAATATGACCATTATTTATCTTCAATTAAAAGTAGTAAGTAGTAGCTTAATTGTACAAAACTTTTAAAATTTCGAAAAAACATGTTTCGTAAAGGCTAGAACTTGCACATTAATCTTAAATTCCTGCGACCTTAGGGCACTTTAATACAGTCTTTCGTATAATTATAAATCTTATGTATAATTTGATTTAATTAAAGAGGTTCAGTTGATATCAAAGTCGTATCTCAGTAGGCCGCGGGCTTCAGCCGGGCAAAGGTGCTCGCACATCAAGGGCCAACCTATACCACGTAAGTATTTTGATGGGGTCAATTTTAACGTTCGTATTTTTATTTTTGCTTTGACATCATTGTTACCCTTTTATTTTTCCTTACAGATGACAACAAATACTCCCAAAGTGTTCATACTGGTCAGGTTTTATTTGCAATGTCCATTGTGAGAAAAATATTCTATGCTATAAGTGTAATAATTAGTTCCTTTATCAAGAACGATACTTTTGTTGTTAAAAAAATTATCGATTAAGTTGGTTGTCGGTTCTTTATAAAGAGGTTTAAAATTCCCGTTTCTTCGTTTTTTTTTAGTTTATAGTGTATTTTCAAGTATTTTTGAGCTTTTAGCTTGCTTTTGTTTGTACTATTATAAGACATGTCTATTTAAAATGAATTTGAAAGTAGACTGTAATTGTAATGATTCTTACTCTGACTACAGATTTTGACTAAAAAACTTTGAGAATTAGAAAAAAAAACGCTCAGGAGTCAAGAACACTATGTGTCTTTATTTGTATAAAGCATTAGAATACACCTACTCTTTGAACCTCCGTAAGAAGTAACACTTACAATATTGGGGTCATGTTTGACCCCACGAAATGAATAATGGTTATTTAAATGCCGAAGTGAGGAAGGACTTCTTGGAAACCATCTTATGCTTTGCAATTCCCTTATTAATTTATATCTTGAAAATGAGACAGCAATTGGCAACATAGGTGTAATTAAATAATGACTGGGAAGCATTCGGCAGAAGTAAACGTTAGAACACATTAATTGAGATACATTAAATGAACGTGATATGTGTCACATACACTCATTGTCAGACACGATGTGTGCCATAATTTAAAAAATTATAAACACAAGTTAATAAAAGAAGATATAGTATTAAAATTTCTTTATTATTTCATCAATAATTCTTGCTTTAAAACCAAAACTCTCTTGCTGATATTTTCCTATTCAGAGTACAGTGCGAGAATCACAGACTAGATCTACATGCATTTTCTTTATTTTATAGTTACTTAATTTGCTCAGGTCTTGAACTATGATTGACCTAGAAACACGGTACCCTTGCAGGTCATAAACAAACAAATAAACAATAAATTGTAACCTAACTTTTGATCTGAATTAGAAACCTATAAACACTCGAGCAATGAAAATTGTGTCCAATTTTGTAGTAATAAACAAATTAATGTGAAGAAACCAACAGATGAAAATTTAAATCCACTTAAAGCTTTCCAATTAGCCAATTAATTTAATTTAGAGGAAGTATTATTGGGCCTTATTGTAGAATATGTAGGATTTGAACATAAAAGACAATCGCTCAAAAAGAGGCTTATATCGACTGGCGCCAAGAAATGCTGAAAAACTGTAATCGTGGTGCATCAAAAGCCGTGTATGAGCCCGAAAGTAAACAATAGTCGACTGTATGGACTTTGGGATTGAAAAGCAAAATTGGTTCAAACGTATGCTAAAGTGGATCAATCATAGAGGACAATATATACATACATATATACATTTCGGGATGCATAAGTAGCAACCCTCGTAACAGACATTCTTTTATTTAACTTCAATGCGACTTTCCTCAGTTTGACATTTTTCTCAGCTTCTCCGAAATGTAAAATTTTAAGTCTGCTTGAAAGTTTTATGGCTTGTTCAGGGAGTAGATTGCTATTGATCTGGATTTATGATTGCATCCAGTTAATTATGAACGTTGAAATAAATGTTATATTGTTCCTAAACCCAAATATTTTTTTTATTTTTCAGATTCCTTAGCAAATTTTTTGAGGCTTTGCGAGAGACTGAAATGCACGTTTTGGAAGAAAAAAGTTGCTATATTATTTTCTTAACTTTGATATTCATTCACTTACAGTACAGTTTTCTTTAGTGTAAAAAGTAAAGTGTGTATTTTACAAGAAAACAAAATTTTATGATATTTGAACAAACTAAAAAATTTGTAAATTTTCTAAGTGTGAAGGACTTTCGCGAGTTAAGAGTACTGAGAGTGCACCTCCGAAATGTTAGACCCTTTTTAACTCGTAATGGTTCTCTGAGACAAATTTTTCCATTCATTCTATTTAAAATTTTAGTCAGTTCGGTTTTCTTGTAAAAACATTAACCTGAAACTCGTCGTTTAACCCTTTCGGTGTCAAATAGTTTTGGCGAATGTATCCGGCATGGGCGGTATATTCCACTGTGGCATACCCCAGCGCTGAGTATTTTTTTGCGTTATATTTTTGGATGCTTTAAGAAAACAACGGTTTAAGAATACAATTTACCTTATTATTATAAAAGTATTTAACCAAAGTTCTAATAATTCAGCCGAGTGTGATAAGACTGGAAGCAGGGTGCAACGCATAATCCCACATTATATTGAAAGCAAACAACGCACTTTCGCATTGAAGATCTCGTTTTATTTTTATTATTCCTCAGCATGTTTTGTTTCATATTAATTAAAAACAAAGATGTGTCTAGTATCTTACTTTATTCCTCATTATTATCAACATTTAGCTCTTTTAGTTCTGTAAAATACTTATAATTAGAAAAAATAGTATTTAGATGGCATAACATTTCAGAATTATCATACTTCGGGGGTTGTTTACTGAAGAAAAATGAGAACATAGGAAAAGTGATGCACTTTAGTGCTTTTCATTTACAATGCAGACTCCTTGCTTATGAAATATGTTAAAGATAGAACGAAGTTCTGAAGTCTAACTATGTTTTAATTAAAGAATATCCCGTCTTGGTACAGAATCTTTACTAAGGTAAAAGAAAGAGATTCAAATACGTTCATACTTCCGGAACTGTGTTTGCATCAGTGGCTTGGTTAAGTGTTCTTTTCAAGCCAGATTTTTGACTTAACCTATGATGTAAAAGTGTCCTTAATTCAACTTTGCTTTTCTTTTTATTCACCAAAAAGAAAAAATTTTGCGTCTAAATATTTACACAGAGCTATTCTCTGATGGAACTGTGGCAAAAGATTCGTTATCAGTTCTTACATTCTCCCGCAGTTCCCAATTCAGTGGACGTGTTTATGCGCCCATAGTGCACTAGTGTGCCACTTACTGGAGTGTATACACGTCTATAGTACCAAAAGGGTTAAGAATGCCAAAAAATCCCTGATGGAATTTAAGTCTGGTAACTGGGTTGGCTGATTTACGAATTTTTTTCCTTCTGTCATTAATCTTTTGCCAACTTTGACGTGCATTTCGGGTCATTACTTATCGTCCTGAAACGCTCATCGAAGTGGCAGTTTCCATTCGGAATACACCAGCGTTTGTGTTTCTGCAATGCGTTCATAAACAAATCGGTCTCTTATTTTTTTATTATAGACTGCAATTTGCAACAAATCGTTTTCGTTTTCCTCTTTTCGATAGATCAACTCAAACGATCTCTTGCAAAATTTAACCTGAAAATTTAGTCTCCTAAACGAGTAGCAAAGCAGATGATAACATAAAAATTTTTTTTCTGCAAATATTTTTAAATTTAATTTAAGCAATTAAACAATTTCGATTGATGTCACAAAATGTCTTACTTAATTAGATCATTGTTTCTATTCTTTGAAGTTTTCCATGGTCTCCAGTAGCAAAATTGTAGATTTATTGACATAATACTCTGTAGATGTTTTAATTTGAAATTCCACTGTAATTGTGTGTAATTGTGTTCAGTAATTTCAGTAATACCAGCTAGAAATCTACAATAGTAACTTTTGCAAATTGTTTTATAGAAAATCGCATAACCGGAACAATTTTTGTTATTATGTAATTTTTTTAATGTTTTGTTATTTCATTATTAGCCGTTATTGTTTTTACTCTACATACTTGTTGATGTTAATTTTTAATTTACTTAACTATTTTGAAATGTTATGAAGTACTTAGTTCCTTTTGTTTCACCCAACGAAAAACGCGTATTATATTTTTTACTACAATAAATGAAATTTATTTTTTTTATTCACATTGATACTATTGTTTCGTACAACACTGTGTTCATCATTTTGACGACTATTTGTACCTTTGTTTGACTGTACGTATCCTAGAATTTTTTTACAGCATTAAATTCGTCCTTGGAAACATTGTCACGGTTTTTCATTAGAAAATAATCTAACAACTTTTATCTAAGCGTAACCATATATTCCCAAATTTTATGCCGTCTAATCCTTCATTTTAAATTAAAAGTTTTTAAATCATAATGGAATTAATCCACACCCCAGATTTATCACTGACTCGGGACGTTCAATTCATGGAGAATTCACAAATATTCGCGAGTGTGTCGTGTCGTTTTTCATCTTTTGTTATGCTATGTGCGATTGTTTGATATGTGTCATGCGTCACGCGTTACGTATCATATGATATCTCTATAGATCGATAACCGTTTATCCAATAGACATACTGTCTTTTCCGATTATTTAGATTATTTAATTTTATTTAAACAATCTTGTAACTGTTCCTTTATATAATCTAATCCAAATAGTGTCAATTACGCGACATTATTTAATAAATAAAAACACTACTTTTTTTGTTATCTGACTTAAAAACTAAGTGACCGCAATTTAGTTCAAATAAATGGAAAAACATTAATTAGCACGAAAAGTTAGAAGTCCAGGGTACTTAATAAAGTTTCTTAGTACCTGCCTACCAAGAAAGCGAAGTACAAATCTCCCACAATTCATGTCCGATTAAAAGCCTTCTCCTGCAAAGATGTTGCCACTTCAACTCGCGCACTTTCTAATTAAGAAACTTCATGCATTCAGTTATGGAAAACTTGCTAATGACATTAATTCCTTTAAAACCAAAACGTCGGCAATCTAAAGAAAAGCAAGCCGAGTAGAAGCAATTCGAATTCTTCCCTCTGTAATTCTTAATAAATTTAAGTTAAACGACGTTTATTTGTACAGCGCTCTGAGGTGGAGACGGGATGGATGCGCAAAACTAACGTAAGGATTATTTAAGCAACCGTACGTGACTTTCTTTCTGCAGGCGCAACAAGTGCACGTCTTTCACCCGCATGCATGTAGGGACTGCAATCGCTCAGAAGACAGACGAGTCAGCGCAATTTGCGTAATTACTTCAACCAATTTTTAACTGCAGTGAATGCACTTTGCGAGCATGTTTTTCAAAACTTAATTTGCCTTCTTTATTTTGAATACGTCTCTCCTTGGCCCCATTGGGGAGTGCTAGAACACAAAAAATAATTACTAAGCGGTCGTCATACGATATGATAACATGGTGATTGTATTTACGTGACGACAAAGGCAAAGTTTCTTATGTCATTAACAATTTTTTACATAGGTTGTTTCCCCTCAGCAATAACATTTCAAATAATATAATGTATTATATTTGGGGATTGTAGCCAGTTACCTGTTCGATATTTTAAAAAAACACCTCTATTATATTCGAAACTTTCTACGTTATACACGAAAAATGTACCTTAAACGTAAAACACAAAATTTTTGGGTACCCGGCGTTCTTGTATGTGATCATTAGTTACATTACATGTCATGTTTTTCCGGGATCAAAACGATCTTATATGCTAGACAACGTATCCATGTCGAATGCCGCACATAAGAAAAAACACTTTCAGATATACGCACATTTATAATATTATTTAGAATTATCTAGTAGCGTACCTACTAAAAATCTGCAAACATTCGCACCTCACGGACATAACCAGTAGACACACACAAATACAAATATACAAATACAAAACTCATGTGGCAATCATTTTAAACAATCAATCAAGGCAAACAGGTAAATATACAAATCTACAGAACAACAAATATAAAAAACTTAAGAACAAACAAGACGACGAGTTTTATATTACGTCGTATAATGAACTAACAGACAGACAGACAAAGAGAGGTATGTTGCACTACAAGTGAAGTTAAGAACTTGATTTTATTACATCTATGAAATATAAAACATTTACAAAAATCAAAAAGTTGATTGGGAATGTTGTAAAATTACTTACTTTCCATCTTAACTTCTACTTACTTACTTTCTATCTTAACACGTTGACTGCCACGATAGTTTTCAGGATTCCGGTGTAAAAATCCAACTATCACATTATATTATTGAAGACTCCAATTATAGTACATAGCAATCATCAAAAATTCTATGTACAGAATATGTTAAAATAATCACAAACATTAAAAATATCCTTTTGCTTCGAATAAACTTTGTATGATTATATTTTCTGTCCATTTATTAATAAATTTTCTGTCCATGTAAGGCAATAACACAAACTACGAGTCTCGTAGTTGGCAGTCAACGTGTTAACAATAATCAAAATATTTTACCAAGATACAAAATGTGTATGTAATGATCAAAGTTTAAAAATATTGCAATTTTATTATCTAAAAGTAAAGTTGAAAGTAAAAAGTATTAAAAAAAAACAAATTAACAAATTAACAACAAAGATTCTAACAAATTAAAATCGATTTTATATTTATGAAAGTCTTTTAATGACTTTATTACAGAAAATTTACTTTATATACTTTTTTAAACGGGCATTATAGTAACGCCAATCACGGATCTTTTATTAATATTGAATGAAAATAAAGGATAACAATGGATTCGCTGCAAAAATTCTTATGGTTATTTTTAAAATTCAACAAATCGAGATAAATGAAATCTTTTCCGTTAAACTTGGGTTAGGTATATTTAGGTAAAATTCATCAACTGGCTTTTGGATCTCCACTGCAACGTGCCGTATTTCAAGATTGTGGCTTTTACAAGCTAGAGACTTTAAAAGGCACCAGAAGGCACCAAAAGGTTTCGAACGACGTGAAGGACCTGCCTACTCCATACCCTTTTAGGATTTATTCGCCAATTTTAAAAGTACCAAATACACTTACGTTTCTTAACACATTTGGGACTTAACACAAATTACTTAAAACAAACACAACCCGCGAGTTTATAAGTCTAACAATGTTTCCTAAAACAAGGCATTTTCAGCCCTTAAAGACGGAACAAAAGTGGTTACAAATTCAAATTTACAAGTCGTCATAATGAACTGGCCACCTACTGTAGATCTACATTTGATAGCTTAGGCTTGTTTGTACATTGTGCTTCTTTAAATATCTCGGTTTTTAATGGAGTCAACCAGTTCTTGTTTAGTAAAAGCTTAAACGATTTTGCATAAAAATAGCTTATTTTAAACTCGATTAAAGTGTACTCCTAGCGAGGACTTTAGCAGGGTGGAAATTTACATTTAGTACCTGAGAGGGTAATTTGCCAACTTTATTGAAAATTAGTGCCCTTCCTACTGAGGTCTTATATTGTAACAGCAATAAAACCTTTACTTCTTCCAGCTTTCAAAGACTTTCTTATTAATTGTGATTTGAAAAGAATGTTTAAAAGATAATATTTTATACATCCTGTAATATTTGATACCTTTTCGAGGTACACTGATATTATTTTTTGTTTGTGCACTTTACTGTACAAAATTGAGTTTTTGCGAAATAATTAATCAATGATTGAACTAATTTTATATAAATTAGCCTATATAAAAATTTACAAAAGTTTCATTGTAAAGTAGTGTTTTCGTAGGTGCAGTTACGAACCTTTTAAAGTCTATAACTGCGGCTATCCTTGAAATGCGAATAGCTGGACTAATTTACAACAACCCTTTTACCCCATAAGACTCTTAATTGTCAAGGTAATTACCAAACGAGAGATTTAGCAGGCCTAAGACGCGAAGATTCTACTTTACAACAAATCGCTTTTTGAACTAACAAGTTATAAGCTGCTGAAAACTTTTTTAGATATACAATTTTAATGTACGTTTTTAATTTAAATATTACTGTGGTAAAGAAACTAAACTGTAGATTAAAGTCTAATTATCTAAAAGCTCTATCTGAGCTAGTTCATCAAAAACATAATGGATTTGTTGAAATAACATTGAAGCACTTGCACAAACACCGCGGTTCGGAAGGATCGAAAAGGACTGCGGGCATCTGCCCAGTCTTTTCGTCTGAACAGCACCGGCAACGATTTGTAGAATTACAGAAACCCAATCAATACTCAAAATGCAAATGAAGAACCTCCTTGGAGAATCCTTTAATTTCCAAAATGACAGTCTCCAAAACCCACGAACTTGTTTGCTTATCTTCTTGGAGGTAATTATTCAAGCCACCGAACTAGTGAATCCTGTCTGCTAGAACTTTTCGACATTCTGTAATTCGACGCTGTCCTGGGTCACTCCTGTTCCGTACACAGATTCAGGTAGAAATCCAGGTAGAGCTCTGTAGAATATTTTAATTTAGTTTGTACGGCAAATTGATTTACATATCTAAAACGAAAAGGAGATTATCTAAAAACGGTCGTCATTGCACCCAACCCACTCGGGTGCAGTGTACCCACTACTTCGTGCAATTAAATCGAAGTTTACCGGATCTTTTGGCCAACTACCGCTACGGGAATTAATCAATGAAATGATTTCGCACCTGCGGAGAGGATGGAATAGTATTCGTTCGGCGTTCCGCCGTTCCAAGCGCTCCTCGGCGACTCTGTAGGACAATTTATCACAAGCAGTATTTAACTAAAGTTTTCCTGTCTGTTAATTATCGTAAAAGCTTTTGTAAGCCCCGACTGTGATTTGTTGCGGTTGGGCAGAAATTTATTGGAAAGTTTCTGCACCGAGTTGGTGATAATTTCACTCAGAGCAGGTAAAGGCAGGAGCTCTTTCCTCTTCCTTAAAGCAGACAGAGTCGACCTAATCAATGCGGCAGTAAACGTACCGGAATAAAATGGGATCCTATGGCAGAGCATATATGCCATCATGCGTATTCGCTTATCCCATTTCTACCTGCAACCAGTTCCTACGAATTTAAGTAGTGTTTTTGCTGCTGAGCATTTTCTAGGGCAAAACTATATTAATCAAGTTGTGAGAGTTTTCCCTACGAGTTGATATTTGTATACATATTAAGCAAAAAGTACTTTCAAATGAACACATATGCTCACCTATTTTCCCTCCAGGTGATTTTATGATATGCGCAAGCAGAACTAATTCAATTTTGAATTCTTGGTACGAAAAACACTTGCCGTACTGCTGGCTCTGTTCCATCTCATCTATTCACTCGAAAACAAGTGCAAGCAAGGGTTTTTTATTTTAAACTTCTGCACCCGAAAGGTTCAATGGAGCCTTATTGTTCACACTGCTATGCTTGTCCGTCCGTCTGTCTGTCACAAATCTCTACTTGGTGAACGAATTGAGTTACAGCTTTTGATTTTAAATAAATTATTGAATCATATTTGAAATTTTCCTGAACGCGTCTGCCAGCACATGTAAAGGGTGTTCCAAATTGAGTGCCGGGTTTTATTGTGATATAAAACGGCTTTTTAATTGATTCTATGATTTGATTTTTATTGAATATTAAAATAGACACTCTCCGATTAAATATGAAAAATGCCTCCAAATATATTTTCACCTGAGTTCTGGCTGCGTACCTTGGCTATATTGACGAGATTTTCAAGAAAAATTTGATAAAGATTTTTGACTGATTTTATCGATAATACGCCGAATTGTAATCTTAAGGTAGGCGTTTGTAGGTTATTAGTGCGGACCTTAGATTTAGGAGAAAGAAGCCGCACGACGGTTATGCGACTTCCAAATTGCTGTTCCAGTAAATTTCTTTATCACGGTATGGAAAGGTTTGCCAATTTTTGTAAACCTTCGTTGCATATTTGTATAGAATTTGTAACATGTTTATTATTTATGTAATAATTGCTGATATATTTTAAACGGATAAAGCCACAGATTAAATTTTTATTTCAGTGCCCAAATTTCACAAATACTGTAACTTTAAAGCCTTAAAAGAAACGTACCCCCCAAACGGTGTATTGTAATGAGCTTTTAATAAAATAAGAATGGTATTCTGCTCGTATATAACGTGAAAATTTATTAAAATTAAATTTGTAAGAAACAGTTCATAACTAATTTTGAATAATACTTTTTTATAGCTAATTTTAAAGGCAAATATTAATTTATTCCGGTTTTCGAAGAAAATGGAATTGAAAAGTAAGAAAAAGATAATTTCTTGGCTTGCATGAAAAGTAATCTTAAGACCACATTACATGAGCCGTTTATTTTGAAAGTCAATTTTTCAAAAAATTTCTATTTCACATGTTTTTAGCTTCTACATAATCAAAAAAGGCCAAAACAATATGAAATATTTTTTTTTTTTAAATTAACTTATGCCACTTTCAAAATAAACGGCTCATGCTCGGTAAAACTCGAAGCTATCACCTAAAAATTCAACCTGTTTCACTAGAAACTGCAGTTTTAAGAGGAAAAATGTTTTAAAAGGAAAGTAAATTATATTAAAATACTTTTTTGCTTTTAAAAATCATAAAAGCATTGAACCATCATAGAAAGCAATACTAAAATTTTTTATTAAAGTAGATTTCCTTGAACCCAGTTCTAAGTTTATCCCTCGTCTTGTCCTCTACTTTGTGTTTAGGCGGTTAAGTTTCCGTTTACTTGTAATATAAAATTTAGACTTTTTTCTGAGCTAGGTGTTATTATTGATAGATCTGATTCTAGGTATAGTAGTTTACTTTGTTCATACCGCAAGCGCCTAGCGTACACAAACCCATGTAATAATATATTTTTTCGCAAGTTTGAAATGACCATTTTTGTCGTAACAATAAAGTGCATTTCACGAAACTATCAACGTGTGGACGGTAAGGAGCACAAATTTAGCATGTTAGGGGTAGGGTGTCAGAAGCGCGCGTTCCATTAGAGCGCATAACACTGATATACGCGACGAGTGTTTATAAATCGGACAAATTTCAGTATATTTTGATTACCGGAGACTAGATACAGTGTGAGACTTGTACTGAGTGGTAGCGTGATAAATACACCTTTTATTTGGGGATGGGTCTTTATAGAGTCTATTTATGTGGCTAGACGGTGTACGCACTTGTGCCACATCCTAGTGCGCACTTTTGAACACCTACCACGGCAAGAGTAAAACCTTAAAGATTGAAATTGATTGTAACTAGGAAATGTTCCTAATTCAGTTGATTAAAAGATCAATAATCCAACTTTCTAATAAACGTGTTTAACCCCTAATATGAACGTATATGTACATGTACATATATGGTATTTAATATTTTTAATTTGAGATATAAAAATTTCGCACTCTTCGGGTGTCCTACCCTACAAATTTGGGAGAACTTTTGTGTATAAATTTTAATTGTAATAATTAAGCAAAATTCATATCTAACTTTAGTTCTGTGAAAAATGAAAAATCTAGGCGGACGTTCAGCTCGTGAATAACTTTTAATAAAAGGCCCAGTTTATTTGTTACTTCATTGGGCCTTTACCTAATTCGATCAATAATTTAATTGAAAGATCGTTTGCCACAAATGTTGAATGATGAATCCGACTTCGTCCAAAGGTAAACCAAAACCACATCGAAATAACAAAATCGAAAAGTGATCAAAGATTTTATATTAATTTTCAATAAAGCAATACTTTTTTATCCTTCATTTTGAAGTTATTTAGATAATTTTCGCAGAAAATTGCAGGACCTATTACTTTTTTTCTTTTTACTATTGTAAGCACAGGGAAATGATTTTATATTTGCTATGGAGAATTTAGCGTGACACAATTTCAATTTGCCCGAGGGGCTTCGCAGAAACGATAAGTCAGACAACTTCGAGCTTCTCATTTCGTTTATGAAGGAAAATGTTTAATTTTAATGTTTTACGAGAACATTAGGAACTGCGAAAAGGGCCGGCCGCTAATGAACATTTATAATTTTCTTTTCGAGCAGCCAGCATAAGCGGAAAATGAAATATTCAAGAAATTGTTCAGGCTCAGGGAATAAAAGTGTCCTGGGGATGTTCGGAAGAGTTACGGGGCTTGTTTTAATAACGCGGCGCAATACACAAATCATTCATACCTTGGCGCCCCAAAGTCATACCTACCGGAACTAGCCGGGAAATGTACTCGACCATTACTAAGGTAATTATATCTCCGAGATCCCGAGGGGGCAGTTTTCAAGATCTACAGCCGCGGAAAATTCCCTAAGTTTTTAGCGAAATTTTCAGGTTTTTTTTATTATTACAGGCCGGGTCCGAGCATTTAATGCATTCAACTAACAAAAGAAGAGCGGTGCAGCATGCTTCCTTTCAATAGTTTCTTTACCTTTTCTTTGCACAGGTAGACTTGCAACAGTGTCCCTTTCATCTACGCGCTCGGTTTGCGCTGTCGTCGTCGCAAGTAGCATTTATTATTCATTATACACGGCGAGTGCTTCATCGTGGCGCAAGTGTTGTCCTTAAGTTTCGTTCTCAAGTGCACAAAATGAAAAGCCAGGGTTCAACGACTCGGGCTCTGCGCTGGGTCCTTTAGAGACGTCCCTTTCTTCTTCGGCGCCCGACCAAAGAATGGGACACCGGGATCCGTGGAAAATATTTCAGCAGAATAAACGACGAATGCATTCAAAAAACAAAAGTTGGCGTGCATTTTAAAGGAAAATAAATAGACAACAATTGCGCCCTGAATGGCTGCGGAAGGATGCAATGTCCTTGCCAAGGCAAGAGTCCTACTACTCGGCAATCAAAAGTCGGAAAGTCGGAGGACAAGATTTTTCCCGGTGCACAAAGCGCACGCCACAACGTCACTTAATTTTCCATAAATGCCGAGCATAAACATTTTTGATGAGATCGCCTTCGTCAGGTCGCGATGATTTATTTTCTGCGAAACTTCAAGCAGACGGCAGGTTTTATTTAATTAACGAGTGCACTGCGCTTTCTCGGCCACAAAGGCGAAAGTATCTGACAAATTGATATTGATATTGACGTGACGAGGTTTCCTTTTATTCAAATCGTCAGAAGCACTTTCGTTAACTTTTGAGCAATTGCTTTCAACAATTTTTCAACATTAATTGAGTCGAGGTCATTGTTGACACACTGACAAAGTTTGACTTAATTAAATGTTTTAAACTGCTTCAGACATGACGGAAATGCATTTAAATTCACGATTTGCGTAATTCGAATACAAAAGAGATATTTTACACACGGAAGGCTTGATCTCGTTATTAAAGTAATTGAAATAATAAAACAGGCAATATGTAACATTAACCCTTGAGAGGTAAGTACACACCTTTTTTCCAGCATTTGACAAAGAAACATCCCACAAGTTGAAGTGATTGTGACTATACAAATCATTTTTCAAAGATATTCTTCCTAAAATTAATTAACTAATTTTCCAAATATTTTGCTTTTAAACAGTGATATTGAGGTTTAAAAAAAAAGAAGTCAATTTTATGTATTTTTTTAGATTTTGTATAATCCCGCTTTTAAGAAAAAATGTATGCACATATGTAGATGAAGTTTACTTTGTTTTATATGTTTAAATTTTCTTAAGAAGGCGAAGCTAGTGCTGACTGATTAATTCCTCATCGCTGAGCCGAACCCTAAAAGGGTCAGAAAAGGGTTCAAAGTTTATATTTAGATAAATAAAATTTCTTATCGAAAAATGCAGTAGAAATCAATGTTTACTGCCTACAATTTTTTCTGTGCACGAATCAAAAATCTACTGGACAAATTTTGATGAAATTAAACATAGTAGTAGCATATGCTTCTGCCCAACATTTCGGATAGTTTTCATTACATCCTATCCTATTTTTAGGGGTGATACAAATGTGTACATTTCAGCAATCTGAGACATCGAAATTTATAAAATTAATTACAGGAATACTTTTCCACAATTAGTACGAATGTGTAACTTAAATTCACAACTCCTATTAAGGTTTTATTAGCGTAACGAATAGTACACCTGATTTACCTAAGATTGGGCATTCGAATCCCATTGAAGTATTAAGTATTATTTTTTTTTTCTTTTATAATTTTTAAATATTTCTTGTCCTTTTATTAACGACCCCGTGAAAGTATTTCTTTTTTTACTACTAACTCTATTATAAACATGTCCTACGCGTACGAATTAGCAGCTCTGGATATAGTTTAGTACGATTTTTAATCCTATACAGATTTAACTACATTTGTGGCTCGAACTAGCACATCCATATTATGTTTGCGTTTTGTAAATATTCAGAAAATGCACATCGCAATGTTTTATTAAAATGTGCAACTGCTTGTTATAGCTTGCTTGTTGCTTGTATAGCAATATTTAACAAGCCTATATTTTTATTAGATAAGAATGAATCGTATTACGTGGACGGGAAAGACTTATTTTGCAAATGCAGTTTGAAAGATTTCTTCAGTAACTACTGCACTCTGCAGGGCATTCATATAAAAATAAAAAACACTTAATCTTATTTGTGAAGATCATGAAAATTGAAGTCTTTGAGGTAATCGATCTCTAAAATATATTGATCTAACAGAAGGTGAGAACCATTATAAATTCTATAGTTGATCTTCCCCTTAAAATGTATTGTTTCAATTTTCCTTATATTATAGTTACTCCGACTTAGATTTTAGAGGAATTTTTAAAGTTTTATTAATTCCTTAAATTGACTTACATGCAAATAATAAGAGAGATTGTTTTTAATCTTCTGTCTATTAATTCAACAAAATTCAAGTCAAAGTTGTGGAAGACTGCTAACTATCAGACCCAATCCTCATCACGAGCATATTTAGAAGCTAGTCTGTTACCCGTATCTAGCTGGGCATAGTTTACATTTAGTAATAAAAAATTTTGGATTAAATGTATATTGGCAAACTCGAATTATTTTGTGACACTCAACACACATGTAGATAACAATCGATTCAGATGACTATAGTGAGAATGGATAGTGTAGAAGAAAGTTCGAGATGATGAGTCCTTAAGATTCATAAACAGGTGATTTTAATACATGACTGCAATTGCATTTGAATGCAAGAACCCAGTCCGCAGAGCGGTTATAGTGTTTATTATTTAAGCATAGGTGCTGTACACATTCTTTGAGAATGAATAATATTTGCGATTTAATTTAAGAATAAATTCGACAAGATTGCGGCTTAACAAATCCATCAATGTTACTCACTAAAGATCTATGTAGCTCCTCCATAAAGCTCCAAAAGTTTTTAGTCAGAAATAGGATAACTTGTTAAAACTAACGCAATTAGAACTCTATATTTGAATCTGTGTTATCATTGCACTGAAAAAATGATTACTTGTTGGCTGAATAACCGACAATAAACATTTGAAACAAAGTGAATTAGTAGTTCCATAGGTGTGACGAGCCAAAGCTCCAATTTGCTAATATCTTAAAATTCAAAGCAGTTATGACAATATACTTTCAAATTGCCTTTGGAAAAAGAATCACAAGTCAAATGTTAAGAAGTACGTGTTTTTTGGGATGATTCAATAAATAGAACGGAAGGTAACGTTTGTTGTCTATAAAACCTTGTAATGGTAGGTGCCTACATGGATTAATATTTCAGGACGCAAAATTTACGACTCTCATGATTGATTGTAAATTGTCCAGGGGTCATAACTAGATGATACATCAGGATTCGCGAGCTGGTAGGTGATTGGAGACGATGAGTACTTGCTTTTTATTATGATATCAAACATTTGATTTATTGCATCTAAGTTTAGGATATTAAGCTCAGTAAGTTTAACGCCACTCAAATTTGACGTAAGTTGCCGAGAGAAATGAAAAGGTTCAACGAAACGTATCATTGTCGAATCTAATTGATCGTATAAACATTTTGCAACTTTATAGTATTAAAATGTAAAGAACTACACTAACGTCATCGTGTTACTACGGCCGTATGAAGAATAACTTTAATGCAGAAATATCTTTCTTCAAATATTGCAAACTCAGAAAGCACCTCAAAGGTATATAAGGTATCGTAAACTCAGCCTGCATTTCCTCTATCTTATCTAACCGACCCTCAATCTCGAGGCCTTAATGCAAGCTCATTTGCCATTAAGAGCACTTTAGGCCTGATGCGAACTCAAAACAAGTAGAGTGGGCTAGTAATTCAAGATTACTATGTATGCTAGTTAATGAAAATGATTCGTTCATTTGCGGGTAATAGTTGGTATGAATATTCCTCAGTACGGATGACGTAACATTGAAAATGAATGTGTGATGTAAGTATGCTATTAAATACCATCCGTAAATGGGCGAAATTCAGAACATCTATTACCTTCCCGGGTTTCGACACCAAAAAATCTTACGGTTAAGTAGAAATCAGAAAAACTTTCGCTGATGGGAGGCGATGATTATGTCGGGATCAAAAAAAGGAAGAAAAAAAAAATATGAGTCTTTTCTGGACTTCAGCAGGAATGTAACGGCTATGTTTTCCAAAAAACACTGTAGATTAGTAAAATATAATAGTCATTCGTAGAATGTGTGACTGAGCAAAATTCGGCGTCAAAAAACTACACTAGGCACGCATTTGTGACATTTCGTGGATAAATAGAATAAAAAGGTGGACATTTACCTGTGAAATGCCAGTTCACTCGTACGCTCCGCAAACAACATAAATATGTATACGAATTTACGAATATAATCTTTATTATTCTATTACTACTCGTTGAGCGATTCTCCTAAATTCACGTATATGTATGTGTTCCCAATACTTTTTCAGTATACACTTGCTACGAACCCTGTGCATCTTTCTATCCCTTATTTTAAAATCTTGAACACAGAGTCTTTCTAGAATTATATAAAGTATATACCTATACAAGGAAGTTCCTATCAACGTGATTTTAAAACCTAAGCTTCAGTTATCATTCAATTCTTCAGAATTTTTCCATAACGAGTATGGCTATTTAAAACTGCATGGCGTGAGGCTTACAGGTTAAATTGTAGTTGATATAATTTGAATAGACGACCCCATCTGTTGAATTTTCCAGTAACGTTAAAGTGCATTATACAAACTAATGCACAATGTGCTTTATTCTGTTACTCGATTTGATGTGACGTAACACCTCACACGTAGCTGGATTAACAATGAAACTCCTAGTGAGAACCTTAATGCATAACAATCGAATCGACTGAACTATCAGGACGGTATCTTAAAGTTGACTTGTTTCATTTCATCTCTTACAGCTGAATCTTTCAATTCTTTCAAGAAACATTGCATTTAATTCAATTATTTAGACAAAACGACTTGCCCAAGTCCAATAACGAAATCACTGAGCAAGAGTGGCAGGGTAATGATTTTGTTAAAGATATTTAAAAGACGAAATAAACGCAATTCAACAAAATAATATCAAATTTTAAAACTTCGAGATTTGTTGGCGTTTTTATTAAAGAAAATACTAAATTTTCACTCTTGAACTGGTCTCTTTTGAGGTGTTAAGTTATTCAATATTATTGAGCGTATAAATCACTTTATAGTGATCAAACGTTTAAGAAATCAACTGAAACCAGTTTTAAGAAAGCAATTTTCAGATACTTTATGAGTTACCAAATCTCGTTCAGATCGGTCCATTATTTAGGCGTATAAATCAACAATCGGCACTTAAGGTGCAATACTTCACTTTTTCTTATTGTCGCTCGAAAGTTGAGGGTCGAAATAAGGTCGAATCGAATGTGTATATGAGAAATACTATACATTTTCAAATTGGAAAAAGTTTAACACATCTGAAAACATTTACGAAATAAACTACAGAAACTACAAGTTTAGATTATTTAGTTGCTTTAAAGGCTTGAACTTGCAACGGACAACAAAAAAGCAGAATCGCAATATCTTCCGCTTCTATCATCAATCCAAAGTAAAAAAGTTACTTTTGGCAAAACATGTACGATGTATGAGTTTTTAATGGGAAGGTGAATTATTAACTTTGGATTGAAAAGTAAAAATCATATCCCTCAGTCTTCACAATTAGAATTTTGTTTTCAACAAAAATCGAGTCTACTTCCTGCTAATTTCTTGCTCTCTTTCTAAGTAATCGTAGTAATTTCATTTTTAAATGTACGACAGAAATGTTTGAAACAACGGAGTAGCTATACCAATTGTGCGTACTGGTAGTAAAATATGCTTTTGTTCTGGCTGTAAATATCTCATTGTGTACATGAATTCAAATCCACTTGAAACAATTTTTTATTCACGATCCGTCAACTGCAATCGAAAGGTTTACACGATTAGTCGATTAAATGTTCACGATTTGAAATAAGTGTCGGATTTTCAATTTACGTTTTGATTTAATTGAATTTTGTGGGGGACATCTGAACCTAGGTACACTTTTACAAAAACCTTTATTGTGTTGTATATTGAATAACAATTTTGATATGGAAATATTGCATAATTCAAGAGTGAAACAGACTCCATGTAAATGAGAATTTAAGCAAGGAGACCTACTCTTCCTAGAAAAGTCTATTAAATTGCTAGGAACCATATAGCTGAAAGCCACCTGTTTATTGCAGTCCAATAATGTCGTCACTTGAAATATGTGTACATATTGACAAGATACCCCAGAGATGTTTTATACTGATAAATACACCGAAAAGCAAACAAATTGGGCCATTATCCTTTTCCGCAGAAATATATCCATCCATATATCAGCCCGTATGCGTGATATCCTCTGTATTCAGGCGCCTCAGCTGTGGGGGCATTTTTTGATAGTCAGCTTTTATTAGCTCCGCATATATCAGGAAAACAAAAGCATGAGACTTTAAAAAAAGGCAGAGCGTCACACACCCTCCATTTATTGCTTCGGACCCGGATCGTACTTCATCCCTCATCCCCTTCCTGTGCTAAAGTGATGCATGGATAGTTCAATTCGGCCACAATTTCTGGATTAATTTCAAGTATCTAGCAAAACACAGGAGTTCGTGTTTGTAACCACCAACACAAATATTGTATTAAGTGTTGCAAAATTATTATAATTTCATTTTCTTGAAAAATACTGCGCTCAACTCGGTTTAAATTTTTTAAAACAGAATCTTATCGAATACCACTCTTTAAATCTATACTTACCTATAAATATTTAACTTTTCTTAAATAAAGGCGATAAATTCATGAATTGTTTATGTAATTTGTTCAAGGCAAGTAATCACGGAAGAACTTGATTTTAATTTAAATCAGTCTTGCCCATTTATTTTACACGCAATAAACAAAATTAACATGATAAAATTTTTGCCGAAAAGAGTTGCAAACTATGTCCAAAGAGCATTTTTTTATATATTTTTTTAATTTTTATTTGATTGATTAACTCCTAAAATTGACCGAACATGGAAGGTTAATTCAATCTAAATAAGCAAGAATGAGTGCAACACACCTTAGCTCAATGTAATTATTTACACAGCCTTCCACCGACAACGAGTCATTTCCTTATTAATTATCCTCCAAGAGGGTAATCATCATCACTCCCTGTTGAACCCGTAGCATTTAGATATGATAGTAAACCTTTCTGTAGACTACTTAGTTTTATTTAAGTGGTTAAACTTAATTTATATATAACAAATCAAGAAGTTTTAACCAAAAAGCAGATTGTCCACCAATTAAATTCTCGTACTTTTATGGAAGGAGTAAGAGTACGCATGTTTAATTAAACCATAAATGCAAATAAAGTCATTAATGTTGACATGCGACGTGCGTGTTTCATGTTGCAAAACCCTATCATGTGTCCGATATTTTCGGCTTCTTGAATTTTTTTTTATATTTTTTTTAGTTTGTATTTTTTAATACCGATTTATAAGATAAGCTAATTATTAAAAATTTTCCTTCTTCTGGCTTCATGTTGAGTGCTACAGGAATAGATGTTTGTATCTAAGTTTAAACAAGTTGTCTGGAGATGATAAAAGTCCTTATTTTTTAGATTATAATTAAGCTTTGAAAATGATAAAAACATTTAACAAAATAGGCAAACAACTTTAAACATATTTATGCAGTGTTCACTTCTGATTTACATCGTACTATTATCAGTTGTTATTAAACTAAAATTAAATCATGTAAGCCACCGCCTTTCAAAAGGATCGGAAGTTTAAAACCATCTTAGACAACCATTAGAATTTACACTAGATATAAAAATCGTATTCTCTTTGTTCATATTACTTGTCTGCAAATATGTAAAGAAAGCAAATTTTGTACTCTCCTTGTGTAAAGAAATTCAAAATGAGTTTTAATATAACTTACTATTCTTATCACAAAAATTTTAAAATATTAAATTAGGTTAAGTTAGCAAAATCAAATGTTTAATTAAGTTTATTTTAATTAAATAAAATAAAATTACTTTCATCAGAACAATTCGAATTGTGTATATTTAACCGTGGTTCAGGCGGCATTTTTATTTAAAAAGAGATATTTTAATTTATTCGCCTCATAATCAAATTTTGGTCCGTAGGCTCTCAACAATTTCAGTAGCTTTGATTGCTGTATTTCTGCGAAAATTACAATTCTGCTGAAATAATACACATAAAACAATAAAACGTTTGCAAATTTATTTTCATAATAAGATTATTTTGATTAGCAAGAATTTGTTCCTGGAGTTTTTTCTTTGATATACATTTAATAAGTTATTTAAATTTCCCCAAACCTACTCTTAACAATTGCACATAAATTGTTTATTTATTTTATTTCTGTTTTTTTTCTTTTATTTATTATTATTGAGGTTAATTTTTGGTCTAAATCGTAACTAACAGAATTGGGTATGTGTAAGAACGTGTATGTTCAGCTTTAATAAAAATGGATCTTAAGAGTGCAGTGAAGGAGCCGTATGTAGGTCCAAACAAAGAAAATTTTCGTTTTATTACTAGTCGGTCAACACAAAACGTCGTGATACAAGACTCTGCATTGACCTCTTAATAAGTCTCTTGCTTAACAAACAGGAATAAAAATTGTCAGGAGCTCGTAACAAGCCAGAGTACAACGATTTTCCCCTAAGCGTATCATAGAAAATATTTCCAGCTCCATAAGCCCGGAGCCAAATGGGTTCAAATTTGTCAAAGTAAACAAGTGAGCTCCCATAGTAATTGCACTTAGACTAATAGTTAAGATTTTCCCAGACCCACATTCCCGGCGTTGAATGGATCAATGCCGCCGGAGCTCCAGAGCAAATCATCATTCGCAGCCAAATGTCAACTTATTCAGACTTTCGGGCTCCGTTCAATCGCTACTGACGTAGTTCGTCGAAGAAAGTTTACGGACGAAAAATAAACTTTATTATATATCTCCAAAAATTCAAGAGCTGTCCAGTGTTAGCCCGGCCAGGACGAATGTGTGATCGAGTTAAGCTTCACAGAAGAATACTATGACTGGAGTAAGTTAAAGGAAACTATGTTTAAATTCACACCAACTCGAAATATTATGTAAGGCTAAAATATTCTATTTTAAAATTTTGGATTCCATAATTGCGTAATTATGGATTGGCATACCAAGATCATGGGGAATCATGGAGAAAAACGTCTATATTGAATCACCTAAAAATAGTTATGACTCAATTTGCGTCTAACATTACGATTATTATTTTTAATTGAAATGATTAATTATAAAAGAAGAAAGTGGCATTTGACTGTTAGTAAGTTTGGCATAAGACAATAAATAATTGTACAACAAGAAAAATTTTTCATCTTTTTTGGCCCATGTAATGCTTTATTTCGAACTTAATCTTAATTGGATTATACTTCTAAACTGTGGACACTTCAATATCATAAAGTGTGGTATAGTATAAATAACAATATAATCCGTGAATATTCTCCATAAACCAATTCTCCAAGTGTCTCTAAATAACTCTTCATTAAATAGAAAAAAATGTGTTTGTTTCTTTAAATTCCCAGTCTCCTTTTGATAAAGAATCTGCGAAATTTAACCTTATAAAATCCTCTGCAGAAAATTGACAGAGTGTTTGTTACACCCGCGTTAAAACAAGGAGATATATTTGTTTACAACACAAAAAATTTAATTTGAGTTTCTTTTTATATCATAGAGAGAATGTTTATATAACAAATGTTTAATTGAATTAAAAAGATTAACTATAAATTTCATATAACGAAATTATATACTCTTATGTATTTTAAGAAAAGTTTCTTACAAATTTTACTACTACCCAAGGGCAAAGTATAATTTTGGTACCACATAATTCACTTGATCAACTAAGTGACAACGATACAAGCCCAAGATTTATTAAGTGTAAGATTATTGCACTTGCCCAATTATTCGTTTTTACTAAATCCAAATAATGCTCGAGGTTCTGCTGTGGATGACTGATAAAGACAGTTGAATGCCAAACGCATAGTTGTCTATATCGTCACGTAAATAAATGGTCAATATTAAATAAACTTTTAGTAAACTTAATTAGATCACAGTCCCTGAAGAGAAACATAATTGAAAAAAATAAATAAAAACAAAATTCGAATATCATTTAATCTTTAAAGTTTAATAATTTAATAATTGTCGATATTAAAAACATAAAATAATAAATAATTAATTAATTACGAATTTTCGGACATGACATTCTCCCACCGACAATGGAGTGGAATATTTGAGTACATCGTACAAGTAAATTGTACTTGAATTATTTAAGCTAATCGAAAAAACAAGCGTCTTACGCCACCATAAAGTCTTACAAAAGTGCAATTGTATAATTGTGCAATTTGTGGAAACAAAAACGTTACAATTTTTACTAAGAGTTTTATTATATTTTCTTTTTGTTGTTATAGTATAAATTAATTTTCTAAGAATTCTTCAGATTCATGGAAGTGAGAGTTGCAATTATTTCAAGTGAAATATTATAAGAAACTGCTGTTCGATTAAATTTTTAATGACCGTACACAACAAGTGTTCAAAATGGAACTTTTGAAGAGACAAATTTAAAGTCTACATTCTCAGCGCAATTACGTAAACGAATGCAATTATATCACGAAGTAAATTGGATTTTGATTATTGTATTCATGCTTAGTTTGGCTATGACTGCGCAAAAAAATGATATTTTTGAGCCAATAACGTAATAACTAATAGCCCCCTGAATCTAATATTTCATCAAAGGAGTAATAATTACTAAGCCATAGGTTTTAAACAAAACACAATTGAGGTCCTAGAGCAGAATGTTGTGATACATCAGATTCGATGTAATCAGAGCACTATATTTGAGGAAGCATGCTAAAATAGATCGATAATATAGTGGCGAATTTCTTAAAACAAAAGAAAAACCGATCAACACTTTAGAATTTAATAAGTAAAGTACCTCCCTCCGTCCTATTACGATATGAGTATTTATATTACATTCGGTCGATTTTAGAAGGAAAAGCCACTTTGTAGAAAACAAAGTAACCTTGCGATGTAGAAACAAATTAACTTTTCTAATTACTTTAGCAGAACGCTAGTGGGTCCAAAGCCTGATTTACGACGTGTGTTAACATTGGATTCTAATCAACACGTACCACGCTGTTGAGGTTTTAATTTGATTGATTGCAATGAATCAACTTCACACCTTGATTATTCAATTACAGTGGCTTTTATATTAATAGAGAGTCAAAAAGTCATGTCAGTCAGTTCTGACCTTCCTATTAATATCATAACCGAAGTGTTATCTGTGTTATCTATATATTTAATAATTTAATGGTAATTAACGTTTGACCATCTTGCTTTGTTGATTGTTAACAAATTTCATTCTTTACCGCGGTTTTTAACGTTTGTTTATTCTGAAGCTAGCCTTGTGTTTACGAGAACTATTTATTCATCAGCAATTTTATGTGTGCTTAAACGTGCGTATAATGGTAGATAAGTTTCGAACACTTTAATCCGCTTGGTAACAATTACCATTTTGTGACATTTTGACAAAAAATCCATATTCGGTGTAATTAAAATCATGGTCATTATGGCATAATTAAGCGGACAGAGAATGATGCCTTAAGTAAACATTTTAAATATTCACGTGTTTAATCACATTAGGCTGCGCAAAACGCCGCGGACCAGAAGAATATGGGCGCACAGTGTCTAACTAACATGGACTATCAATTGCCAAATAAATCTGTTAATTCGCAGCAAATATTCCTACGTGCAATTTATTAATATTAATTGGGATATGAAGGCCGAGCATGACAGCAGCATTCAATAATATTTTCAGAATGAAATGCCTGGCTCGCGCGGGTCAGTATTTGTGTCGTATGCAGCGAGAGTGTTATCTTTTGCTAATTGTTGCGCTATCTATATTATAGCACGTTAAATATTTACAAGCCGACCGTAACTGCCTTAATGCGTTCGAAAGTTTCATTTGGGGGCGCAAATATTTAACCCAGCACAGAGCAGATTCCATGGGTAAATTGGCGGGATAGCGAAAATGTAATCGAATTTATTTTAGGTTTAGAGGCCTTTTACAATTCCCAAATCACACGCCTTCCTTTCGGTTACTACAAATGATTTGGGTAAATCTAATAAAAGCAGGAGGCGTTTTTTGTTATTTTAAAAAACAATACAAGGACAAATTGAACGTAAATTGCTTTTACTCTTCGGAACCTTCACACAACAGATGGTGACTAGAGATTTGAGACGTGGCTTGCTTCAATTTATTACACGTTAATACACCACGAGAAATTTACATTTGATAATATAAATATGAACAAATTTGTGTACTCTTGCTTTGTTAAAAATAGAAGTGTTTATTTAAGCAAGCAGCGCCTTTGAGCAATAAAATTAAAATGTACCCTATTCAAAATTGTTGATGGAATTTATTTTGATTAATGAAAAAGTTAACCAAACCTTTAAGAGAAACGATAAAGTATTAACAGGTTAAAAGAATTTGTAAGCAAAAAACAGTCGTACTTCTTACATTTAAAAAAATCTAGCATCAGTATGTATTCCGGTCCTTTTATAGCCATTGTTTTGTCAAAATCAATTTTCTCAACGTAGTTAGAGAAGTTTTAATCGGATATAAATTATAATTCAATAATTTATAATTTGTTACTTACTATTTTTATGTACGTTTCTCGTTGTGTGCGAAAAATTCGAAATAATGTTTTCCTTCGTAGTAAAAATTTTTATCTTTGGAATTCTGTCCCTAACTGAAAAACTCTACAATTCAATTTTTCATTAATTTAAAATACACATACACTTTCTTTATTCCTAATCCTATTTTGTTACAAAATCTCGACTCATTTTCAATAAATTACTTCCACTTCATATTTCACTACATTAGCTTAAAAATTGACCCTGATAAGGGTTAAACCAACCTTTCTTGTCTGATCTTATTTGTTGTGTTACATTAAGTATCTTTCGCATTAAAGGATATACTAAATTTTATTTAATTTATTATAACCCCTCTTCAGCTCATCCATTTCACTGAAATCATTTTTATTTCGGCAAACATCTTAAGTCCCTCAATTCGATATTCAATTTTATCCTACAACATTTCTCATCCTTCTCTCAATTCTTGGACGTATTCGTATTATAATCCTACTTCAGCCAGTTCTTGTTCCTGCATTTTGAACTGAACTAGAACAAGTAAGTAAGAGGCCATTGCACTGAAAACCTAAAAAAATCATATACTGGAAAAATCAATTTAAATTAGTAAATGAAATGGAAATTTACCATGAAAAGGGCCTTCATATCTGTATCAAAGAATCCATCTACAGAAAACCTTATTGAATTATGTTTTTTCCACTGTAAAAAATTCGTCTGGGATATTTTCACTACAGACGAAGGGGTATGGGTGTCCATTTGTGACATCATTCCGATACAAGCTTCGCCCTAGGCAGAATATGCGGTATCATCGAATTATATTGCTTGGATTCAAAAGTTAAATTAGTACAATCCTTTATTTACCTCTTTATGTGCGAAGTGTCCGTATATCATATACAGAATCAATTTCCAAAAATGTGGAATCATAACTCCAAAGATGCCAAGAAATATGCTCATACTCGTGTCAATCTCACTTGCTTTCCAGAAAACTAGAAACACTTCACAGGTCACGAGGAAAAAGTCGTGAAAAATACAAAATATAGATGGTAAGCCGAAGACGTCATTGACCACGATAATTGTTTTGTAAATATCCTTGTAAGATTTAAACAGGTATTGGATTTTCGTTGATCTCTCGTCAATATCTTTGAACCAATTCACAAGATTGTCTCCTTTTGATAATTTTTGCAAGAGACGAAAACGTATACGGATTATATCCGCGACATTAAGATTAGCATAGTTGACTGAACCAACGGCTACATTCATATAAACATAACAAAGGCCTAAAAAAATCGTCAAGATCATATCACCTTCTTCCAACTTCAGAACTAATCCAACGCAGAACCCAGTGTAATATATTATGAAAATTGTGGCCAGCACCACATTCTTACGGAGCAGTTTATAGTAGCACATATCTACCTTAAACTCCCTGATCAATAATTTATCAATGTCATTTAGTCTTTTGTAAATCTCCATGTTCTTAGCTCTGTTCACCTGCATCAACATTCCAGTGATGAAGAAATTTATAGTTATCACTGTGACTTCGAATGTAGAAATGAATATCACTAAGAACGAGAATTTTTTCAAAAACCAGGCTGTACCTAAATTTTTCACTTTACTGATTCCACCAAAGAACATACCGAAAGATGGTACTACCAGCATGACATTTGTAAAAATAACTGTGAACGGTGTAACAATTAATTTGTTATCTTTTCGTCGAAAAGAAGATGCCGCGAAAATGAATTGCAGAAAAAATGTGTAAGATGCACACTTGAAAATAGTGTCTACTTTCATCTTGAACTGAATTGTCCGAAGGGTAAAACACGAATGATATGGTCAGATAAACCAGAAACATTAATTACTTTTAATTGCCTTTGCTCTTCTGAATGAAGTTTTGATATAAATCTAATCGAACGACTATTAATTGGGATTATTGCCATCAATTGCAGGAGATACCCTGGCCAATAATGACAAATGTTTTTATCTTTACGTATGTAAGTAATTCAAAAGCGTTATTAAAGTAAATTATTTATGAATCAACATGGAATTAATGCTGTTCAAAATTACGACAAGAATCGACATCCCTAGATTAAGTTGCTTCCAGATGGGTTATAGAGCCAAAGCTTGATATTTTTGTTAGACTTTTACACTTTAGAAAGATTTAAAATAGACGCTCAGAAGTGTCAATCGGAACTCACTATTTTTAGTTTAATTAGTGAAAAATATTCAAAGGCTTTTTAAATCCAATTAACTAATAGATTCTCAAAGGAAACTAATCAACGCCAATAATATAAAGAGTCAATTTTATTATATACAATTTTGAACTCGTGTATTACGTGACTGCAAGAAAAACCTTGGTAAAATCAAATGAAAATGTTCTTCGATTTGGGCTCAAGTAAGGAAATTTGTTTTATTAAATAAGAGAAAATTGTGAACAATTTAAAACTAAAATATTTTAAAATTATGTTGCTATTATGATTGCAAATCAACTGTTTCCGTACTTAAGGAACAATTCTATTGTCAAACAAGAATTCCTTATTTATTTTAAATAAGATTTTTAGCTATCACTTTTTTTTTTTAAATAATTGGTCTGATTAAAAATTTTGTCTTTGTCAATTTTTAATAATTTTACTGTTACTATGAAAAATACTTAATTTGTACGAGTTTATTTCTTTCAGTGGTCAAGCATTTTAGCCTTGCGTATTTAAATTTATCTGTACAGACAATATTTAAAATATATACTAGGCCATTTTTAATTCGTTTAGCTATTTTTTATTTTTGTATTGATATAGGAGAAAGTTACATCTAATGAAACATTGAAACTTAAAAGCTGTCTTAAACTAAAAGATTTAAAAAATTACATGAAACTTTCTTAAATGTCTTTAATTGATAATTTTATTTTTCTAACTTTAAAAATAAATTATATTGGAAAAATCGATCCGAAAAGATTGAACAGTGGGTCTATGGCCTGATAATAGTTTTTTATTGTCCTAAGAATGGAAATTTTGCATACATGCATGAACATCTCATCAAAATATGGATCGATTGGGAGATAGTGGAACGAAAATCAAAAAATAATTATAATATGTAAAAAAATGAAATAAAACAAAATAAAAAAAGCAATAATAAAGTTATAAAAGATCCTAGTGATGCCACGCTGCAACATCAATGTGAGATGCAACTTAGTGAAATATTCTATACAAAATTAGTGTCGTAATTAAATCTTCGATGTCTGTGGGATAATGAGGGTAACTTGCGTTAACTTGCATAGTGTAGTTATTAGTACTTTTAATAAAGTAATAAAGGAGTGATATTTAGAAAAGCTTTAATAAAACATCGTACTAAAAGTCAATATCAACCAGCAACATTTAAAAGGATCTGCTTGGAGTTTGATTAAAGAAGGAAATACAAAAGCAATTAATAAAACCTATAACAAGGTTGACTACGTCCACAAAAAAGTTTTAATATTATAACTCCATTTTAATTAATTAATTTAAATTCAACTAAATTGTATATCTAAGCAAATAAGAACTAGTTACAAGGGTAAGCATCATCAAAATCCATTTAATAGACTATTCGAATCTTACAAGTGCCAAAAATTTAAAATTAAACAAAATCAAACTTAAAACAGGATTTCAATCTAAAATAGACCCTAATTTTATCAGGGCATTTCAAGTATATGGGTTTAATTTGTTTTATGGCCTTCGGAGATATTAACAAGGGGACATTTGTTCTTAAATTGAAATGTAAGAAGCAGAGTTTTCTTCACCCTACTTTCCTTTGAACTTACCCTCAAAATAACATAACATCGAAACTTTAGGAGTTTTCAGGGCTGCGAAGTTAAATTGTACCGACATTTATTTCTTTAGCATGTGTCGGGTTGGTTTCTGCCGGGAAACGTGCCTTTGTCTCCACTTCAAACAAGACGGGGTGCGAGAAAAAAAATCAACATTTAATAAAACTTCACCTTCGCCGCCAAATGAAAAGGTAAATTGAAACATTCGCCATGTCGTTGCTTGGAAATGGCGGGCCCGCGCTTTTTGCCATTTTACTGTCTGACTGGCACCGACAAAGGTACGGTATAACATAATACAGTCAGGTATAACAGGGAGGCATTTCACCTCAGCTGTAATTCGCCTGCCACACTGCACGCTGCCAGCTTAGGAAAAATGCAAATTCTCAGCATGGTCCCAAATATGGCTGCGCTCTATGTGTTTACATTGGCCCGTGCACTTCGGCAGTTTGCGCTGTAGCATTTTTATGCCGTGAATGTTATTACTGATATTCGCGGTATGTTGGAACCATGTTTACGAATTTTCAACTCGTTCCGCTTAATTAAATTTTCGGCGGCTGGAGCGGTCTGTTGCAGAAAGGTTAAAATTCGATTCTTGCGATTATGTTCGTGGCACGTAATAACACCTGCGGCAACTATTCCGCCTGCGGCTGTGATTTCATAGAATATTTTAATTTTTTAAATTAACTCTAGGTGCGCTCATGTTAAAGAGACCAACGGCAGCTTTAATGGGTCACAGGTATGCCGAGATCCGAGCCCTGCTGCTGCGAATTTATTCGAGTCGCCTTGTACGAATTTCCACTTTTCCGGGGCATGTGAGGGCTTATATGACTAGAAAGTAAACCATGCCACAGGGTTTTGCGGCCCTAGACAAGTGCTGAGGAAGACTATACAGTGCTGGCTTAATGAATGCAGCCTTGGCCTGGCTTAAAAAGATATTTATTAACAAAAATCCTAGTTGGCTGCGAATATATTTAGTTGCAATTACATTTTCTCGATTTAATCAAATAAAGTGATAATGAGAATATAATCAAGCTTATATGAATTTTACTAATTCATAACGAGAAATGTCGCAATGTTACAGAAATACGATTAATTTTAATTTTAATTTGTAATATGTATTTTGGAAAACAACTACATTTAAATTATTCAATAATTTTAATGGTTATTGGTAAATGTGTAAACATCATTTCCTTTTATAATTTATTTAATGATCCACTTTCCAAAATTTTATTGATTTGTGTTAGTTAATTCTACAAAATTATCTTTATGACGACGTGGACCAAAGTTATCTTACTTAATGATTATTGAATATCGACAATGCAGTAACAATATTTGTAGCGCTATTCTTAGTAGAAATAGTACAAGAATACTACAAGTATATTTACATATTTAATCTCACGAAGACGACTGCTAAAAGGAGCATAATTTTCCAATGAAACTGGACATCTTTTCTAAAATACACATATGTTCACATTTGACCTGGCACACAGCGCAACAGGACAATAAAAAGTATTTTATTTATAATATTATACACTTTCTAATGTTTGATCATTTAAAATGTTCGTGTTGCACAAATATGTTGCTTATAAAACAAATACATAAACAAAATACCACACTTGTGTATGATTTAATTTTAAAGATAATTAAATAGTCATGAACGATTCTTCTGTGCAAGAATGCCATCCTTATCAGCCTTATGTCTAGTTAATATAAATGATGAGTAAAATTTTTAATTTGCTGCTTTCTCCATTCCATGGACACGTATATCTACATAATAGTTACCAAATAAAGCTCACGACAGGACATTATTTTAGTATTTTTTGCATAAAGCTTTCATCAAACTGATCTCTTTTAGTATGAAGTTGTAATAAGTCATAAATCAATTCGATAGAATAGGCACGAAATTCGGTTTTGTATTTCTTTTGTTTTTTTTTTTTAATTTCAAAGAATTATATGGTTTTAAACTTCGATTGTTAAATATTGCCTTTTATTTGCATATATACCAATTTACTTGGGCATGCTCAGTCGAAAAGAAGGAAATAAAGTGGTACACAGACCACATTTTGCCTACGGTCCCCACAAATTCTCAACTTCAGTTGGTTAATATGAAATTCAGTATAAAAAGAAATATTGTTTAATATTGCATCAATTATCAATATTTAGAAACCAAAGAAGGCGGATTCAAAATATTTATTTTTTCATTTTAAAAATAAGTAGTCACTTTTATATTATTATTAAAATAAAAATGTTTTACCAAAAAAGGTTTTTTTTTTGCTAATTCAGCAAATACCGAAGTTAGAATGACATCTATTCCTGGACTATGGACACCAATTAATACCTTTGTATGTAATAAATAGACATAAATTCGGGGTGTAACAAAATTTGTAGACGAACTAGGAGATATATTTTTCATAGCATTTTTCAGAGGACCTACCTATCGACTAGGTTCGTAAATTGTAGGAGCATAACAACAGCAACAAATATTAATTATGATAGTTTTATAGTTTATTCTATTAAAAATGATCCTGTCCTGTGCTGTCTTGTCCTGTCATGTCCTTAATGCGAACTATTTAAATTTCCTTGCATTTGTATCAATTGGTTTTTAATGAATAAATGAATAAATTGCAATCAATCAGAACCTTTCGTATATTGAATCTTTTATTTGTTAGTCCATCGTTTTTTGTTGGTGGTTCGATCAAGCTTCGCAAAACCACATGTCCGTGATCAGAAAGTTGAGTTCCTTTATAATTTAAAAATCCAAACAAGGATCATACTTTTTAATGTTCTCCCTGATTTAGTTCCACTCGCATTTTTTTCATCTCTTCGCACGTATGCAAGGATTTTCTAGTTTACTAGTGGAACTATAGTAATACGCTATAAAATAGTGAAGTGAGTTGTATAACCTTCATTCTTTATAATTTACCTGGTTTAGATAGTCCTCCGCCAAGAGCCGTTTCAGCGGGTGCGGGAATTTGTGTAAAAATTGGAAAATCGAAATATTATCTAAATTCTGACAACATAATATTTTGAAAAATCCAATGCTAGCCTCATTATTACTTCCATTAAAATTTTTTTACAAACGATTTTCTAATTAAGGGTCGTGAACTAAAAATGCGGCAAAATGACTTTCGTCAAGTGAAGATGTATTAAACACCTTACTGTAGCCATTACATCGCAATGTCCCGCATGGACTAACAGATTTTTATGTTATTTGTAGATAAAATCGACTTTGCTGAATTTTTTTTCTCAGGTAATATTTTTGTGGTAAAAACATTTGTCATAGGTATAACAATCCAAAATATTATATACAGAAGGTTACCTAAGCATACACTTCTAATTTCAATGTGGTTTTCCTTATATCAGTTCAATCGTTCACGAGAAAAGTGACAAATTCATAAAAGGCAGACAAATTTGTAGACTGTTTTATAATTTTTGAGTTTCTGATCCGAAACCAGTTCATTTTTGGCGATTTCACTTATTGGAACTTTAATTGCGAATCACATAAAATATACTGCGCTAAGAAAGTTCATTTTCCCTAAATTTAGTGAGCCCTCTTTTGCTTTGTAGTAACACTACACTAAGATCAACCATATTTGATTTTACTTAATTTATTTATTGCCTACTATCAACAGAGTTTTAAGAGTTTTTTAAGATAAAATCGATAGTGTTTAAATGCAATATTTTAAAGACCCCCCTCCTTTTAGAAGCCTTGTAGAAAATCTTACTCAATCCAGAGAGATCAGAATAAGAACAAATCAAGAATGCGATGGATTTTCTACAGTATAAACGATTTCATAAACCATGTCTAATAAAAAAGGCAGGTTTTAAATTCTACGACATCGAAGTGTTTAGGGATTGAAAAGAACCATAAACGGACGATGGATATGGATGGATGGTGTTCAGGAGGTTGATCAAAAAGTATTGAAATTTTTAACTAAAACCAGATATAAAAATCATGGTATATTATTTTTCCCTTTCCAAGTTAGTAATTAACCTTCACAACACAGGTCAAGGATGATTTTGATGAAATTTTTTTGATATTCGGTTTCTATGTTACTTAATTTTAAAAACGTTTAAAAATCGAAAAGAAGCCTGTCCTTTCAAATTTTGGTTTTCTGGGTTGTTTTTACTAAAATACATCTTTTATATATTTTATGCCCATGTCTAGGATTTATGAAGTAAGCAGTTTTTTACAGATTATAACAACAATTAAAATAGAAGGCTTCTTGATCTTGCAGAACTATTTTGGGAAATGTTTATATAGCGAGAGATCGAGCACATTTGTTATTTATAAATCACCATATAATTTAGTGACAAGATAATAGATTGAGTGCACATTTGTTAATCTGGGTAATCAGCAAGATGTACTAAATGATTAAATTGCTTAAATTAATTGAGTATATGCCTTACAGTAATTTGTGACCAGGCGTTAAGTGAGTAATTCTTGTTTTTATTTTTAATGCAAATCAGAATCATGTCTCACTTCTGTAAAACAAAAAAGAGCATTTATAGGGGGGAAAGCCAATTTAATATTCCCTAATTGGTGACCATCGATTCGGGAATTCGGATCTATATTGTGTCGAAACGAACATTGGTTCACCTGTCCAGGTGCCATGGCCGTAACATAACACTTTCAATTTAGCTCAATGTTGCGACCTGTAAACGAAATGAAACAAACACATTTTCACAAGGATATGAATAAACGTTACATTTCCATGGGTTCAGTACTGATTCGAAGGTACAAAATGAAGGGCCAGGTGAACATCAACCTATGCAGAAAGTAAGGATGTAAAGTGTACACTCTAGAAAAGTCGATAACTCGATACAACCTCTTTGTGGAGCCGAATATCTGAGTGATATTGTGAGCCACGTATAAATGGCAATTTTTGGCACGGGGTATCAGTTTATGTATCAATAAAGGTACAGCGTACCAGTGCTTCACTTTTGATTGCACGACTTGACTTTGATAGGCGTATTCTTCACATCTACGACTTTTTGTAGCACGAGGGGGTTTATTGATATCGAAAAGTTATCTCGGACAGAGTACGCAGACTTTAGGGAGTATTAAAGACTCTACGGCGGTGGTCGTTTGTTCGAAAGACTCTTTTGAATATACAGGACTCGTTTCCTGGAAAGGATGGAAAGATATAACTTTCTAAACACATTCGAGTTTTACAACTCAGAGCAAAAAATTTCCGATTGATTAGCAAATGCCGTTCATACCTTAAAAATCGCGGTAATATTTTACGACGGAAACCTTAAATACGTTATTCCACTGGCACCCTAATAAAAAAGATAATTCTACATTTAAATTTCAGGAACTTAAAGTCCAACCACGAGGGAAGAGGGCATGTTGAACTGCCTTCAACCGACTGCAAAAAAGACGATTTCTATAGATATCTACCATGCAGCCGCACAGAGTCCAAACGAAATTTGCTCTATAAAATTCCCTTTGAATACAAATGCTCATTTGATACGTTCCTGGTATTTTTTCGGCTAGAGTTTAGACTGGAAGCAGTGCAAATGATATGTGTTTCAGCGTGGCATAGAAAGCCCCCAAACATCCCCATGGCCGAAATGCACTTAAATTGAGTATTCATCGCGACAAAAGTGAGCTTGAATTTAGCCGCGCCGCGAATAATATATTAAAGCCCAGAGCACAATAGCACATTTATTTTTTCTTCAATATAAATTGAATTTTATTACGCTGTGCAGGATCCATCATTTCCATAATTTGTTCCACTGAGTCTGGCGGGTAGATTTTTGTGTCTTACCATCGGGAGTAACAACCGGAGATATCTAGGGTTGGCCAAATGTCCTCAATGGGACACAATAACACTGAATTCTAAAATTAAATCAAAATTACTGCTCTATTGGGGTATTAAATGGAGCTCTTAGTCACTTTTAGATTTATGAAATCGCGTTGTCATTGTAACAGAAATTTCTGTTCGTAAGACTTTCCGTCGTTTTGTCTTTTCCTTTAATTTCAGTGTTGACTTTAACGTCTTAAGTGTAATCCCTTTAGAGAGGATTGCAGTTTCTGTAAGCCTTACAATTGATGAATGGATGAAATCATATTCAAAACGCTACAGCGCATCAAGGACAAAATCATAAAAATCATCAGGAATTGTGTACTTCTCGGGATTGAATTTTGTTTTCAGTTTAGTACCAGGTAAGCGCATTAAAGAATAAGGATGAACAATTTATTGGTTTCAGTCAACAAAAGTTACCGAAAATATACCACATATTTCCGTTGATTCAAAGTGAAAAATAAAATCCAGTTGTTTTTTCAAGTTTCATCCATTTCAGGTTGATCAATTCAAATAATCGTACCAATAAAACGTTCATATTTGTTACAATTTTCTGCAATACCTGCTGCATGAATGAAGAAACATTAAAATTTTCTTTCTTATCAAATATAAGCATATAGACGGGAAATAGCACTTCGACAATTTAGACTTCGATGTTTCCAAATTCTTGGTAATTCAAAATTTCTTACAGGTACCTTATTTGTACCATATTCAATTCAGTCAAAGTGAAAACAAATCTTGATAATATAAGATTTTTAAATTAAAAAAAGCTCCTCGTTTTTACCATCGTTTATTAAACTTTCAAATAATACACGATAAGCAATAATAGTTTACAATAGTGCAATAAATAAAAATAAAGGCGAGTTCAAATTTCATTGTTTACTTAAAGGAGTTGAATTTTGCGAATCGTAGGAAATATACAAAGCGTTTTACCTTACAAACGTAAGGTATTATTATATAAGAAAATAGTATAAATATATCACACCTGTTGGAATGCATTGCATTGAATATTTCTAATAAAGAGCAATTCCGACTATGGGGAGAATTATTGAAAGTCGAATTCCCAGTTCCTAGAGGAGACATCCTGCGCCTAGATATTCGGACAAATATTTTGATTCGAGAATGTGGCAATGCATAAATCAAGGGTGAACAACGAGGATCCTCGCAAGTATTGTTTCAATTAGACAAAAGCAGGGCCGATAAATTGTTTTATCTCGTGAGTGAAATAAGGACAAGTTTGCGGTTGAGCTTCTATTCTCGAATCCTGGATGCAATGAAATCCCGAATCCAGAATCTCTAACTGAGGGGGCATCGGGGACGAGGAGCTTCTTTTAGAGGTCGGCAAATTCCATGTGGCGTGACCACTCTTCAACTGGACATAACATTCGGGTAAAGAAAATTAATGGCAAATTGTCTGGTCGTATTTCACATGAAATGGCTCTCGTTGTCCTCCACGTCAGGCCCGGACCAGAGGACGAACATTAGTCATATTTTATACTTGTACTTGTAATTCGGAGGCACATGGAACACTGGAGCAAATAACCTCTATTTTTGTATTTTTGAAACTCTCTGATTTGTCTTCTTTGTCGCAAAGCATCTTTTCGGTTCTTTTGTACCACCCCCGGCCAGTTCTCCAGGGGCAACTACACAGCCGCAAACTCAGCAAAAGCGAAGTCATTACCATAATTTTGTGAGTCGCCTCGCTGTAGTAAGTTGCGTATCCTGCTCGTGCCCAATAATCGTAATTCAAAGAAATTTCTTAAGTTGTGCCGAGATTTTCGCGTGAAACCTAAAACAGCACGAGGCCTGCGTAAGCAAAAAGCAAGTAACAGCTGCCACCCGGCCATTGAAATGAGACAGAAACTTTTGCCATTAAGTTTTTATTGTTAATGGCGAAGGACTTAAAAGCCTTGCCACAGGAATTCCGGTGCCTGCCGTGGTCTTTTTAAAAACACATTATTCCTTACTTTCTGGTGGCAGGCAACCACTGGGCTCTCTACAATGTGGATTACTTTGCCCCAGACTCCCCATAGGGCGCGAAGAAACATGTGACTATACATTTACAGGTGGAGTCTGAGAAAAGTATCAGGATTTCCTAGAACAATAATGATAACAGCTATTCCTTACTTGTAGATAAATTAACCTATAAATGGAAATCCTAGCAGAGGAAATATATTAAATCTATTGTAATAGACCCTTCATTTATAGGAATATGAGGAATAAAGGAATATCTATAAAATTATAATACAAAGAAGCAAGACGATTTCAGGACGGAATGTAATCACTAACTCCTAGGCTTTTTATATGTAAAAACAATTGTTAAAGGACCTGAAAAATCGGCCAGGATATTATAACATACTCATAATTTCACGTCTACTTACACTGCACCGATAAATAGTGAATTTAAAATTAAGTAATATAAAATTTAAATATGATTTGTGGTGTAAATTATGAACTTTCAATCAAAAACACAATTACGTAGGATTTTTGACAAGCAAAATGTTTTTCTTAAACAGCTTTGGAAAAATAGTCAAATGGTGTTATAATCTCATGAAATAGAAGTTTGTATAATAAGATAATATAATATAAGATTTATAGACCATACAACTATGGTGCAGACGACTATCTTAATAATACGTCTTTCAAGAAAAAACATTAATTTAGAGGTATGGAGGAAGTTCATCTTAAAATACAACAATAAAACTTCGCGAACAGACTTTAAACTTTCGACAAGTATATGGGAATCTTTACCTTCGGAGGTATACTTTTGAAAATTAATATTTCAAAAATATTTTTAATTAATGCATCTGTATCTAAATTATGTCTTTACAAACTTCTATTTAAAAATTCCAAAACCAAAAAAATTCTACACGAAACTACCTACGTCAAAATGTTGAATCCTGTTTTCTTATACAGGGTTGCCCAAAAGCCACTGAATTCCTTAAAATTTGAATAATTTTTTTACAATGATTCTTTCTTTAAAGTTCTTATATGTTTTAAATTATCAAAATACAGTTCTTGGAAAGAAATCAATTATTGAAAATTCATGATTGAGTCACGAGCAATTTCTTCGAAAATTCATATTTCATTACTCAGCCATAAATTTTAGATAATTACCCAGAGAAATAATATTAAAAACACGTATTATTAAAAAGGTACTCAAATTTCAGAAGGTCTCATTACTTTCCTATCACTCTATATGAAATGTTTGAAGACGATGTGAAAGATATCTTCAAAAATTCGTATGAAACTCATTACTTCAAAATAAATTAGTTATAGTAGATTTAACTTTATTGACAGAATATAATAAAAGTCCTCTAATAGGCTTACTTATTGAGCTCCCATTCCCACATTAAAATCCAAATATCATGCCATCATTTTCAAGAAATTTTCATAATAGATCCTCATTCCACTGTAGTTCATTCCCAATTGTTTTATCTGCCCATTTTCGACCTATTTTAGTTCAACGAAAAGTATAGTTGCAACCCCCAATTCTCATATAACTCCGAGTCGAATGTAAGACATCTCTTCCAATTTTGAAATCAAACAATTTTGCATGGGGATCTCGACTCGCAGTTTGGTTAAACCTGCCCTAAATGGAATTCTTTATGCTGGAAGTCCACGAGTGGATAATTTTTTCAGGCGATGAATATTCACGTTAACAATTTCTGACCTGACATTCCGCCTTTCATCAAACACAAAACAGAGCACGGTCTGGTTCGTTTCCGAGGGAAATATGGATTTTGCTTCCTTCCGCCTTGCGTGAATTCAATAAGGAGGGCGCACTCGTTCAAGCGAAAAACTTCCGAGTGGAGCGAGCTAATTTCTTAACTTGAGCGGAATTCGCTCCAGAATTTATTCCTCCGGGATGATATACTCCGCTGGGAAGCGATTTAATTTTCTCTTGACACTTGACTGGCAATTTATGCTTTATTAGTGAAACATTTTTTCGGCTCTAACAAGGCATTATTTCCGATAGGTAGCTTTAAGGCAGGAATTAAGGGTTTCTATGAGACACTTTTTCTAGCAGCAACAGTAATTCATTGGCTCTTGGCATTTGGCTTTTGACGCTTTTGCATATTCGGCACTGATGGGAATCAGTCAGGACTTCGAGAGTTCCGCATTGAACTGAAATATTATGAAAAAGGGAAAGTTATAGGTGTAATTGATAACTGATTTACATAATGGGGAATTCCGAGAAGTAAGAAAGTTAATAAAAAAAAAACGTGACAATTTTTATAAGACAAGACAAGATAGCTCCAACTGTGCACTTGTTTAATCCAATAATTCTTACGATCAAACATAAGGCATATTATTTTAATTCTTTAATTTATTTTTCTCATTTTTTTTTATTTGTAATCTAATAATATCGATTTTTTGTAATTGCTTATAAACAATATGGAAAATAGGATACTTGACCCTCATTGAACTCAAGTAAACCTAAAAGAGTATAAGACATGTTGTATGGTTTTTGAAAAAATCTACGAGTAAATATAGTAAAATTTGTAAAGGTCATACACACTTCATATTTATTTAATCTGAATTTTATTATAAGCTTGGCTTTACACCATAAAAAACTCGAAGTTTTTGTTTTATAATATTTTTTATACTTTTAAGAACAATTTAAATGAAATTCTACAGAGCCTTGAAGAAAATGTCGCAGATTATCCATGTATGACATATTCCTGTCCTATAAGTGGTCCAATACTTAAAATAGGCAAAAAACCCAAAAGGGGTTGCTCAAAAAGAATCTACGACGTTCTCTCTGCTGTCAAAGGATATCTCAGGGATTGCAAATAGTACCTAACATGACCATGGCTACGTATTTCTCTCGAAACTGCTTTTCTCCAATTCAAGGAGGAAACTAATTAAAAACTGACTGGCTAATTTCATTTTAATAACCTACGCTATTCGTTAACTAACATTTTTCTAACTTTTCTGTGTGTCGTTAAAAAACTGATCAAAAGTTTCGATGTTTATCAAATAACAAACAAATAACAAAATTGTTGACTTTTTGCAAACAATCTCTATCGAAATACTTCGACCACGTCACCTCAAGTAACCTTTGTAGGATGGTACCTTCGATTTTTTTCATATTTAAAAAAATATATTTTATGAGAGTATGACCGGCAGTGATGAAACAAACATTTTCTATTTACAACAGTTGCGTCAAAAAAGAGCTAACAATTTTGATTAACAATTTCAAAGGTAAGGTTTAAATCACACCCTGTAAGTTTAAGGTGGACCTTAATTAACACAACAAACTTACTTCTCATTTTTTGATGCCTACTTTGTGAATAATACAGTCCGAAATTTTGAGTGGACATTTCAAATATACCTAGAACATACACCTGTTTAAATGATCACGTATATAACTTCAAAATCCCACCAATCATTTCTTGAAGTTATCTAGATAATTTCATCAGTGATAAAATTTCGGAATATCTGAAACATTTTCATCGTCCCTAAAAAAATTTCAATTACATTTGCTTCCAATTCGTTCGGCTAAAGGGGAAAAATATTGTTTTGTTGCAAGTCCACTCATTCCAAAGATTTTTATTTTATTGCGTTAAAATTCAATATGTGCCTACAATTGCATTTTCGTATTGGTCGAATTCATTCTCAGACAGATTTCATTTTAACGTGAATAGAATCAGCCAGCAGCAATGAATTAATGCAATATGTTTCCTAATGCGACTTTTATTGATTATTGCTGTCGAAGGATATCTGCTCTGCAGTTTTCCGCGCCACACTGAGCTAAAGGAACTGCGAGAAATATTTTGTTTTCCTAGCACATTGTCCGGTGCCCCTGCTGGTCGCATTGATGTCCAAATAATAAATTGATTTTCGCCCGAGCCCCGCTTTTAATTTATATTCGAAAACCCTTTAATGAGCACTTACCTCCTCTGTTTAGAAGTACTTTTTGTATTGGCCATTATTTTCCAGGTGATTTATGACTTCCTATTATTGTTGGTCATTTCAGGAATTTAACACAATTTTGGCTGGTTATTGTTTTTGATTTCCTTTCTTGTATTATTTATGGTGCGACAAAAGTGCATTTTTTCTGCGGATCCGTTCAAACAATATCGAGTTTTATGTGCATTAATTAATATTAAATCAATAACCAATTATTCACATACTTTTTCTCTCATACAAAACTATACGAAACTAAATACGAAGATATGGTTACAATGAAATATGAACCTGGTAAGCCATTGTTCATCCAGTGTGAGCGCAAAATGTATGACTTAAATTTTGTTGAATTAAGAATAATCCAATCATTTCGTTAAAAATCGATTTCTAATTATCATTGTAATATTTTAAAAAATGACGGTACGAATTTCTGGTAAAACAAGGATAACATTTTATGAAGTGACAAATAATAACCACTTAGTTAAAACGTGTAAATAATCTCACGAGTAACTGTGTGACTTTTTGCAAGTGTCGGAAAATAAAATTAAAGGAAATGATAGGTAATACACCTAAACCTTCTTTAACGTGTTACGTATGTTTCTAAAACTGGCTGAAAAGAATTCTCGTAAAAACAACTACTCACTCCATGCATTTCTATTCTTAAAATTTTCTAACTTTGACTTTAGTGTCGCGTTAAAATGAATAAAAATCCTTTAAAAAAATTATTTTTCCTACACCAATTCGCGTAAAAAGAAATTTTGCTGCACTCGCTTACGAAGATAATTTAACTACTAAGTACTCAGCCTGTCGTGGTATCACCAACCGAAAAGTGGTATACTTTTAGCGAAATTCTTAAGTATTATTTGGCAATAGAATCGTAGCAGTCCAGCCCCAAAAATGTCTAAATTAACATTTTAACCAACAAAGGAAATTAATGGAAATTACTGGGAAATATAAGAAAATACGATTATCACAATTTTTGCAAGGAACACAAATTTTTCAAAATTAAAGAAAAGTTTGAATTGCAACAAAATATCGCTAAGAACAATTCATTAAACTTCATTAGATTAAGTCTTAAGGACTTAAGTCCGTTTCACGGCAAACTCATGTCATAAGCTGACTCAATCTCCTGCAAGAAAACATACGAAGTGTTTCTACCACGTTTTTATGTCGATTTTAAAACCTCAACATCTAGAATATCATTCTTATAATATAACATTCGTTGAAAATTTACTTTTTTATTAATTGGTGATTTATAAGAATGTAAATTTATGTCACGAAGGATAGTGTTTTTAATTGAATAATTTACCTCGTAATTTTGAATATGGGCTTGGTTGTAGCCAGTCCAATCGCCACCAATCCAAAATTTTCTGATTTCATTTGGTTTACCATTTGTTTTAAGTTTATGCGTTTATCGAAATATTGTGTTTTCTTTAAAAATACAATTATTTTGTTGTAAGTAATTGATTGAATGCATAAAATTAAACAACGAATATACTCGTGATTGGCAATGGAAATGCACAGAAGTCAAAATTCTTTCGAAGTGCTTGCAATGTAAACTTTTCAGTTTCGTACATTTAAAAATCAAAGTACCTGTCGTAAGAATATACTCGGATCGAAAAATTATGTTCTTACAATTCCCTATTCCAAAGAGATTTTTTTTATTTAGAGTAAAAAATTTAACATAGACTACAAAGTAGTAAACTAACTAAAATTTCATTTGTACAATATTTTTTTTATAAAAGTACTATGAAGAAAATTGGATTTCGATGTCGATTTTTAAATTTATTTGAATTTATTGTGATTTTATATAGAGAAACCGCTTTCTACAGTATAATTTTTATGGTATTATTTTTATTTATTTTTACACTACTGCAGGTATATGTGTGTACTCAAAGCAGGTTTACCAAAGCAAGAGGATCTACCAAAACAAAAGGTTACTCAGCCGGAAACGAATACGACAAGAAATGCGACGAGTATACTCGTGTTGGCAATTCTTCATATCCAGACAATCACGGGTGCATATACTCGTCGTCGGCGATGGATAAGTTAAAAATCGAATTTACCCATGGATTTCAATTTTAAGATGTTGGAGCAAGGTATTGATACTTGAGCTAAGGTTCTAATGCGTAACCTTCACCTTCATTTAACTAATTTTTATAAACACATAACTCGTAATTACGAATCGTTTTCTGTTCGTTTTGATTTTCTTCTGAAAATGGTGAGACACTGAAAAGCATTGAAGTCTTCCACAGGAACTACAATTATCGAATTTTAATGACTGCTCGAAAAGTGCAGCTCGCCTGAGGCAGCCTCTGAAGAATAAATTCAACCTTCTCGCCTGGAAGTAAAGAGCAATGCAACCTACTTTCACCACCGCTCCCAGATATAAATTTCTTCTCCTTTTCAACCGGAATGTAGGGCACTCATTCACATGTGGCGTGCTTTAGATGGCAACCAAAAGGTTTAGAACGCTATAAATATGTCATAGTGAGAAAAAAAAATTGCTAAAATGCCCCAGGTTTTTGTCAGAAGCACTGCAAAAGTATAAACAAAACATGAAACACGCGCCTCCGGAGAGGAGCATAGCATAAATCGTTAGCAATGAATAATACAACTCGGAGCAATGGCGCAGAATTTCTTAAAGAGGCGACAAACCACCGCGGGGGGAATCAAAAGCCAGCCGTATCTGGTTCGGTTTTCGCGTTACTCTCACTATTCCAATAACTTTTATTCTTCGTGGTTTATACAAAGGTATATACCACTAGAATTATAAATGCAATAATTAAAAGTGCGTAGAATTGAAAATGACTTCATCGATATCTGAAGAATTTATTATACTAGTGGATTTATCTGGTTATCATGGAACATATATCCCATCAGAGTTGGGGATTTTTTTCCAAGAATTCCGTACCCGAAGGATCCGAATGTAACCCTAAGTTGTGGCTATGGTGACAGATGAAGATTGTTCTTCTTAACACTAGTACTTTGGCCCAAGTATCGTAAGTTAAATTATACATAGTTTAATTTCGAGGGTGTTCCTAAGGGAGGTTGAACAAATAAATTTATCTGAACAGGAGTGTGGGATAATCTTGAAAGAGCTCTGAGTAAAGTGCAAATACGTTCTTTTTATAAATTTTCTTTGTTGAAGAATAACGACGTGAGAGACCATAAAAGTTGCCACTTTTAGACTGATTTTGTTACTAGGTATATCTCAAAAATGTCATTACGAAGAAGCTCTAATTCGTCTCTAATGACATGTGTCTTGCACTTAAACAACAAATAAAAGCAATAGTCAAGTATAAAAAAGTGAAGATGTAATGACTAATACAAGCAAAAGTGGACGAAAAACACAAATCTCGGAGGAATTTCAAAGTAAAAATGATTTGGCAATCCGCAAAATTGAGATGCTTAATTAATTATTCACAAGTATCATAACATTGCTTTTTTACTACGATATTTAACGATATTTTGAGTGTTTTGATCTAAGCCACGTGTTTTTCATGGATTAAAATTATTTCTGATTTTCAAGATTTAATGACAAGAGCTTATAAAGCTTTCTTTAATTATCATGAACCGCTGTGTTTTCTTGATTCAAATCTTAATTAAATAGGGTTATCTTTTTTTCTTCTTACAATAATTAATTATTTTTTACATTTGAGCTTGTGTAGCTTCTATGGCTACACGGGCATTACTTATCTTTATAAACTTTCAATCGCTTCAGTAGTTCTGAGAGTCATCCCCGATAAGATCACAACCTAACAAATGTTTTCTCTTTATTATTATTAAAATTAATTAATATGAAAACGTGTGTATAGACAACTTTCCCATGATAGAAAACCTTCGATATGCGAGTCCGACTCTCCGTCGGAAGATTTTGTTTATTAAATTTTAATAATGGTATTCAGTAGCAGCATCTAAGCACCCTCTTAAAAATTTAGTGAGTTTCTAATAAGATGTCTTCCATTTTTCTTCTTTTAAATTATAAATGTGACTGTAAATATTTCATAGTATTATTATTAACTCCATCTCTATTATAATAATTCATTTCAACTGAAATAGAGTCATTCAAACTTGAATTCAAGTTAATTCAAATATTTAAAGTTGATTTGTACTTCATTAATCGAAATTTCAATAAGAAAGCTTTTAAACTATTTTTTACCTAGGCACTTTTTTTCCTGAATATGTTTATTAATAATTAAAACTTTTACCTTAACAATAAATAAAATATGATACTGATCCTTAAATATAAAATTGAAATCTCAAACTTACGTACATTTTCGGAGTATCTTTTTACAATTCATCGACAATAAAACTTCTGACATCAATCAACGACGAGCGAATGATAAAGTTATCGATCGACCGGAACGATGGAGTTTATATCTTGTCCTTGTATTGTTTTTTTTTTTTTTTCTAATATTAAACGTTGCATGATGTCAAACGATATAAGGTGTACTTCGTAAATTCAAGTCCCATGTAAAGATGGTAATTTTATGAGCAAGGATAAATCAAGAAGACAAGACAAATCTATGTAAGACCTTATACCCACAATTGCCTCTTAAGAGCAAAGAATGTGTCTCCGTCGAACCTTGAAGAGCTTTAAAAATATCTTTCAAATTTTATTGTTGAAGTTTCCGCAGTGTAAATTATTTAAACAAAATCGGTAGACGTTTTATCGGTTTGTTTGTGTAGAAAATACTTGACATGATAGAATAAACGTAGATGTTTTCTAACTTCCAGTTTGTTGTGTTATTACATTCAAATGGTTAGAAAGGTTTGTAAGGAGCTTTCACCTTTAGACAGGTCAAAGATAAAATTAAATTATTGATCAAATTGCTTATTGCTTTCGAAAACAGCTTTATCAGCAAAGGTTAAAGAGTCTTGAACCCTTTATAGTCACATTGCAAATTCAGACTGCATTTCATTAGCTGCAATATGTTTCTGAGTAGAATTTTGTGTAATTACCCTTCACTTCAAGTAATTAATTCTATTTCGAACGTTAATTATGTATGAGTTATCAGCACTTCTATAGAGACTTAAAAATAATCTCTTAAAATTGTATCCGTTTAGATTTAACTTTAAATTATTGAACTAAAAATGGTCATTGGGAATCACGGATTACAAGGAAAATATTCGATTAATAACTAGACACGGCTTACCAAATTTTTTTATGAATATTTAATTAAATTATTATTTTTAATTTTTGTTTTTCAATTTAAATTTCAGAGAGAAAATAGAAACGATTTGGTTAGGGCATGCAGAGAAAGATGGGTCGAGTAATCAGCAAGGATTGCGCTCATGTTAATAAAATCTGAAAACTACTAGGTCACGAATGAGAAAAAAATCCGTTCCCTTCAATGAAGTTCAGTTTTCATGCAGTCGTGACATTTTACATTTTTCGTAAAGATGCTTCATCTAAAGGAGCCTCAAATTTAAATTTACATGAATCCATTGTTGTTTACCACCACCCTGGCATATATCATAGAATAGAATCTACAACAATCTATGGAGGAATTCTTTATCAGAAGCATGCTTCTTAAATTGTGTCACTGCCTAGATTTATTGCAGTTCCCCAGAATACGGGTGCAGGCGAGTGCAGAGACAAGTGCAGTGTCAATGGCCTCATGGATGTGCGCTTGCACTTACATGGGCCCAGTTATGACAACAGCAACAACTCCGTGAATTATGTATGAGATAATTCCACTGGGTAAACACCATGTGCCAAAATCAGTTTAACCAGACTTGAATTAATTACTGAGCACATCCTGATGGGGACCATCTGTGATACGTTCCGAGAAAGCTGATGCAAATCCATGCAATTAAGGTGTTAGAGGTTAATTCAAATCAATACGTTCCGAAAGATCACCACATTGATTTGCTTGCGCTCAACTATGATGGAGAGTCAATTCTGGTAATAACCGGACTATCGAATCTTGCTAATAGGCAACAGCCATTTCAAATCCTTCACCCGTAATCGATTAAAAGCGGCTAGGGTTATGACTTCCAAAAACACGGCCTATATTTAACATTTTGATTATTGTGGATCAGAGCCTATTTCACCAGATTGTTGTAGATTCAATGTCACTTCCCAAAAACAAAGGAGTAAAATTTATAAATAAAAAATAGATTTGCTTGTTCATTGGTGCAACTTTGAAATATCAGAAAATTGAAAAATAAGTAAAAAGCACTAGGGTTTTTACTGAATTTCTTTTGAAATCTCTGCACAAAGCTTTTCCCAGGTTTTCTTTTAAGGGGGTATGTACACCTGGCCAGATGAAAAAAATATTTATAAGAAATTTCTTTCTTTGGAAGGTATATTATTAGAAAAGAAACAAAAATTTATATTGTACTTTGTTTATTAACGTTTTAAGTACAAAAGGAGAATTGCAAATAATTTTTTTTATTACAAACCATGATTATTTGTAGCCTGCTTTTAATACTAGGGTTGAAAATGCCACTCCACTGTCTGCATCATAAAAATGAAATGATTCTTGTAGAAAAATGTTATACTTTTAGTCTATCAAGCCATTTTTTCTAATTTCCAAAAAATATCTACGATACACAAATTTCGTTGAAAATTGTTTTCTTCAAATGTTTGCAAAAAATTCATTAAACAATATTTCTAAAAAAAGGCTCTACAGACTAAACTAAACATTAAAAGCCATCCATGAATATTAAAAATTTGGTGAGAAAAGACTGGAAAACATAATTTGGAGAAAAACGCGTTTAAAATTTTCCTGCCTCATGTCGACCCACAGATGCACGCTTTGATTTTATTTTAAATTTTTAGAAGTGTACAAAATAAAAACAAGTAATAAAACGAAAATTCGTTTTTTTTTCAAATTCTAGGTGTATATACCCCCTTAAGTGAAAGACAGAATAGTTGTTATATCGTTTGTAAAATCTTAACTTAGAAATTTGGAAAAACGCTTGACTTTAGAACTGACACTTATGGAAGTCTAAAGTGGCGGAACTTTTGAGTTCAGTACGACTGATGTCTTCAAAGTTATTAATGAATATTTAAAAAGTCAAAGTTAAAGTGCATGTTTCTCTGGAAAATATGTTCGTATAATACACCCAAATTGGGGAATAAAAATAATTAAAAGCAAATTGTGCGTTATCAACATTCGATTTTAAATTGTCCTTGAATTCCATTAAATATAGAAATATATATAAATTCATTTAATACTATTCCCCACATTTTCATTAAAATATATGTCATTATTGAAAAGTTATGTTTGTTCAATATAAAACCAAACAAATCCAAAGACTGTATGAAAAAGGCTAGACGAGTTTTGTCCAATAACGAAATATTTAATCAATATTTGGATATTAAAGGTCAAATATTTCGAAAAAGGTAAACAGCTGGAGAGTGGGAATGGTGCGTCCAATGTGCATTCTTTGTAAATTAATTAGCGTAATCATGAATCCGTGCTTGGTATATACAACAAATCGAAGGTTTTCATATTTGTTATATACGCTTTATTATGGCATAATCGATTTTCAAGCTAGCGCTTAGAAATTACTCAAAAATTGATTCGAACAAGATGGGACCACTACCCATATAGAAAGACTCCATTTAGAAATCACAAAGTAATTTATGTAATTTTCAAGCAAGTTGATCCATATATATGGGCATAATTTATGTAGCAGATGATAGCGATACACCTTAACATGTGTTGTGACGTTGCACTTTATTTATTCAGGTAGACGACATAACACTAATAAACTACATCGCCTGACAAGCATAATGATCGAATAGATAAAGTTACATATGTGACTTGCATTACAAAATATGTAACATGACAGGACACATGCCCGTGATGTCACAAGACACGTGTCTCGCCGCCGCGTGTCAATAATTAGTCAAATTAGAACAGCCGATAGACTCGTTCCTTAACAACGTGCCCATTAATGATTTAGGGCTTATGCCCGGCATGTTTTTTTTTATTGATTGGCAATTTGAGGAGTTTAATAATACAAAAGCCCATTCCACGTGAGCTCACCAAATTCCCTTTTACGAAATTTTAGAAGCTCAAGGTGTCTTGGAAAAGAAGAAGTCTTCTAAGAGTTAATTCTCATCTGTACCGTAGCATCTTTGTTCTTTATCAAAAGAAAGTCCTTAAATATCTTGTAAAGTGAATTTTCAATTTTCATTAACACAAATCCGACCGACATTTTTTGCATCGCCATCGCTCTAAATCCGGCAGTATGATATTTTTTTTTTTTTTAACAAACAACTAAAACAGAAATGCCAGATTCCAGCGATTCCTAATTTATCATTAGGTATTTTTTTTAAAGGAGATTTACCTAAAATCGGGTTTTTTGTCAAATAGAGATTTGTGGAAAAAATCATGACTTTCTTTGAGTCTAAGACAGACAGCAAGATTTTCTTCTACATTTCCTCTTAAACTAACCCATCTACTCAAAATTCATCATTCAAGTGTTATGTATTTTCCCGAAGTTGAAGATTCTTCTATTGCTCTTATATTCTTTCTTTTTGTTGTTTTAGTGGAAACAACCACAAAAGCCGTACAATTCACGAAAAAACGCTTATCCTTAATCCCAAAAAACAGCTACAACACGGGCACATATTTTGTTTCGAGTTAAATCGAAATACCTGAAATCGTTCAAAAGTTATGACCAATTTTAAATTTTTAAACTATTTAAATTTAGCAACGAAACTCCACGTAGATTTTGATTTGCATTCTTTTGCAGCACAAATAATTAAATTTCGCGTTTTTTTTGACGCATATTGCTTTTTAATATTTACGAAAGACCCCAATCCTATGTTTATCCGGTTCAATTGATACTCGTATAATATTTCCATCAAACTTTAATAGCCTTGCATATTTTTCATGTGTATAAACCAGAATGATTCTTTCTTGTGACGTTTCCCTATATAAGCAAAAAAATATATTGGATATCACCTTTTAGCACTTCATCCAGATACTTAGTAAATTGTGAAATTAGAAAAGTACACCCATTTTTAAATTTAAAACGGAATCATTTATTTCTAAAACCCAAAATTATTTCGGTCTTTCTATAAAATTGTGTATGCATTAGTGTTGAGTGGGGAAGACCATCATATGCAAAATTC